>JACVVK020000378.1:72500-155000 GCA_018292915.2 Batillaria attramentaria
TAAAAATGGAAACACTCGGTGCTACTCACGTTTATAAAGGGAAACACTCGGTGCTACTCACGTTTAAAAATGGAAACACCCGGTGCTACTCACGTTTAAAAATGGAAACACTCGGTGCTACTCACGTTTAAAAATGGAAACACTCGGTGCTACTCACGTTTAAAAATGGAAACACTCGGTGCTACTCACGTTTAAAAAGGGAAACACTCGGTGCTACTCACGTTTAAAAATGGAAACACTCGGTGCTACTCACGTTTAAAAATGGAAACACTCGGTGCTACTCACGTTTAAAAATGGAAACACTCAGTGCTACTCACGTTTAAAAATGGAAACACTCGGTGCTACTCACGTTTAAAAATGGAAACACTCGGTGCTACTCACGTTTAAAACAGGAAAACACTCGGTGCTACTCACATTTAAAAAGGGAAACACTCGGTGCTACTCACGTTTAAAAATGGAAACACTCGGTGCTACTCACGTTTAAAAATGGAAACACTCGGTGCTACTCACGTTTAAAAATGAAAACACTCGGTGCTACGCACGTCTATAAATGGAAACACTCGTTCTACTCACATTTAAAAATGGAAACACTCGGTGCTAATGTTTGGAAACGCTCTTACCTGGCATTGCTCCTTTTGAAGAGGAGTCACACCAGAAAAACTCGAGTCCATTTTGACTGCACACCCACTCAGAGGCACTGAGACGAGCTGGGAACCGCAATGATCGCTTTAACGCCTAACGCTTTTGTTGGAGATTTTGAGACACTGAATAAGCCGATTTCGCGCCGATTTCAGCCCAGAGACGATGCATTATGAAATTAGTTGGCAGTGATTTGATAGTAGAGGTTATGAAATCAGTCTTGTCCAAGTGTGAAATTTGCTTGGTGCAAGGGTGTGTGTGTGTGGTGACCCTGATACAATTCTCAGTTCGGGTTCATTTTCGTGAATCTCTGGTTGATGAATTCTGTTTCAGTCCAGCGTTCTACGTCATGAAGTGTGATATGAAAGGCAAGATTTGTGCATGCTTATTGTTGGTGTTGATGTATTTAGGCACCCACGATTTCATTTTAGTTTATTTCAGAGGATGGAGGGGTCGTGTGTGTGTGTGTGTGTGTGTGTGTGTGTGTGTGTGTGTGTGTGTGTGTGTGTGTGTGTGTGTGTGAGAGAGAGAGAGAGAGAGAGAGAGAGAGTGTATGTATGTGTGTTTAAACATTGCATTGCTTTGTGATGAATTGCGTGCCTAAACTTTCTCGAGAATATATTTGGATGGCTACTCAATTCGTCGAATTTATCATTATTTAAAATGACGTTAGCGGATTTGTACTTTTCCAATACTTATACTATTACTTAACCCTTTTTGTGTCTCAGTTTTTGCGTACTTATGAGGCCACGAACTCTTACAATAGCTGGATAATAATTTTCTTCCCACTGATATCACACTCGAGTTCACACATCCTTTAATTTATGCACAAGACAGGTTTCAATCTTCTCCAAAACTGGAGATACGCACGGATACTCGTAATATTCTTCTAATGTGTTAACCTTTTCGATCTGTGTCATTGTTTTTGTTGGATCATTTGGAAGGGAATACACGCAGGAGAACTAAACTAAACGAAACGAAACGAAACGAAACTAAACTAAACTAAAGTATCCAGGATAATTTATTATGGTATTTGATGAGATAGAAGCAATGACCAAGTGTCGAGAAAATCTTATCTAGACAACACCAACGAGATGTGAACCGATACGGCAAACGATGAGCTGGTATGGTACTTAAGAGAGATCCAATATCCAGGGGGCACTTAATCTAGTTCTAGGGGTCCCCTTACACTCAGTGGGTCACTTCAGTGTTCTCCTCACCAATGCCCGGGGCCCAATAACTGTGCTGACATCCGGGACATCTCCTGCCTCAGGGTCGACCACTCGTCTCGGCACCAGGAGGGATAACTCCACCAGCCTAGGGAAGGCAGATGACGTGGGGCCGCAGTGGCAATCTCGTATGGCACATTCACGTCATTATCTCGTCATCAAGACCGCGAGGAGGCAGGTGATGTCATATGTCACACTTGGCTGGTCCCGAGCATCAGTGTCACTGCACGTCACGCATGACTGACTTCCACATGCCTGGTCGCACTGATGGACGGGGGTGTGGCTTGACCCCGAGTGCCACCGCAAACCCCCCGTCCAGGAAGCTTGACGCATGTCTAATTTCGAACATGTTCAAGTTCAATAAAGCATATTATTTGTCCCAGTAATGATTTTAAAAAAAAGGAAGAAGAAAAACACGAACGCATGCCTATTTATTTATTTATTTATTTATTTATTTATAAGCAGCTTCAAGTCCAATAAAGCATACTATAATAATGTCATACTAATAAAACATCCGTTTTGTCCCAAGTGAAACATTTCTGACACCCTCTAGATTAACACATTTTCAATATTGTCTCTTTCAAAATTATTGATTAATTCCGATGCCTGAGGATCTTCAGTCCAAGCGAGGAAGAAGCCTCTCTATCTGTCTGTCTGTCTGTCTGTCTGCCTGTCTGTCTGTCCCTCTCTCTCTCTCTCACACACACACACACACACACACACACACACACACACACACACACACACACACACACACACACACACACACACACACACACACACACACACCCCTCCCCCCACAACCCCAAGCCAAGGTTGGAACTCACGACCCGAGCCCTGACAGTCCAACCCTCAAACCAGCTCGGCTCACCGCACTCCACTCCAGATCATCTCCAACTTCAACAACTTCTAACTGAAGGGTCAATGCCCTTGCAGCGGTTCATACCCAGAAATACCCCCAGCAGCCACACACAGGTCCGTCATGGCTAGCAGAAACAAAAAAAACTTCAGTAAGTCCTGCTCTCATCTCATAAATGCTGCTTAAACTGCCTTCCCAATCACTGACCATCAGTAGCAGAACAAAGAAACGCGCACGCCAAGAATACACACAATAACAAAAGTCTACACAAAGGGAAAGGATAAAATCGAAAACCCATCGCCAACAGTTGAGAGGCGACTAAGGAGTAATCATATACTCAAGCTAGACGTCAGGACGGAACGGCGTACTGGCTTGACCAGGGGACACCACTAGCCGTGACATTTCTGGCAGGGGGAATAATCTGGATGGGGTCAACAACAACTGACGGTTTTGAGATACATGTACTCGTGGTTTTTATTCTCCGCATAGATAAAAACGCTAAGCGCATAACAAACTAATTTAAACCTTCTAAACACTTCATATAAGTAAAAATAAATAAATTATTATTTGATAACTAAATAATAATAATAATAATAATAATAGGCAGACGGATGGACGGATGGACAGCTGTATAGATAGATAGATAGATAGATAGATAGATAGATAGATAGATAGACCGCAAAAGTTACGAGAACTGTCCAAATTGCAACTCAGGCGGAATCAGATTTTGAGCTTCGTAAATGGTTCTTGTAAAATTACCATTATTTTTATTTCATTTTCTTTCGTCGTCGTCGTCGTCGTCGTCGTAGTAGTAGTATCATTAACAGTATCACTAATACTGCTGTTACTACTACAACTACAGCTTCTACTGCCTTATGTGCCTTTTAATTGTCGTGGCACTTGTAAAATTACAAGTATTTTTTTTTCTTTTGTGTGTGTGTGTGGGGGGGGGGGGGCGGGGGGGGGGTGTTGTAGTAGTAGTAGTAGTAGTATCACTAATACTGCCATCACTACGACAACTACAGCTTCTACTGCCTTATGTGCCTTTTAAGTGTCGTTCAAACCACACCTTTCCTTTCGTTTGAGCGTTCCAAGCCTCAGCACCTAAACTAGGAAGAAGACCCTACCCTTCCTCTCATACCTAGACGCTATCTCTTACGTTCTAGGAATAGACGGAACTCGCGCGCCGCAAAACCCATTGATTGGTTCTGATGCCTGAAAATGGCCGCTGGGTCCACACTTGACCCAGAACCTGATGACAAAGAGTGGCTGGTGAGTAGGGTTCAGTCGTAGGAAGCTATAAGACTTGGGAGTGTTGACATAGCGAGTGTCAGATGGCAATGGCCGGAGTTTTGACAGGGTGCTAATAACGTTCTGTTTGGAGCTGCGTCCATTGTCCGCTGTGCAGTCAGTGTCTTCTTGACTGACCTGTTATGTGTGTTTGCGCGTCAGTTGTCGAGTGTTACATGTGTGAGTGTTGTTGTTGTTGTTGTTGCGGTTAAAACGTTTCAGCAACAGAACTTTTTTTTTTTTTTTTTTTTGGGGGGGGGGGGGGGTAACGATGTCTGACATTTTTATTATGGCGGTTGTTTTTGTTGTTGTTGTTGTTTTCGTCGTAGTTGTTGGTAAGTGCATAGAGCTCCCCTAAATAGCCGCTGTACAAATCCCCATTATTATTATTATTATTATTCCTTTCGGGAAATTCGGCCGTTCAGAGCGCATCTACTAAGTCCGACTCGCTACCTGTTAGATCACCGCTCACCCCCTATTATTATTATTATTATTATTGTTGTTGTCCCACGACTGCATGTATTTCGTATTGTGAAATTCGTAACTCAAGCAAAAGGTTTGCTGCTGGTTTGTCGTTGAGTTGTTGTTGTTGTTGTTGTTTTGTTGTTGTCGTTTTTTCACACCCCTGCCAGATAGTTATGCACCTCTTCTGACACCCGAATCCTCAGTCTTTCACCTGCTAGGATTATTATTTCTTTCGGGAAATTCGGCCGTTCAGTGGCGCATCTGCTAAGTCCGACGCCCTGCCTATTAGATCCCCGCTCACCCCCTAATATTATATAATCATGTTAGTTCCCCCCCCCCTCCTCCTCCTCCTCCTCCTCTCCCCTCCCCACTCGTGATTTTCTGCCGGTACTGGTTTCAGCTTATTCATTTTTCTTTTCAACAACAACAATCAAAAGGCCAGCTTATCGAGCCCGTGCCAGGGTAACTGGCTTGCGAGCCCACTACAATGGAAAACAAAGGCAGAGGAGTACTTAGAGAAATACGGCATAAGGGACGCAACTCGCTTGTCAAGTAAAATCTGAATTCTCCACGAGTTGCGTCCCTTTTCGGCTGGTCGCTCTGCCCTTGGCATACAGCGACTTCCGACTGACATTCGTGCTGATACCGCTCTGATCAATCAATCAATCAATCAATCAATCAATCAATCAATCAATCAATCAATCAATCAATCAATCAATCAATGTGCGGATCAGTGACGAAAGTTCCTTTTAATACTCAGTATTGCGTGAAGCCCTGGCGAAGGTTCAGGTTCACTGTGAACAAAATCAGCAAAGTTTCACGTGAACTGAACTGAGATTTTGAGACGAAAATCATAAGAAGCGCAAACAATTGGATTTAGTTTAGCAATAAGTAATTCAAAATATGTTATTTCACAAATACCTGATGAAAAAAATGCTTTGTCATCTGCACATACGGTAAGTTTTGTTGTTTTGTTTGTTTGTTTGTCTGTCTGTTTTTTGTTTGTTTGTTTGTTCTTTTCTCTTCCAAAATATGACGACTTAGTCTTTGTAAAAGAAGACATAATGAGACAGAACATCAGCCTGTTTCAACTGGCATATATGCGTGTGTGCGTGCGTGTTTGTTTGTGTGCTTACTTCTGTGTGTGTGCTCACCTCTCTCTCTCTGTGTGTGTGTGTGTGTGTGTGTGTGTGTGTGTGTATGTGTGTGTGGTGTGTGTGTGTGTGTGTGTGTGTGTGTGTGGAGAGAGAGAGGGGCTGCAAGCGAGAGTGAAGGTAAAGTACAGTTTATGCCATCAACGACATTGCATAATTCTTCTGTTTCCCTACTGCAGTAATATCTCTCCATTTAGGACTCCAAACGACTCCTTTTCAACCGAGACAGAGTGTTTGCACAGTTGGGTAGTCATTTCCAAAACCCACACTATCACTGAAGCCGGTAAACGCAACCTTACTCGCAGAAATGCAAATCAGTTCCAGACACCGGTTCGCCCGCAAACTCACACTAACAGAAGTCAAATTTACCTTGCATAATGCGCCCGCTAAATGCCACATTGCGTCGCAGCACCAATGCCCCGGGCCCGCCAAACTGCGCGTGATTGCAATGAATTCTCGTCCGCTATTGCATGACGCGGTCCCATCATGCCAGTTTCACTCCAGCACGTGCAGGTCTCTTCGCTGCACACGCGCGGACGTCGCGTGGGGTCACTCCATCACTGCCGCGCGCGCTGTGACGCGCCGTTGCTTGGCGATATTTGGAGAAAAAACAACTAGTGCATGAGAGGCCCGGCAAAGTACAGTGGGGCTGAATTGGGGACCGAGCTAAAGTAAGGAGCGCGCATGCGTGCAGTCACCAAAACGAGCAGTTTTCACGCGGTGCGTGTTGCCCCTCGGTCAAAGGGACTGTCATTACGTGTCATTTTCTGAGAGGCTCGCGCGAGGGTAATTCGCGGTTATCTACCTTGCCCTGCACGCGATCGGGATGGTTGGTACCAGTGGTTGGGAGGAGGGGTCCTCACTTTGTGGTGGAGCACAAACTTCACTCCATGGTACATTGCATTGTTGAGTGGGTGGGTGTTTGGGGGTTTAACGTCCTTTTCCACCACATAGGGTGATAGCAGCTATGGGACTTTCGGCCGTAACTTGACACAACTTGACGGTTCCTCGTGATCAGTGATACAGCAGCTACATAACCCATTGCCGTCGCTGATCAGTCCAGTGCCGGGTATCAATTCAACAGGACAATGAACTGAACCTACAGTAGATCAGCTTGCTAAGTTGATACACAATTATGTACACTCAGTGGCAGGACTTTCCAGTAGACCGAAACGCTATGCCGCAGAGGTATATACTGTTGTTCCAGCTGCATTACCCGGTGCCGGATCACTGACTCAAAGACGGGGCAACGATGAAAAAGCCAGCACAAATATTTGGCCCCAGCCGGGATCGAACTCACAACCCGAGCATTGAGAGTCCAACGCTCTACCGTTCGACCACCCCGGCTCCCTTGCATTGTTGAAAAAAATTAAAATCATTAAACAGAAATCTAGTAATAGTCGATGTTAACATATGTCGTACCGCTCATGAGTATCCCACGTTGTTTTCTCTCTCTCTCTCTCTCTCTCTCTCTCTCTCTCTCTCTCTCTCTCTGTTTCGGTTTTGGCCCTTTATGCGAAAATGAGGCAAATTTTACGATTCCTTAGTTCGAAGCTGTTATGCTGTTTCCCACGTAGAAAAATGTTTCATTTGACCATTGCAACCATCTTCGCGACTTTGTGGCTTCTAATATTAGAGAAATACGACTTTCTTTGAACCTACAGTCCATTTCTTAATAGTCTGGGACTAAAAATTAAAAAAAAAAAAACGTACAAAAAAATAGCGCCGTCTTGTTGGTCCTCGGTCTGCAACGAAATAACGTTCTCTGCGGTACGCGGTACACTTCTAGAACAACTCATTCGCTGGCCAGGGTCACCACAATAGTCTCAGATGCTATACTGTGACCCTAGTGACTGATTCTGATACACACAGTCAGCGCATTTGATGAAAAGTGTTCCACACGCTGATGTAGGGCGAAGGACACAAATACACAGGGTCTCAAAATGCCTATATATTTGCCTATATCCCTTTCTGAACTCCTTCATTGTTACACTCCATCCAGGCAGTTACGTAGCTCCTCTGACACTAAAGTTCTGCGCACCCCCTCAGTAAGAACTAAAACATAATTATGGTCAGAGATCCTTTTCCTTTCAGGCTGCAGCCCTTTGGAATCAACTTCCTAAACCACTTAGACACACAGAGTCCAATGCCAGTTTCAAACGCTGTCTTAAAACCCACCTATTTAAAACTGATAACTGATCTACCCTGCCCTTCCACACCATGTCAGCCTACTTGTTGAGGGTTATTGTTTAAATGTTCCCTGTGAGTCTGTGCATGTGTATGAAAGCTGTTTATTGTGCGGTGTATGTAGTTATTATGTACGGCGCTTAGAGCTTGTGTCATTTACATGTATAGACGCCTTATAAGTCTTTATTATTATTATTATTCCCTATTAGCCTCAGGCATCATAGTCACCCCAAAAAATGCTTCATTCTGGAAACAATTACTACCATGAACAGACCATTCAAAGGCACGCACCTGACAGGGGTTTAAAAAAATTGAATGTCTCCTTTCCGCTCAGGCCTCGCTGGAGTAATGCACGTCTACTTTCTCTTTAGGCCAGAGAGGCAGTTCACACAAAACCGCTTGCCTCACTTGTGTCCCACCTCTGTGCAAAAAGTCCCAGCTTCACTGGCAGCTTGCCTCTTTTTGTGACCGCCTCCCATGCACCTTGACCTGCATAACACAAAAATCATGGAAATCACGCTGTTTCATGACAACACAAATCACTACAGACTAGCACACTAGCCAAACAGGGAACCTCAAACAAACACAAAACATGACTCCACCGTCAATTTGTGTCCTTACGCCTGTATTCCTTTATTTTATTTTATTTTATTTTATTTATTTATTTATTTATTTTTTGCTGCCCCAACTCTTTGCCAGCTCCAGTGGTATTCCTCCCAGGTCATGGGGTGAAACCCGGCCACGGAGAACTCGAAAGCTGGGACAATTTTTTTTATTATGGATGGAGATGATGGAGATGAGGATGATGGTAAGATGATGCTATGGAGGTCCATGTGGTTTGGCACTGCGGGACAGGGCCGCATTCCACGCTTCCTGTCATAAATATCCCGGCTTTAACTAGGCCCGGGAACTACGGCACCTGCGGTGCCGGCCGTGTAATCATCCACATCATAAGACGTGTCATTCTAAGGGAAGCACCCCCAAAATTGCACCCGCCTGTATTCCTTTCGGCTTCCGTATTGAGACTTTCATGTATACCGATAAAATATAGTGGTTCCTGCCGGCACCAGTCTTGGTAGTGCATGAATCACCAACCCTGTCACCCGTGCAACGTTTTCTTCGGTCGTCGTTCCACCACCGAGTAAAAGAAAGGAAAAACAACTCCATTCAGTTCAAACGACGAAGGGGCATTACTCTCACCGGTTATGGAAAGGGGACATAATCATCAGCGACTGCTGTCAAAATCCAGTTCCTGTCAAACAAGTGCCACTTTACCGCTCCAGAGGCAGCTCAATAAATTCTCTGGGTAAAGAAATTCTCATAGCGCGGCATCAGCAGAGGCTCTATTGAGGTGCCTGTTAATGTTTCCCGCCAAATGACAGCTCTGTCGATATCTCAAGCTTGATACCCGCCACCCGAGTTTGCACTGGACGCTTGAGTAACAGCGGTCAAAGAAGCCTACTTCATGATGAACAAATCCCACTGTGCCAGACAAGATTTGGCACAAACGCTGCCAGTAACTACTCAGTGGTCTCCCCTTAGTTTATTTTTGGGGGTTTGGAAATATACACTGTTGACATCCACCCGCATGTGCCTTTAAGGCCCGCCCTAATTTTGAGTCCACCGCGGACTGCAAACCGCCATAGCGGCGCACTAAGGCCCTCTGCCTCCTGTGTTGGACATCACGTTGAGACAGTTCCACTGCACCCAGGAACTGTTTCCGTTGATTGTATTACTGGATCCGTTTCTACAACAGGTCCATCAGTGAGGGGGAGTCGGGATAGCTGAATGGTAGAGCGTTGGACTTTCAATGCTCGGGTCGAAAGTTCCAATCCCGGATGGGGCCAAATATTGTGTTGACCTGTTTCTCGTTGCCCCGTCTTTGATATCACCCTTATGTGGTGGAAAAGGACGTTAAACTCCCAAACATCCAACCCAACCCGTCACAGTGAAGGATGCATCAAATCAGAGCCTCCCCAGTCTGACTGCACTGAATCGTGTTCAGTTGGACTATTCGCTTTTTCCCTTAGGATAACTGCCCCTTCTCCCCATAACGTGCTTGTTACGGTCGTCTTCAATCGCTCTTGTGGCGTGGACGTTAAACCCTAGCTTACCTATCTACCATGTGTTGGGCTTGACCGTGTGATAGCCGAGCCGTGCATTTTAGCTTATACCTCAGCAACGACGGCTAGGAAAAGACTCTTATTTTGCACAAATCTTCATGATTTTTTCCCCCGCAATCAGCCGAGGTCGGTTTGTGAGCAGTTATCAATTGTCACTTTCTTTATTTGTTGAGCAGCATTCTTAGCTTGGTTTGGTGAGGGTGAGCTGTATTACTGTTTTGAAGTATGGGTGGGGTGGTTTGGCTTCAGTGGTGTCCAGCCGTTTGTGCATTGGTTGTGTCATCACACACACACACACACACACACACACACACACACACACACACACACACACACACACACACACACACACGAACGTATAGTGTCATTCCTGGTTCTGACCTTACTGACCAGAGAAACCAAATAACACAACAGGACACAAAAGGGGTTGGGCGAGCGGAGGGGTCTGGGGGGGGGGGGGAGACACTTCATGAGTAACACCCATCGAATACTTTCCTCTTTTAAAAAGAGGTTCTTACTCTGTCCCCTAACAAACGACAAGGGGACATAATTTTTATCGTGCGGCGCCTTTTCCCGACAGTGAAGACAGCTGATTGACAGAAGCAACCCAGAGGCGCAAATATCTGGGCCGCTTAGGATCTCGCCATTGTCTCCATCCCCCTCCCAGAGGACCGTCCCATAACGAGGCTCACCTCTCTAGGTGCACATCAAGCGGGCCGCACGGGCCATTACCGTGCATGTGACGTCATGCATGATGCGCGCTGATGACGTAGCCTGGAGCTACGCGCTCCCTTGGGCGGCTGGGTGTCAGTGTGGATTTAGCATTAGAGACGTCTTACGTGCTCCCTTCCCACTTTGCTGTCGGTGACTGTCCTTCTCCTGAAATGCCTCTGAGCATGTTTTGATATGACTATGCAGACTGAACTTACAGTGGCCGAAAAATGTCACTTTTAAAGGTACATGCATAACATTACTTTGTATGCGAATGAAGACTTAGTGACCCTCCCTTTTGACATTGTGACCGTTTTTTTCTAACTCTGCGGTCTGTGATATTACACATGTTTAGTAGGACTTCGTAAGGAGGACTTCGCTGAGCAGCGTAACCCATTTACATGTAAATTACGCTCACACGGCAGAAGCCGCGAGTGGCTAACGCGCTGCGATTAGCGAATGGTACCCCTAACACGCCAAATTTACATGTAAATGGGTTACGCTGCTCAGCGAAGTCCTCCTTACGAAGTCCTACTAAATATGCCTGTTGAAGTTTGGCAGACGCTGGAGACGACGTACAGTAGTTGGGAAACTCTTTGGCAGCCTGGAGGATCTACAGCACACGAGAGCTTTCACACAATAAACCAGTGTTATCACCTGAGTGATTGAGAAGAACAAGAAGAAGGATAAGAGATTGAAGAAGTCAGACGTGTAATATCCCTACTATTATTGGCGCTCTGACGCCGCCGCTCGGCTAAAAACAGAGTAAACATACTGCATGTCTACAGGCTTACAGTTGTTTTTTCCCCCCGACGAGTTCTGACCCAGGTATAGCCTGTAATGTTATGATCGGACTTAATGAACAGTCTCGAGAGTGCAGCTTCCATGCGTTCCCGTATGTTATACGTGCATCTTGTACTTTAAACTTGGTATAGAAGTAGTGTATCCGCGATAGGAATTAGAGCCCACTTACATAATCAGGGCCCGTATGTAATAGTCGAGGTTAAGGCTTTTAGCCCCGGGTTAGAGTCTAACCTCGAACTAAACTAGCTCTAGGGTTAAATTTTCTGCTGTTTTTTTTTTTTTTTTTTTTTTGTTATTGTCGTTTGTTTGTTTTTTTCAAGAAGAGGGCCCATTCTAGCAAGGTGCCTAAGCCACTATAGAAGGAATTTTTCTACATTTCTTGCTTCCTTTCTTATTTAATTTTGCTTTTGGGTTTCTTTTGTCCTAGTCTGGGTTAGGCCTGTAGCTGTGGGTTAAATTAAACTCGACCTTTACATACGGGCCCAGTTCGTTTGATTTCAACAGCACTGTCAAAATCAGCTCTAATCTGGTTTGCTAGTTTGAGGACGGTTCATCTCCGTCCTTCCTTCGTTCCCTTTTACAATGTCAAAACAAAGACTGCGAGGAACCGGGATAGCCGACCGATTCAACGCTGGACTTCCAATGCTCGGCGCGTGGGTTCGAGGCAAGATATCTGTGGTGACCTTTTTCTCGTTGCCCCGTCTTGGTCATCACCTTTCTTTGGTTGAAAAAAGACGTTAAACCTCAAACACCCACCCACCAAACAAAAACAAGGACTGCAGTTGTTTTTTTTACAAAGAAGAAGATTCTGAGAGACCGCATAAGAGGCATTTGTACATCAATTCACGACCGCCATCACCACCACCACTGACAACAACAATAACAACAACAGAAGCAACAGCAACAACAACAACAACAGCAGCAGCAGCAACAACAACAACAGTTACAACACATATTAACCGTACTGCGCGCGTGCTATAAAAATGACACTTCCCTCCCATGTCTCAACCCCCCACCCCCCACCCCCCACCCCCCCAAACCCCAAAGAGCTTCGTACTTCAGTGTGTCGTACATCATATCCTGCGGCTGCTGGAGAAGCCAGTGACACAGGAGGTTTGGGAACGAAGTGTCACCGTCTGATGTGTGAAGACGACCATAAACCAACTGCACACCTCTCTCCATTTGAGATCAGAAGAAGATCCAACGCTAAGCAGTGTGTCCTGGGGAGAGACAGGTACATGGTGACGGGACGGAGGGGGTGGGGTGGGGTGGAGGGGGGGGGGGCGCAGACAGACAGATACAGAGGCAAAGAAACTTTATTTTTCAAATTTATTTTTCAACTGTAGAGGAATCGTCAAATTTTCGTACCTGTCGTTGCTAATGATGATGATGTTTAGGTAATAAAAGTTAAAACAACAACAAAAACAGCAACACAAAACAAAACACGAGTGATAACACACACACGCACGCACATGCACACGCACGCACGCGCGCGCACACACACACACACACACACACACAGCCGCGCGCACACAATACAAGACTTAGAGAGAGAGAGAGACGGGGGGGGGGGGGGGGGAGAGGGAGGGGGATCAGTGAAGCGTCACCAGACAGTAAATGATCGTAAATCATCCCCTCCGGAACTCGAGCGTGACGGGATGGAGTTTACTGGAGCGTGGTGGTTTTGCTCATATCGCTGTGTCATCGCTGACCCTGTGACCGTGTGCGGTGCGTTGCGTTGTGTTGTGTCGTATGTCAGTCTCATTGCCTCATCGATGCTGATAAAAATCCGAGCTTTTCCGATCACGTCGATTGATAGGGGTGAACTGGCTGATAACCGGAATCAATCAAACAATAAACACTTGCAATTAGGATCAAGTTGTCACGTGCCGTAGTTCTTATTTTGAGGGTTTTCTTGCACATGCCTGCTATAGAAGCTGTTGGGTAGCGATGCATGTATTTCTTTTCGGTCTGTTCTTGAGGGTACATCAGTGCTTCTGTTGTTTGTTATACATGCACATCAGTTTTGACTGATGGTCTAAATGAATAAAATCACGATTAAAAGAACTTTATTCATACTATCGCGAACGCCGCGCGCGCGCGCGCGCGCACACACACACACACACACACACACACACACACACACACACACACACACACACACACACACACACACACACACTACCACAACCACCAAAGAAACCATAATTTCAGCCTGTAACACACACACACACACGCACACGCACGCACGCACACACACACACACACACACACACACACACACACACACACACACACACACACACACCAAAGAAACTATAATTTCAGCCTGTAACACACACACACACACACACACACACACACATACACACACACACACACACACACACACACACAAAGCCGAACACATATATGAACGAGGTTAATAAGTACACATACCTTGTACATATTCAAGTTTCAGTACTCGTGCGGTGTGACGGGATGGTGTTTGTATAAAATGACATAATAACGATCAATATCAGCACCAGTGTACTAATTACAATCGCTATGCAAGCTGCACGATATCACATTTTCCCCTCACCCCTGAACCAGAATCCCTGTTCTCATTTTCAGTTCAGTTCATTTTGGTCACATCATCGGATCTCATAATGCGCAGGTTATCAAAAATGAAAGAAAAACAATTTCACCGGATGTGGTGTTGATGGATTGCTTCCCTTGTCAGGGCTAATGAGGCGCCACCTCGTGACAAAGCATTCTGCACCCCGGTACTCTCCCCCTTCCTCACACGACACTGGCGATGAAGTTTCCTTTTACATCAATCCGGGAATCGAAAAACAATCCATTTTGGTCCCCACAACAACAACAACACACCGCGGTACTAGGGGCATTGTGGCAAGCGACAAAGAAACACAGGCCTTTCAGAATCCCCAAATTTCTAACCTTTCAGCGCGGGCGAGATTTCGGGACTGCTGCATGCCCTCTTTGTCTCTGCTAAACATTTAGAGTTTTGGCGAGAGCACTGATCAGCTCTTTCGGCAGACATCCTGTAGACTTTCGTAAGTGGTATTTTTCCTCTCCTTTCAACGCGCTTAATGTTACTTTAAGTGTTGGCGACAAAATAAAAAAACAAAAAAAAAAAAAAAAAAACCTCAAACGGTGCTTGAGGTGTTACTGCTTACGTCTTGAACTGAAGATGGATTCCATTGTTGTTACGCAGTTGTTAATGCCATAAACAGACCCCCACTCAGTCTTTAAGTGTCAATTGCGCAATGTTTTGCAACACACCAGACGGCCCGTAAACATTTTCCAATTAGCTTTGATGGATTTTTTTTTCTAAAGTTATTTTAGTGTCGGAGCATTTTGTTTTTAATTACAATGCCTACGGTTGGTTTGTTGGAGTTTTAACGACCCCCGCCACAAGAGTGATCGGAGACGGTCCCGATTGGTCAGGATAAGGTTGGCGGGTGGGGTGTTGTGGGTAGGAAAGGGACAACTACCCTAACATTGCAGCTGAACACAATTCAATCCAGACAGGTCGGCGACATTTTGGACAAACTACGCACACAGGCCCAGTTCGCACAGACAATGCATACGGACAACGTTAGCAAGAAGCCTAAGGTTAGGCGTACGCATAACGTTAGGAATAAGCAGAACATTAGGAGTAAGCACGTTAGGAGTAACATAACATTAGTAGTAAGCGTAGTGTTAGGCGTAAGCAGAACGTTAGGAGTAAGCACAATGTTAGCAGTAAGCGCAGCGTCAGGAGTAAGCATAACATTAGGAGTAGGCATAACGTTAGGAGTAAGCATACCGTTAGGGGTACGCATAACGTAAGTACTGTAGTAAGCGTAACGTTAGTAGTAAGCATAACGTTAGGTGTGAGCAAAACGTTAGTGTGAGCATAACGTTAGGCGTAGGCATAACGTTAGGAGCAACATAACGTTAGCAGTAAGCGTAGCGTTAGGAGCAAGCATATCGTTAGGAGTAAATATAAAGTTAGGTGTGAGCATAACGTTAAGAGTAAGCATAACGTTAGGAGCAACACAACGTTAGTAGTATGTGTAACGTTACGAGTAAACATCAGTGACGTTAGCTGTGAGCATAACGTTAGGAGTGAGCATAACGTTAGGAGTAAGCACAGCGTTAGGAGTAAGCATAACGCTAGGAGTAAGCAAGGTTTTAGTTTCCGCTTAGCCTCAGGCTCGAACTTGAACCCACTGACACCGCACTCGTTGCGAATACCCAGCGGGCAAACTTACTAGACCATCTGCTGCGCTGGTAAAAACTGCCGATGTGCACGGAGTACCTTTCGCTTGGCCAAAGACACGAAGTGGAAACACACTTAAAGGCGTATCCGATTCGGATTAATCGGGCGCTGGCTATTGCATGGATTTTATTCATATTGTTTGCACGTATAGTGTGTGTATGGAGGGAGACTGCAGTGATGAGTGAATGGGTTGGGTGGGTGTTTGGGGGTGGGGGTGGGGGGTTAACGTCCTTTTCTACCACGTATGGGTGATATCAAAGACGGGGCAACGAGAAAAAGGCCAGCACAAATATGTGGCCCCAGTCGGGATTCGATGAGTGAATGGACAACACCAAGACACATTCCTAGGGCATGATGCACACGGCAACAAGCATATCTGTTCATTATTCTTTTATGGGTGGGTGGGTGCGTGGGTGTTTGGGAGTTTAACGTCCTTTTCCACCACATACGGGTGATATCAAAGACGGGGCAACGATGAGAAAGCCAGCACAAATATTTGGCCCCAACCGGGATACGAACTCACGACCCGAGCATTAGAAGTCCAATGCTCTACCATTCGGCCACCCCGGCTCACCCATTATTCTGTTATATGTGATTTCTTTCACAGACCGGGGAGCCGGGATAGCCGAATGGTAGAGCGTTGGACTTTCAATACACGGGTCGTGAGTTCGAATCACACATACACATGGCAATAAAGATAGTATCAGTTTCATTATTCTTTTATACGGGATTTCTTTCACAGACTGGGAGGCGGGATAGCCGAATGGTAGAGAGTTGGATTTTCAATGCTCGGGTCGTGAGTTCGAATCTCGGCTATGATCAAATATTTGATCTGGCCTTTTTCTTGTTACCCTGTCTTTGATATCACCCATACGTGGCGGAAAAGGACGTTAAACTCCCAAACACCCACCACGCACCCACCCTTCCACAGGAATTGATGTCAGTCTAAGATACTTGTGTATTTATCTTTGGTTGTGACTCCTAGTGTAGTAGTCTTGGTAAGCTTTCATTGCTTCCCTGCAGTTACAGAAATTACCAGTGCAGTGAAGCCTGGAACAACATAACAAGCTCAAAAAGGTTCGTCGGTTTAACAAAATCATCAGACGATAGGGTTCACTGCAGAGGACAGCCATGGTTTTTTTTTGCCTCATATGTCTTTTGTGCTATGTCTCAGTTTCGTTTGGGCACTGTGTCATCAGAACTGTGTGCATGCTACTGTGAATGTAGATTGATTGGTTGGGGGTGGGGGCGGGGGGAGGGGTCAATGGGGAGAAAAACTTGAACCTGCTTCAATTTTGGCTCTCAGCCGGGAATCGAACTCAAGACCCGGTCGACGGACACT
Organism: Batillaria attramentaria; assembly: GCA_018292915.2. Classification (NCBI taxonomy): domain Eukaryota; kingdom Metazoa; phylum Mollusca; class Gastropoda; family Batillariidae; genus Batillaria; species Batillaria attramentaria. Next base: position 89,571 of record JACVVK020000378.1, read on the forward strand.
CGGCGGCAATTAACACTACCAGATCGGTTCTTCAAGCCTCCTGTCTCCAGCTGGTCACTGCTGATATTTTTACTTTGTGCTAGATGAGACAACTCGAATCAACTCTGCGGCACTGGAGAAATTCGACGGAAAAATATCATTTACCTCTAGCGCCAACAGAGCATCATCGTGTTTCCCAGGACAGAACCAACTGTCTCACCATAACTGAGCTAGGCTGACTCTTTAAGGCTTCTCAGTGGCTATCCAGGCCGGCCTTAGTCGGTGACCAAATGAAGCACTTCAGTCATCAGCATCGCATCGGTAAACTAAAACGGTCGGAAACGATCAAAGACACGGGTCATTACAGTGTTTGTAAACGTGATTACATCGCAACGTAAGCCAAATCGACACAGTTCATGAAAATTCTCTCAAGGGACTCTACACTTAGAGGAAGCCGCCAGTGAAGCAGACGACACTTGGGAGAAATGGCGCGCGAGGGAGAGAGAGAGAGAGAGGCACGAGGCTCGCGCGAGGGTCAGCCAGGGAAAGTAAACAAAACGGCGGCGGAGGGCGGGCGGAGCTGCGTAGTGGGAGGGGAGACAACTTGCGACAGGCAGGTCCCGGAGAGAGTACAGGGCCTTGTGTCGATCCCAGTCGCTCCTCCCACTTGGCCTAAAGCACCTTGTGCCGCGTGAAAGCGTAATTGGCCGCACTGTCTCTCCCTATCCATCACCTTCCCTGCTACTCCCGTCCCCAGCGCAGCGAGCGCCGATTGGCTGAGCGTGTCACGTGGTGCGCGGGCGGCCGAAAGGCTGTCAAGCCCACCGAGTAATTTAGCTTCATTTATTTCAGATTTATCTCGCCATCGACAGCTAATTTGTGTGCGAGCTCATTGAGTGCTGAACGTCGGGTCTCTGGGTTCTAGCTAACGCTGCGCGATTATGAATTCCGAGGCTGAGTATACCTTGTGCAACTTGGACACACACTCTTACGCTAACGCCTTTTCCTCCGGCCAGGATCTGTCCAACACGATCTTCGCTACCCCGCCACACCACCCCGGGTACCAGAGCCTGAACCATGCGACCACCTCCCCACACCGGTCGCTCGACACAGGTCAGAGCGGCCACGGCTACCACCTGCACTATAGCGGAACCCACGGAGACGGGAGTTTGGGCAACGGGGGAGAGATACCCCTCGGAACGGCACCCCAGCAGCTCGGGGGCTACCCTCTCAACACGACCGCCCTGAGAGCGGCCACCCGCCACCATGCGACCACCTCTCCTTACGGCCACCTGCCGGATTTGTCGCTCAGTTCTGCCTCCGATTGCTACCTCAACGGCAACACCGCCAACGCCAACATCAACGTGGCCCACAATGGCCAGGGTATGTGTATGGATATTTCCCCTGGGGTGCGGGCCCCCTACCCGGGGTGCCCCCCGGACGGTGTGCGCGGGGCCCCGACCCCGACCAGCGGCTACCTGCCCACAGCGGCCACCTCCCCGATCAAGTCAGAAATGTGCGGCAACGGAGGTGTGGGAACACAGAGCCTTCACAACAAACCGTTCAGATGGATGACTATCAAAAGGAACGCGGCAAAACCAGGTAAGGAAAGCTTATTCTGCCTGTCTGCTCATTTCTGTAGAATCAGTCGCCGGTACTCGCCCGTCCGTCCCGGCGTTTTGCTGTGATTTGTCCCAGTTAATTTGCAATGGGTTCAGTCAAAGACAAGCTGGAATTATGAGACCCTGTGGTAGTGTCACAGTTTTCAATTTATTCAGTTTTTGTTCCCCCCGTCAGTGGAGGAGGGGCTTTTGTTTACAATTCTGTCCTGTGTCTGTGTGCTCGTCTGTGTTTGAGTCCGTGCAACTGTTTGTAAGTCTTTCTGTCTGTTTCGTCCCTCTGTGGTCGTGCGGAATATTCTGCCCCTGGACTGCTGTCATCTCCGTTTGTTACACACACATATGCTACCTGTTCTGCAGAGTATGTCAGAATCCAACAATAATCAATACGCGTCAGAGTATTGACCAGCATACGTGCAGGTGCGACAGCGGCTATCTATTCTAGACAATCTATGCCGCGCTTTGTATTTTGCCGTCTGTTTCCCCTGCAATCATTTCGTTGTACAAGTACCAAACCAAGAAAGGACACCTGCATTTTGTAATACAGTCGACTTATTGTCATTCTTTGTGACAATGTAGCATAATATCTACTGTATTAGACGGTCGACAAAAGAGCATTTCATCTTCCATGAAAAATCTGAACATAAGAGCATTTAATCCTTCAATTAGGTTACTTGTTTTTTGTTGTCCTTTTACTGGTTCACGGTCAGTTATTGTTACAAGATCTTCTCCCGACAGCATCTTCAGTTTCCTGAAAGAGGTCAACCTGTTCTATAAATTATAGACTTCAAACATTCAGTCTTTCACTGACCAACCAATTTTTTATTTTTTTTTTATTTTTAAGACCCGATAGATTTTTCATATTTATTTACATGTTGTTTTAAAGTGGGAATTTTTATGTTTTATAGGACCTGGCAGGAAGGGACTTTCATAAGCCGCGAATTAGCCTTTGTTGCTTGCGCGGCGTTAAGCCCTAAATAACTAACTAACTGTTACAAGATCTTGATGGGCTGAGTGTTATTGTGTGCGGTTAAGAGCCCATAAAATAGATGAAAACGGAGCCAGAATGGGAAAGTCTAGTACATGTACATGGATATTGATGTAAATGCAGCATGGGGACCACCTCAAAGAATGGTTCAGTTGTTATGCGGGCTAGGCGTTTTAATGAGCATGTAAAGAGCCCACGAAATATATGCGAACGGAACAAGAATAGGGACTAAATGCAGCATGGGGACCAACACAAAGAAACATGTTTCGCATACAACACGATATCATGGACACCAAATCACCTTTAGAGTCACTGAGCCTTGTCATTCGCGGTTCGTTGCGTCTGACAGACACAGATACTGTTTTGAATCTGCTCGCAGGCGAATGTTAGAATCGCTCACAACGAAATCCGTATCCATTACAATCTAAATCCTCCCCCACTTAACACCAGACAACCTCACTTCTTCCCGTCACAAAACACCCGGGCTTAGCGAGTGTCCAACGCGTCAGCCTGGAGATGTCAGACAGGTGTGTGCATGTGTGTATAATGTAAGCTATAGAAGTGTAAACATTTACAATCTTGGTACATGTCAACACCAAATATCTCTCTCTCTCTCTCTCTCTCTCTCTCTCTCTCACACACACACACACACACACACACACACAGAGGCAAGTTTGAAAAATGGCGATTGCAACCAACATCTTTTACCATTGTGAAATGAAATTGTGAAGGAATAAAATAATTCTCTCTCTCTCTCTCTCTCTCTCTCTCTCTCTCATACGAAAACTGATTCTACGTCAATAACCTCAACCGCTGGAGAATACAGTAGTTTTTCATTTCATTTTTCTCTCTCTCTCTCTCTCTCTCTCTCTCGGAATAAAAACGCTCTTATAGACAGAACCTACAATGTCCCGTCGCTCTTCTCCCCTGTCCGCTATTCCCTTACAAGTATGGTCTAAGTTTCCCTCCTCATTTCCATAACTTTTTGTTCCCGGCTCGTCGCTTGTCTTGGCTTTAGGGGAGAAATGACATGGCGGGGTGTGTTGGGAGATTAGTGGTTAGGGAAGGAAGGTGTGTAGGACTATGAGAGCGCTCAAACAGGATGTACGTACATACACAGGGCATGAAATATGGGCAACAGCTTTTCGTACACTGACTGAGACAACAAGGGACTTGGCTGTCACGGGAAAACGTCTCTGAAGCTGGTTTTGATAGTATGGTGTGGTAGACTTCTCGGCGCACTTATCCATCTCTGTTGAAATGCTCACGGCGCCGCAGGGCTAGAGGACGAAGCAGTGAAAGCCTGCTACCGCTAAGCGCTACTTTATGTGCAAACCTCCACCCTGCTATTCACTCTGGTGCGTGCGATAGTATTTCTGTTTACCACGACACCGGCCAACAGCCTATACCTACTCTTCTTCGAAAGATGAACGTGGGATTTTTAGCGTGCACACTTGATGTATGTACGTGCGTGTGTACACGAAGGCGAGACAGGCACCGTAAACGAGTCTGCACATGGATTTGACTCGATAAATCCCACCATATTGTGACCGAAGTTGTGGAAAAGTCAAGTTTTGAAGGAGTACACACGTGAACACTTTTCAAGTGAGGTCCGGGTCTATCAAGAGATATTACACCGTGGGTTTAGCAGAGACGTTCCATCATGTCCTGTCAAAGTCACATGATCATGAATTCTGCTATATTTGCTTATCATAACCGTGATGGTGTCAGTAGTTGTCAATCCTCCATGCCTTAATTTTGCTCTCAATCAGTCATGTTTGTAGTTCTCACCATATATTTGTTTTACTGTGACATGCCACCGCTTAAAAGGTACCATAAGAAAAAAAAATTACTGTTGGTGAATGCTCTCGTCGAAACTGAACTATACAAAACAGAAGTATGACATAATTATTACTGAATGTATCGGTGTGGACATTGATATATTTTCAAATATAATAATAAGAAGAATAATAATGAAGGGGTTTTGTGGCGCCCCATCTCACAAGAGCGTACATAAACTACACATAACATACAAAAAACATAAACGTATATAACGTACAACACACACACACACACACACACACACACACACTGATTTTTTGCATTTGGCATGCAGAGATGGAGACTGAGGCGGGGAGGGGTTGGTTCAGTTCTACTTCATGGAGAAAAGATGTATTCAAATCATAATATTATGTTCAATTGGTGATTCGTGGAGGGTATGTTGCTATCGTGAGTTCATTGGTACATGCCAGAAATACATAAATCCGATTCACACTGACGAAGGCCACTTTCTGTTTGAAAAGGAACGTAAAAACGCCCATAACGGGAAAGACCAACTATCGGTTCAAATGCCGCCATTGCCATTAATCTGTACAACCGAGAACACCAAATGGCAAATGGACAACTTACAGAATTGCGTAACTGTCATTGACAGAGTGGATCCAACAGCCACATACGATATCAACAAAAAAAAATTTTAAAAAAAACTCAGGAAAACAACAATAAAAAATACACTGAGAAACTAGAGAGAGCCTGGACCCGGCCTGTGTGTGTGAGAGAGAGAGAGAGAGAGAGAGAGGAGAGAGAGACCCTGGACCCTGAGAGAGAGAGAGAGAGAAGAGGAGAAGAGAGAGAGAGAGAGGGGGGGGGGGATAAAAGAATACAAAAAGGCAAGAATGAAAAAGAGCACCAGTATACATGTGCAAGAATACGTCCTTATATTACACTCCAAACCACAAGACGGCGGCAAGAAAAGTAGAAGGAAGTGAGTAGGAGAACCTTGCTGTAGTCCCAGTAGCCATTCCAACACCTGTGGTGTCCGTCAAAAACATGCACAGTGCAACACGCCAGGACGTCTGTCTTTTTTTTGACGATACTTCCGACAGCGAACAACACGGTTCTAGATGTGGGGGGAAGGGCAAAAAAAGAGTTTAGATGGGAAAAAAGTCAGCGAGGGAAAGCCGGTGTTGGTGAATGTAGGCTCTGTGTTGCATGTTTGGGTACGGTTAATATTTCGGACTAATATCTCATTGTAGAGAGGAGGCAGTGGAGATGGTGAGGGTTTGGAGGGATTGGATGGGGAAGGGGAGGGGGAGGGGGTAGGCAATTTGTACCGTTGTATCAGAAGATGTAGATGAGATTAATTTAGAAGTATGGAATGCTTTCGTCACAGAAATGCAGCAGACATCTCTCTCTCTCTCTCTCTCTCTCTCTCTCTCCCCGAGTCCTCTGAAATACGGAATAAGCCGAATTGGTAGAACGTTTGACAGTCAATACTCGGGTTTTGTGTTAGGAATACCGGTTGGGAGCCAAGATTTGTGCTGGCTTTGTTGTCGCCAAGTCTTTGATGTCATCCACCCATGCGCGGTATCGGAAAACAACCAGTTGGTACCCTATACAACACACACACACACACACACACACACACACACACACACACACACGGTAGCCTATACTTAACTCTCACAACCTCCGCTCGACTGTGCAAAAACAACAAATACCCCACTGACAAAAAAATAAATCGTTGTTGCGTGCTGAGAATGTTGAACAAAAACCGCTCACACCGCTTAGAAACTCAACCCGCGAATATGTCACCAGAGACGACAGATGGTAGTGGAAAATCAATCGCCTTTGTATTTCAATCCGGCTTGTTAAACAATCACCTATCGGGAGCAGACATCGCAATCAAGATGGCGTGTGAGTGTCAAGTGTTTTTTTTTGTTCGGATTATGAGTACCGGTGCATGATGGGAGGCTGGCAACATGTGCTGACGTCGATAATATCGTTATTATGATATATGATGGTTGGTTATAAATCTTACAATTGTTCCCCCCCATAAAATCAAACATAGGCAACATTTTCCGGGATGCTTATTGTTTAGTTTTGTCAGCCAGTTCTCGTTCGCGATTAAGTACGCACAAATATATGGTTGGTTATAAATCTTATGAATTGTCCCCTAATAAATTAAAACACTGAGAGGCAGGATTTTCACAACGCTAATTGTTTATTTTGCTAGTGTCATCAGTGTGTAAGGTTGGTCCCTATACACCCCTGGCTCACACGGGCCGCCATGATGGATGGACTCGCTTTGTTGTACATGTACATAACTAGTTAAAAATCCTACAATCATTCCCATGAAATCAAATCAAGCAGGATCTTTTTAAACAGTGCTATTTGTTTATTTTTGCCTGTTCTAGTTCATGATTAAGTAAACACAGAAAACTGAAAGGGTAAACAGAATTACAACTTTTTTTGTTCACAAATATGAAGTATAGATGATATGGCTAGTTATATGTCTTACAATAGTCCCCCCCCCCCCCCCTAAAATCAAAAACAAATAGGCAAGATCTCTCGTTATGCTTATTTTTATTCTGGTAGCTCAGTCTCGTCGCTCGCGATTAAGTACGCACACAGAACCGAGTCCGAAAACGGAATTGTGGCCACTTTTCCGGCGTTCAAACTGCAAAGAATGTATTCCTGGTGATAGACTTTATAATTATAGTCCCCGTACAATTAAAACAATGGCGTGATTCTTCATACTACTTACAGTTTATTTGTACCAGTTTTCGTTTTTCATCAAGAGCGCACAACTCACAGTGAGTGGGTAAACGGAATTATGGCCCCTTTGGGTTTTTAATGTCTAGATTATTTTGCTCTTATTTTGATGTAATTTGATTTGCTTCCAGTACAGCCAATAACGCATTATTTCTCGCCCCGTCTTCCCGAGAAAAGAAAAATCGTTCTCAAGAAGAAAAAAAAAAAGTCCGTTCATGCTCACATATTGAACGGACAGAACTTGATCACTGAAATCGGTGGCGTTTCTGTATCAGTTAATGTATGTCTCTGCTAAAATAAATCAAGAAGTAATTGACTGGTAAATCATTTTTAAATGAACATGATCTGAAACGTTCCGGTTGAATGACATTCTGTTTACTTTGTGCGTTAATAAACTCACATTAAGAAACCAACAAACCCAGAATACTTTTGAATATATGTAGAATTTAATTTTAGCCTATACGGCGAAATACTTTTGATATTGTTTTGTACTGTTACTTACAAACTGACAAATGCACGTTTCAGGGGAGCCGGGGTGGCCCAATGGTAGAGCGTGGGACTTTCAGTTCTCGGGTCTTGAGTTCGTATCCCGGCTGGGACCAGATATTTGTGCTGGCTTTTTCTTCGTTGCCCCGTCATTGATATCACCCGTATGTGGTGGCAAAGGATGTTAAACCCCCACCCACCCACCCATCCTGCAGGTCAAAACGATTTTACTCTCCTTGGCTGTCTTTCAGGTAACTTTCGAATGTGATAAAATAATTTCGTGAAAGAAATTAAAAAAACAAAACAGCTGAGGGAATGAATAGGAAAAAATCCACATGTCTGTGTTTGTGTTGTTGTAAAATTAAGTGCCCATATTACCATTAAGAGCTTGGTTAATCAAGTATATTTATTTAGAGAAAATATGATACAGCCAGTCCGATTTTGGAGTGGACGGGTGCCCTTTAAACTTGTATCACTGACACCCTCGAGCAAAATAAACGTCATGTTTTCTTCCTCTTGATTTAGTCGTTTTTGGTCGTTATTTCCATTTTGTGTGCCATTTCTATGCGCCTTTCTTGATTCAAATCTTGTTTTATTCAGTAGGATTAGTGTGACTGTTTTGCCAATAATGATGTGGTCATCATTTAAACTTCTCTCGAAGAAAAAAGTGAAAGAATTATCAGGTTTCTTTTGCGTGCGAGTATCAGCAAAAACAAATTCATTTCGTTTCTGGCAAACACAGATGCATATTCTTCTTCTTTTATTGTTATCGTTGATACTGCAGATTACAACGTAATACTTTTCCGTGAACTGCTCCTCGGTATCCACCCGATCCCGGCTGGGGCCAGATATTTGTGCTGGCTTTTTCGTCGTTGCCCCGTCTTTGATATCACCCTATGTGGTGGAAAAGGACGTTAAACCCCCCCAAACTCACCCACCCCCCGGCATCCACTCACGGTATAATCGAATTTCACGCACACGTGAAACTAAAAAGAAAACCACAATCATTGTGTTGAGTGCATTTTTTCTTGTTCGTATTTCTCTGTGCACGATGACATATACTTTCAACAGCGTGTATTGATCGGATGGCGTGAATGATACACGGCATTTACCAAGCACAACATGAGATCCCATATTATATTGGGCAGGTTAGTGAGACACGACGACAGTCAGTCACGATTGATTGCGTCTCGTCACGGTTATGACCCGAGTGTGACAAATGTCAATGATTCTCTGTCCGGTCGGTTCGGATAAATAGTGGATGTAGGCCTCTCTCACAGAGAGAGAGAGAGAGAGAGAGAGAGTTTAAATTTGTTGCCCCCTACCACTGTTTTTCCTGTACTGTATTTGGCCCACGAGAGAGACTTTGTCGTCCCACATTTTCATATAATCTGCGCAAGACTGATTTGAGGAAAAGTTCATGGACAAAAAATGTTATGGAAATATGCCAGTTTTTTAGTCTGCTGTCCACAGTCCGTCACAAGTTTGTCCCCCAGTCAAAATTTAAAAAAAAAAGATTTAAAAAAAAAACTAAAAAGGAGCAGACTTTGAATATTCGCGATACTGGATACCCTTCAACAGTTTTCACAGACACAGGGTTCAAGCAGTGATTTCTCCGTTTGTTAACACCCCCTTCTTCTTCAGATCAGTTCCACCCAGCCAAGCTATATCCATTCCCCTTAATAATTTACAGAATGGTGTAACTTCATCCTCACACACACACACGCGCGCAAAAAAAAGTTGAAGCGGGGTGACATTTCCATTACTACACACAAAAGCGGCTCTCTTGACTCCCGGGTGGAATATGCACTGCCTGACTCGAAGCATGCAGGTTCTGCCACACGGACGGGGGAGAAGTTTTTGAAATTTTCTCTAGAGGGGGGAAGCGTCAGTCTCCGACAAGCAGTTCCGTTTTGCAGTCTTCCTGTGCATGCGTATCGGGTGTAAGTCGGCCTAAGTTAAGCGTTAGGGTATATATTACGGCGGTTCAATTTTCCACCACATGAGGGTGATATGAAAGAAGAGGACGCCGAGAGACCTAAGTTCAGGGTGATCTGAAATGTTCTCTAGAGGGGAGAACTGTCAGTAGCAGTTCCGTTTGCTGTCTTCCTGTGTGTGTGTACTTGGAGTTAGGTAGACCTTATTGAGTGTTAGAGTAGATAGCACTCGTCATTTTTCCGTTATATAACAGTGATATCAGAGATGGGGCAACGAGAAAAGAGAATACAATTTTTTTATCCCACCGCTGAGCCGGGATTCAAACATCGTTTTTTTCACCATATAACAGTGATATCAAAGATGGGGCAACATGGAAAGATAATACAAATATTTATCCCACCTCTGAGCGGGGATTCGAATTCATATTTTCCCCATATAAAGATGATATCAAAGATGGGGCAACGAGCATACATTTTTTTTTTATCCCACCGCTGAGTCAGTCAGTCTAGATTCAAACTCAAGACCCGGCTCCCCGATGGACCTACGACTGAAAGAAAGTTTCTGCTCTGAAACAGAACAGCTTATCTAATGGGATCGAGTTGTTTGTCGGCAGATAAAAACACTCGTTGCTTCAATGCCGTAGCCCACCAGATTTCCGTGTAAGGTTTACCAAAGTCATCATACAGTAGCGATTCAACTCCTCTTTGCGTTGTCTTTGCAGATTCAGCTGGAAAGAATAATTATTGGTCGTTGCTCATTGCCTATTGTCCGCGTCTCCCTCCCCCCTCACTCCCCCCCCCCCTTCCCCTGCCACCATCACACAAACATAACATTTATCCTACTGCCCTTCGTCTGATTTGCATAAATAATGCAGACAATTGGCAGTGACTGCCGGTTGTACCCCTGGGGAGCCCCGGTCACTCGTCATCCATACTTGCCGTCAGACGCTGCACAGTTGCCCCCGAGCGCTATCGTCAGCAGTTACTTTGTCCATCTCACTGTTGTCATAACTAGCCATGCACGCGCATTATTAGCAGGTTAAAGGTCTTCACTGACCGTGAACAATTCTGGTATCTCCACAACGTGAAGGGGTCGAGACATGTCAGGGACAAAAAGATACCTCAGAACTGAGATAGCCTACGGATTGTCTGTAAGCCGTGCTATAGACAAGACAGCACGTGATTTTTCGGCTTCATTCCAGTGGTGGCCGAGAGAGAGAGAGAGAGAGAGAGAGAGAGAGAGAGAGATTGGGGTTTGATACTTCTTCTTTTCTTCTTCTTCATTCTGTCGTCGATTTTTTTCCAAGAGCTTTCATAAATTGTTGAGAAGCTCTTGGCTCCCGAATAAGTTGTAGGAAGTTTTCTTTACCCGTGTTTGATTATTTCGACGATCAGCCATTGGTGCCGTAATAATCCTCTTACCTTCAATGTAGCCTACATTTCAAACGAAGTGGACAATTCAGCATGAACGTACAGACATCACAACCAAAGACCCCTCGTTCTGTGGCACCGGATCTCCCCCACACATGAAATGCATGATACACAGTACGGTCACGTCGCCATCCCCAAACATCATCTTCAAAACACAACACAGGGCCCTTGTTTCTGATACGCAGAGTACATAATGCCTCCCCTGTGCAGTTTCTCATTATCAAATTGCCCCAAGCCATTCCTGTAGTACCCTGTTGCCACCTATTGTTAAACCAAACAGTATAAATTGTTTGGCTGGTATCTTTACCATGACATCATTATTTTACCGTCAGTTTTACCATTCTGTCATCGTTTTGATTTCACCTTACCACGGTATCATTGTTTTGGTTATAATTATCATGGGCAGAAGCGCAATATTTCTCTCATCTCTCAGCTGATTTCTAAGTTCGGCCCTTTCATCTATATTTCTTCTTTGTAACCCCTCACTCACGTCTGCACTACCAGTGGTTAGGAATAAGTGATGTTGGGCATATGCTGCGAACTGGTTTCAATATTGCGCCTAGGAGATGATAAGTTGCAATATTTGCTGTATATGCGCTTAGTATTTATATTTGTTTTACCTAGTTGTAATTATTATTTGTTTTCTACGCTTTTTTGTAACCGGGAGTTCGAGAAATTAGCATGAAAATGCAGCGTCTCCTGCATGTCCTAGGTTTATATTGCCCCGTAGATCAGTTTGCATCAGTTACCCAACGTTACATTTTTTTTTTTCACGTAGTGCAGACACACTTATCCGCGAATTAGTCTTTGTGGCTTGCGCGGCGTTAAGCCTTAAAAACTCACTCACTCACTCTGCCTGATTTCGACGCAGTGAGTAGTATCAGTCTGCTTGGAGTTCACTGCAATGCTCTACATCCCGTAACCTTAAACAACCATTTTGTGCCAATAATATTTTTTAAACACTGGCCGCGTAATTACATGTATATACACTGCAGTATCGCATTTCTCCAGCTGTTCCTGAAAAGACACGGCACTGGGATGGAAACACGTGGTAGTGACGTGTGAGGTATAGAATGAACATTTTTAATATTCTCATGCAGTGCTGTTCAAAAGGAGTGATGTTTTTAGCATTTGATAGCACAGCTTCGTTGAAACAACAGCCACGCGCGCGCGCGCCCGCGCACACACACACACACACACACACACACACACACACACACACACACACACACACACACACACCAGTCTACGTATACTGATACAAACGGCAGTGTCGTGGTGATGGTGTTTTGTTTTGTTTTTTTCCCTCGATGTGTTTCACATGTGTAACTCAAGCAATCAAGGTCAGACTATTGTATGTCACAAATTAAAATTCGCTTGCCCGTTCGTTTTTTTTTTCAGTTTTGTTTTTCCCAGTGCAACGGTTTCTGATTACCTCAGTCATTTCACATGTGTACCTGGCCGGCAGCACCATTAAAAAAATGTTTTATATCGAACCACGTGCTTTATGGAGTGCGCAGTGGTTTTTTTTGTGTGCGTGTGTTTGTAACAAATACACTTCCACATCTGTTTCATACGCGGCCCCAGTTACAGGAGAACCTGCCGCTTACACTGAAAAACAAAGTCACAACTGGCTCTGAAACTGTTGGTGTTTATTTCATTTCATCCACCATGTATTTCTGTATGTAATTGTATTCTAGGTGGCATTTATCATGTTCCTAGAAAATAATCAATTCTTGTTTCTGCAGACTTAATTGTGCGGACGCTGAAAAGTACATGGAAAGCTATTTTTGAATGAGGAGTTACTGTTTGAAAAAAAAAATCACGTAGAAATGCTGCAAGTTTAGAAGCACGCAGTACTGAAATCAACATATAATACATGTATCCGTATTTAATTCAGTTCAATTCAAAATACTTTATTATCTGTTTAAGAGAGAATCCAAAACATAAACTTTTCTTGGGCCTCACATAATGCTCTGTCACAGATAAGATAAATAAAATAAGAATAATATACAGTCATTAAAAATCTTGATATAAAGATATAAAAGTAAAGTAGAGTTAAACGTTAAGATCAAACAAACTTCATAGACAGTTTAAAACAAATAACCATACATACTGTCGAACTCTAAAACTGTTTAATAAGAAAATAACTCTCTCTCTCTCTCTCTCTCTCTCTCTCTCTCTCTCTCTCTCTCTCTCTCTCACCCCCCCCCCCCCCCGATCAAATGCCGGTGCATATCCAGTTGGAAAAAGAAAAAGAAGCAAACAAGGAAAAAAAAACTTTCGTCATCTTTTTTTTTTCACGACAGTGATATACGTTGGGCTCAACCTTCAGTATTATCACAACAGTTACCAAACTTTATTTTGTAAAGAGGATTATAAACGTTTCCGGAAAAAAAAATTAAAAAAGGATTAAAAAAAGTTTCAGTTCCAAACACAGCCCCACAGTCGAGAAGAAGGAGAAGTACAGAAATATTAGGGAAGGGAAACCACAGGCTGGTTCACCCGCTCTCTCAGTTGATATCATTTAATCCCATATGATGCTGGCTCAGTCGTCATGTGTTTAATGAAGCGGAACGAGCCGTCTCTCTGCGCGCTGTGTTACGCCTCATCAATTGCTCGTCCATCATATTCCCACTATCGGTATTTCGCCAGATTCTGAGCGCGCTTGTCTGTCTGTGTCTCGCTGGCCAAAACTTGGCCGCTCTCAATATGAATTAATATCAAACTTTCGGGAAATGTTGATTGGAAGTAGGAGACAGGAAATTATAGTTCAGGATACTGAGGATTTTTTCTTCCCATATTTCGCTAGATTTTTTTTTGCTCTTTGCCGTCTGTGACTCAGCGTCAGTGGTCAAAACTTCCTGCTCAAAGTAATGGTAAACTTTCGGAAAATGGTGTTCATGAGAACAAGCAGTTAAAGCAGAGAGCATGTACTCTGCTAGTTTACATGGCCTTTGGTTATTGTTCAGGATAGTGAGGAAGTATTTATCGTCGGTATTTCGAACGATTCTGGACGCCTTGTCTGTCCGTGTGTCTCAGTTTCACTGGCCAAAAACTTGGCCCCTTCCAATATAATGCCATATCAAAATTTGGGAAAATGTTGATTATGACTGAATAGGACACAGGAAGTTATAGTTACGAATTCTGATAATATTTTTGTTCACGGTACTTCGCTGGATTCTTTGCGCCTTGTTTGTGTGTGTCTCAATCTCATTTGGCTAAAACTTGTACAGCCGCTGTCAGTATGATTTGATATTAAACCGGAATTTGGAAAATGTTGATCAGAAGTAGGAAACAGGAAATTATAGTTACGGATTCTGGGGATATTTGTTATTGTCGGTATTTCGTTAGATTCTGTCGGTCTGTCCCAGTTTCATTGACCAAAACTTCAGTGGCCGTATTCAGTTCTCAATATGATTTCATACCAAACTTTCGGAAAACGTTGGTTTAAGAATTGGAGACACGAAATTATAGTTCGGGACCCTTTTCATGGGGTGGGGGTGGAGGGAGGGTCTCAGTTTAAAAAAAAAAATCTTTTGGGGTGAAACCGTGTAGTGACTAAGAATTTTACTTATTGCCGTCTTATAAAATCATCAAAGCGTTTACACACCACCCCACAAAAAATAAAATGATAAACTAGTCTTTATTTAGGACTGGGCAAAAAAACCAAAAGACCATTATCTTTGTGTCAACTTTAGAAGTAGCAATAGCAGCATTTTTCGATTTGATAAAATCAAATTCGAATTTGATAAAATTCCAGTACACTCTCTCCAACTAAATGGATACTGAAATTTTAAAAATACAAATACGCAAGAGCAAGAAAATAAGTAGTTAAACTGCCCACCTGTACATGGAAATGACTATTGAAAAGAAAAATGAAAGAATAGCAATAACGACAAGAAATTGAACAACAGCGGAGCATGTTTTTTTTTTTTTTAATATAATTGATATATTTAACATTAACTATGAAACTGTGGTTGCAACATCAGCGACATCAAGGCACAAAAAATTTCACGAACGAAAAGAGAACGAATACTCAGATTTCACACAAAAGCGGAGTATGTTTGGTGAAACAGATAATAAAAAGTAAGTAACTGATATCATATTGAACAGAATTAAAACTGCGGCTGCAAGCATGCAGCTGACGGCAGACCACAGGACAGACTGTGGTGTGTGTTGCCAGTTAGAACTGGTGCAGCCATCGTCCACAATTGTCCCCATGCACTTCCAACAACATTTCTATTGACATTTTCAACAACACAGCCAATTAGCCGACACAGAACAAAGCACCCATTTAGACACTATCCATCACTCCAGCAAGAACGGGCCTGGGCCTCTCTCTCTCTCTCTCTCTCTCTGGCTCTGTGCTATCTTCCTCCCCACGCCGACCCCAGTTGAACCAGGGTTCGATCCGAAAGCTGTCGTTCTGTGATAGCCAGCCGCTTGGAGCCCGATAAATTCTCGCCAGAAATTACTTTTTGATTTCCTTTCGGCTTAGGGACGGCCTGTTTTCATTTTGCTTCTACAATCCCCGACCGCTCTCTTTGCAATTCCTCTCTCGCGCAGTGGCAGTGGCGGTGACAGTGTGTGTGTGTGTGTGTGTGTGTGTGTGTGTGTGTGTGTGTGTGACATAACTTTTGAACATGTACGTGTTCCGCTGTGTGACCGTTGATAGTTCATTTTCTTGTGTTCATTCTGAAAGAAAATGAACGCTAACTGACAGTTCTTGTTCTTCTTCAGAAAAAGCTTAAACATTCACCAATCCTAATGGTGGCTTTAATTCATTTTTTCCCTCATGAATTCAAGGTTCTGACCAGACTGAAATACCACCATGATAAACGTTACACAGGAGGCACAGTGTAGGGTGTGAAATTTTAGTTTTTCTTCCTGTATGTTTGCTCTTTGCTTTTCTTTGCTTTTTATATTTGCTTTTGCTTTTTATATTTCAAAAAAAAAGGGGGGAGGCGGGGGGGGGGGGGGGGGTAGGGGGGGGGGGGGGGGGGGGGCGGGGAGGCTGGGGGAGCGATGCACTCTTCTCATCGTCTGTTTTATCCCTAACACTGGTACCAAACAGTGTCAGTTTTCAGTGCTCGGGTCGTGAGTTCGAATCCCAGCTGCGGCCAAATAAGTATTTGTTCCGGCTTTTTCTCGTTGCTCCGCCTTTAATGTCACCCATATGTGGTGGACAAGGACGTTACCCCCCCCCCCCTCCCCGCCACCGAACAGTGTTTGCTATATTACAGAGAAACGCGCTGTAAAAGTTTAACCACAACCACGTATACCCCTTAATTATCACTATGGGCCCTCCCTCCTCCATCATTATTTCTCTAAACGCCTTTCTCACAGCAGCCCCTCTGTTTGGCCCAACTTGACTTAGAGATCTAACAACACGGCACACAAGAGGCGTGAAGCCGTGCAACAACAAGTCGACTTTTACCCGTAAAACCCGGCACAAAAAGGGGTAGAAAAGGGGCTCAAAACGATAACAAAACGAGCACAAAATAGGCACAAAAACGACAGCACAAGGAGACAGCGGGTAGCACGCACCCGAAACACGATCCGGCCTCTCTCTCCCTGCCTCCTCCTCCCCCCCCCCCCTCTTCTCTCTCTCCCTCTCACAGCGGCGTTCGTCCTCACTGATGATCCATGTCAACCCCGTGAAAAGAGGGAAGTATGTCACAGGTCAGATGTATGAAGCTGTAGAGTTTTGTTTTGACCTTTAATTATTCAGAACGTTCTTCTCTAGGTGGAAAAAAATCTGCCCAGTTATCGACCTGCTTTGTCAAGCTTTTTAACCAACGCTGTGTAGTGTTGCGGACTGGTGCACGAAAAATCACTACTCCCCGGAAGTTTCTGATGAATACACATCGTGTTGTCCCCGACCGGAGAGCTCCTCTAGAGTTTGGTTTCCCCTGTGGCTCAGTGAGTGTACGGTTCTTCCTGTACAAGAGGTGATGCACCCACCCCCCCCCCCCAAACACACACACACACACACACACACACACACACACACACACACACACACACCAGTCCACACGCGTCCAGTGAATACGAGTCGTGTTTTCCCAGATAAGAGAGTCAGTTCCTCTGGAGCTTGGGTTCCCCTATGGCTCAGTGAGTTAGTGAGCAAATCCGACTCTACCCACAGACTTGAAGAAGGCGAGTGAGTACTAGCTACCCCCCGGAAGTATCCAGTGAATACGAATCGTGTTCTCCCAGATCAGAGAGTTCCTCTGGAGCTTGGGTTCCTCTATGGCTCAGTGAGTGAGCGAACGATTCGTCGGACTCCCCCCCCCCCCCTCCCTCTGCAAAAAGCGGGTTAGGGAGTACTACACTACTCCGCCCCGCTTGTCAGGCGCGTCTTGCTACGGGTGGCCAAAGCTGAAAAGCCGATAATCAGCAACACGGGGCGTCACTAAGGGGTGCTGGGGTTCTGCCTGGGATGCCAATTTACCCCGGATCGCAGACGGCGGCGGGACAAGTGAGATGGGTGGCTTTCCCCCGTCGTTTGTACACTTGGCGCGCGGATGAGAAGGGAGGCGACTGCGTGTTGGGTATGACAAGGGGAGGCAAACCAGGGGTGTCATGTCGGTGAGGCAAAAAGGGACAAGTGAATCATGAGATGAATGAGGTGGCCGGTGCCTTTCTCTTGCAATTCACTGTCCCTCCTCCCCCTTCCCCCTTTTTCCCCCCGCTCAGTGCATGGTCATTTAGCTGACACAGCTGCAAAGCCTGTTTTAGGTAGGGGGTATTGGGGCATTCAGCTTTTATTTTCACCACCAGCTCATCATTAGAACACACGCAAAAAAAAAAAAAAAAAAACCCAACTAAACTTAACAGGCTATATTATTTGAAGTTACTGCTTTGGAATTGTTCAGCCCACCAAATTTAAAAAATAAATGCAATTCTAAATTCCGAAATTTAAATAGCTGAGCTGACCCCTCGCACCACGTGATTGTAATGTGTTTACGTCCAGTGTGTGTGAGAGAATGCGTGTGATTCACGTGAGCGTGCGTGTTGGGTTCAGTTCGCGGCGCTTTGAGCAGATTCATGAAATTGGGTAAAGCGTCTATACAATATTCATTATTATTATTATTATTATTACTGTACTGCTGAACTAAGAATGACTGTCTCAGTATGAGTGTGTCTACTGATAGTGTAGTGGGTGGGTGCGGTGGGCGTTTAGGGGTTTTTAACGTCCTTTTCCACCACATACGGTGATATCAAGACGGGGCAATGATGAAAAAAGCCAGCACAAATATGTTGGCTTCAGCCGGGGATAACGAACTCACGACCCGAGCATTAGAAGTCCAACGCTCTACCATTCGGCCACCCCGGCTCCCCGATAGTGTAGTGGACAGCTTCAGTACCTACAATTAGCTTTGTCTTCGACATCTTTACATAACAAACAAACAACAACAACAAAAACAGTCCCCACACTCTCTCTCTCTCTCTCTAACTACTACCACCACTACTACTGAAGCATTCTACTACAGTGTACGTACTTGTAGCCGCAACACTACAGCAGTTCTAAGAGTTCTTTGAACAACTACGACACAAGTGAATATTCTTACCGTTGCAAAATAAACTATATTGATTTGTTGACCCTCTCTCTCTCTCTCTCTCTCTCACACACCACAACACACACACACACACACACACACACACCACACACACACACGCACACACACACCACAGAGACTGCATGAAAAACACCTCCAGAAATAAAACAGCACTCCTCTCGGCCAAGATGGGGCGCCAGGGCAGAGTTTAATTACCCCCCTGAGAGCCTGACGTTCCCTTCTGCATAAAACCCTCGCCGTAAGCTCGATTGTCCCGCACGCTTCTAGGAGAGCGTATGGGTCCCCTGTGGCTCAGCTGAAAGGCTTGGTGTCAATCTCGGGGGCCGCGAGCTTTCAGCGAGACGTTGACGTGATCATCCGATCCTGGCGCCGCGGAGAGCGATACCTGTATGGAGCGCACCGTATGTAGTCGAGGCCCCATCCCACCCGTATATAGACCACCTTTTGTGGCATTCACCCCGTGGGTTCTTGTAATAGAAGCTGGGGGGACACGCTGAGCGGACGGTGCACGATGGTGGCTGTGAAAAATCTGAGATGCATGTTATGAAAAAAGTCAAACACTGTTTTTGTAATTGCAAGACTTGCAAGACTGGACAACAATGTCGACATCAATGAAGACAGAGCAGCACTGCATTCTCTCGCAATTTGTTCAGTGCACCTTTTTTCACTGAGTGTGATTTTCTTGTGGAAATTATGATCGTCTTCGTGATGATCGTCATCTATCATATTAGGCTTTTTTAAAAATCATTTTCATGACGTGTTTTTGTTCCTAGGCATGTTTGATGTTAATTTTTTTACTCGGAGAGAATATTTCAGTCGCAGTTCTTCAAGTTTCTTCCGTAAATAATTAACAAGCCAAGATTCCGCAGGAACTCTCTCTCTCTCTCTCTCTTCTCTCTCTCTCTCTTGCTATAGAGTTAAGATCTCTGAGAATATTTCAGTCGCAGTTCCTTTCTTCCGTGAGCAATTAGCAAAGCCAAGATCCGCCAGAAAACTAGTTTTTTGTTTTTTTTCATTTCATCTCTCTCTCTCTCTCTCTCTCTCTAGCTATAGAGTTAAAATCTCTGAGAATATTTCAATCGCAGTTCGGCCTTTCTTCCGTGAACAATTAGCAAAGCCAAGATCCGCCAGAAACTAGTTTTTTTTTCTTTTTCACTTCATATCTCTCTCTCTCTCTCTCTCTCTGCCAAATTTCTTTTTTCCCCTGCCTACACCTTAGCTGACTCAACTGACGAAGCAACGCCAGACCATAACGGTGGCTCACAGGTGGCGATTGAGACCCAAGTTTGCCTCTTTGATCAGCACGCGATAAACAGTCATTGATTATCATCTCCATATTACCCTCGCTCAGATCACGTGCCAACCTCACGCACCAGTCGCGTGGCGTGTTTATGCGTTCGCAGCATCTGTGCACGATAACATTATTTCAGTTCCCCGGAGCAGGTTGTGTGTGTGTGTGTGTGTGTGTGTGTGTGTGTGTGTGTGGTGTGTGTGTGTGTTGCCAAAACGTCTGCACAACTTCGTCGAATCGATTGCCTCACCTTTTCAACTGAGTCTCAGAAAAAAAAATGTAAAACCACACAACAGCACACTCCACAGAAAACCTCGAAGAAAAGAGTAGAAAACACGAGCAGTGCATACCCAGAGGCTGGGTGGGGGTGGGGGTGGGTGATTAGGAGTTTTACGTCCTTTTCCACCGCGTAGGGGTGATACCAAAGACGGGGCAACGAGAAAAAGGCCAGCACAAATATGTGGCCCCAGCCGGGATTCGAACTCACGACCCGAGCAGTGGGAGTCCAACGCTCTACCATTCGGCTATCCCGGATCCCCGCATACCCAGAGAAAGAAAAGACAGTTACCAAACTATATCACCATCTCAGTGTGGTTTCCAATGTAATCGCAGATGAAGGCAAGAAGGAAAAAGCCAGAACAATTTTGTTCCCTTTAATGTCACCCGGATGTGAAAAGCCCAACCAAGCCGTTATGTAGGTACATGTAGCATGGCAGTTAAACATTTGAAGTACACTTTTCTTACCCATTCACCAGTCAAAGGACCGCAGTAAGCTGAAGGAAGACGTTACCCTAACATCACCGTGACATCACTTCAAGGCGGAGAGCATGTCAAATGGGAACGTCCAATCGGCGTGATTCACACATCAAAGGGAAGGCAAGAAGCGGAAATTGCGTCAGATGAGTGTACTGGCCAATCGGCCAGTGGTTCCGCACACGCAAATTACGCAGATGACAGAATTGGGAGAGTCACTGTGAACACGGATGTATGCATGCTTGAGAGAGAGAGAGAGAGGAGAGAGGGGGGAGTGGGTGTTCGGGAGTGTAACGTCCTTTTCCACCACATACGGGTGATAGCAAAGACGGGGCAACGATGAAAAGGCAGGCACATATATTTGGCCCAGCCGGGATTCGAGCTCATGACCAGGGCATTGGAAGTCCAACGCTCTACCATTCGGCCACCCCGGCTCCCCGAGAGAGAGAGAGAGAGAGAGATTACACTGTCCAAGCAATGTCCCAGTAATTACACGGCGCCAAAGTCAGGGACACTCAGTGAGGTCATCTAGCATAAATTAGGGGGCACGTGCAGGGTCAACACTGAGGTCAAAGGTGATGATGTGGTGCCAGGAGCGGTCAGTGATTAGCGATCGATCCAGGGATATGGTCAGCATACAGGCCACCGGCTGGTCAAGTGGTTCTGGCGTCCACATCCACTTCGTGGGTATTACTAATCAGGCCACTGGGTTGTTACAGTGCAGCAGAAGTGTAGTGGACCTCTTCGGACGCTGAGATCCTTGAACGACAAGTGGATGGGTCATTGAGGGTGTCTTTTTAACACCACATATGGGTTACGTTAAAGACGGAGCAACGAGAAAAAGGCCGGTACAAATATTTGGCCTTATTCAGTCGGGATTCGAACTCACGGCCTGAGCATTGAAACCGCTCCACCGCTCGACTTAGGAGCCCAGATAGCCGAATGATAGAGCGTTGGACTCTCAGTGCTCGGGTCGTGAGTTTGAATCCCGGCTGGGGGCTAAATATATGTGCTGGCCTTTTTCTCCTTGCCCCATCTTTGTATTGCCCTTACGTGGTGGAAAAGGACGTTAAAATCTCAAACACCCTCCACTATTCCGGTTCCCCACTTAAAGACAAGTACAGACCAGATTACGATCCCTGGTCATGTTTGTCTATTTGTGTCGAGTTCTGTTTTTCTCTGTCCCTGTCTTTCCGTCTGTCTGTCTGCATACCTTGTCGACAGTACATTTGCATGTTGTCGTGTTTGTGCACCTGTCTCACTGTCTACGCCCTTGCTTAACTATGTGGAGTTCAAAGATTTTAGAACATCCCCTAACAAGTTCGCAGAATGACCTGTTTGTCTATTTTTAAACACTGTAACCACGTTCCCACTGAACTCATCGTACTGCCTCCGCATTCCTCCCCCCCCCCCCCCCCCCCACACACACACACCTTTCCTCTTCTTCCCTCCTCCCCTTCTCTACCAAGCACAATACGAGGGGCTTCGGAGTGCATCTTCAAGTTTTATATGGTGGGGGAAAAGACAGCTTGGTGACAGGGAGTGACGTTCAGACATTAGTGAGATACACCCCGCTAATCCCCGCCCCCCCCTCAACTCCAGCCCCGCCCTCCTCCCTGCTTTGCCTGTATCTCACTTCACTGTCCTCTTAAATGCTGTTTTTGTTGTTGTTGTTGTTGTTGTTTTTTCTTTAACCTCCCCCCTCCCCCCTTTTTTTACGAGACGCGATGCTGAAACACTCTAGATCCAAAGAACTTGTAAGTTCGTATTTTACTTTTTTTTTTAATTGATATAGTGTACTTTTATTTCTTAATAGCCGGGTCACAAGTTGTATTTTTGAAGTGTTTTCCATTCTTATGACACAAACAAAACTCACATGTCGCGGCTATATGATACTGAGTTTGGGACAGTCTTCAGTGCAGCTCGCTCAGGACACTGCAATAATTGTCATAACAGTTATTATTTTTGAAGAGATTTTCATTTTCTTACGCCGCCCCCTCTGTCTGGAACGCTTTACCTGTCACCATTAGGGACCTTCCCACGCTGACTCAATTTAAGGCCCATTTGAAGACCTACCTCTTTAGGCAAGCTTTCGAGCTGTAGACCGACCACTGTTTCATCGGCACTCAGTGTGTCAGTGTGTGTGTGTGTGTGTGTGTGTGTGTGTGTGTGTGTGTGTGTGTGTGTGTGTGTGTGTGAGCGCAAAGAGTGTTTCGTAGAAAACAGATAGGCGCTATATAAACTGTATTCATTATTATTATTATTATTTTTATTTTTGAGATTTGAAGAAGGCGATGCAGCCGCCATGCTCTTTAGTTGGGAGAATCGTCATATCTGCGTGCAGGATGTTCATACATGGTGTCTTGACAAAACAACAAAAACAACAACAAACAAACAAAAGAAACAAACAAACAAACAAAACGGTTCATATATCGCAGGTTTGAAGTGTGGCAAAATGAAACAAACTAAAATATATCTAAATAAATTAAAATATATCTAAATAAAATAACATAGAATATATCTAAATACAATAAAACAAAACATATCTAAATAAAATAAATCAAAATATATCTGAATAAAATAAAATACAATAAAATGAATTCTGTACACTTTGGTTACCGTTGTGTTTCCGCATATACCGGTTTCCCTAGTGTACTTACTTGCGTGGTTTTTAGTCCAACCAGATCTAGTCTTTGTCCTCGTGTTTCCCACCTGTCCCCAGTGTGTGACAAGACACGTACGGTGTACCGAGCTCACCCCTGAACGTGGCGGGTTTACACTCAGTAGATTTGCCGGACAACCGCACACACTGACACGGCGGGACACGACTCGCATACCTATTTGGTACTGTACTCTTTCTGTTTTGTACTTCTCTTGGGAACTCAGACAAAAGTCACCCATCCCCCTCATTCACACTCCCTCCCGTCTTTTACTCAGAGCTGGTAGAGAACGTTGGAGTTTTCAATGCTCGGGTCTTGAGGTGGAATTCCGTGAGTTCGTATCCCGGCTGGGGCCAGAATGTTTGTGCTGACCTTTTTCTCGTTGCCTCGTCTTTGATATCACCCTTACATGGTGGGAAAGGACGTAAAACTCCCCAAAACCCACCCATCCATCCTTTCTCAGAGCTGGTAGAGCGTTGGACTTTCCAATGTTCGGGTCTTGAGGTCGAATTCCAGCTAGGTACCTAAAGTATGTGCTGACTCTTTCTTCGTTGGCCCCATCTTTGATATTATTCTTGTGTGTAAGAAAGGACGTTTAACTCGCGACCAGTTTCCCTCAGGACCAGCTCTCCACCTTGTATGTACTGTTAAAATTAAAATAAAGCATCCAAGAAGTCTTAAAGAGAAGAACTGCTGCAACTAATGAGTACTCCAGTACAACTTCACCAAAACGGGTCCAAAGCTAAATCCGGAACTCCACATCTTCGCAAGGCTTCACATGCAAATTGTTTTACTGACAAGTAGGAAGGCGAACATGAGTAGAGAAGTGTTTGTAAGTGCATCAGCGGTTGTGTTTTAAATTCCCAGTTTCAGCGGGACGTAAATCCTTCTTAAGAGTACCCTTCCAAAAAAAAAAATGCAGCATCAGTTGTGATTTCTCTCCCACGCCCCAAAATATTGTCCGCCACAAGCGTGTCACAGCCAGACAGTTTAAACGGTATCCCAGTGACCTCACATCATGTCGTATTTACCTCCCTTGTCTTTTTATTACTTCCCTTGACTGCCGGACGACGAGTGCTGACAGGAGTCGCTTCGGACAATCGGAACGACCGAGGCGACAGCTGACAGACAAAGCACTCCAGTACAAGACAGAGGTGATGGTTCAGGAGCGAAGACACCGAGGGTGGACAAGATATGAAGACGGAGGGGAGGGTGTGTGCGGGGAGGGGGGGGGGGGGCAATGGTGGTGATTGTTGGAGGGAAGGATACAATGAATGAGGAGCAGACAAAAAGGTTTCTTTGACCCGAAACGGTCACCGTGACTGAGGTGCTGCACTTGGTTTACAACCAGTGCTTTTAGATCTGGCCAGAGGCGATGTTGGGACACAGAGAGTGCTTCTGTCCTCCGTTTGTGGCCTTGCTGATGTCGTGGTGTCTGCACGGAGTCCTCAGGAGACCTCACCTGCTTGAAATAGTAGTTTGTCTGGCGGTGACACAGCAATAATCACTGCGATAGTTCTTTTAGAAGATAACTTTTAAAACACGTTTTAGTTTAGATCTACGCTCCTGATAGAATTGCAGAAAACGTGAAAAGTTTCTCAGCTTTAGTTTTGCACTCATTTTACTTGAGTGTTCCCTATTTCAAATTAGCCTAAAAGTAAAAGTATAGACATATCCACGTAGGAACCGAGCTATGGTCTACTTCTGTCCACAATGGTCCATCTGGTCTGAGATACGAAATGTCATAATCATGTCGCTATTACCAGAAAGCTCCTCGACATCCAATCGAATTCTATCAGTTTCTTTCAATGACGATCGACAAAGCAAATACCCATGATTCGGCGGTGTATGAAAAGTTCGTGCATACGCCAGCTACTCCTGAAACTGCACGATATGAAGTGGATATTTCTTCGCCTGACAGTTAGCTTCCAGTGAGTACTAACAGCACTGCACCACCAATAACAGGTACTATCATTATGGGAACCACACGTTGTCAAAGAGTTGACCGCACCATTGCTTATACATGTACCTCGATCCCCTTTTTCTGTCCCACGTGAAGTTTGTATTGACTATAGCCTCACCTGGCGACATGCCGTGAGAGTTGTCTGTTTTCGAGGACCTATTACCGCCCCTATTTCGCTGGATTACCTCCCCTCTTGAGTGTTAGTGCAATGTAAACCTGACGACAGCTGTTGGTGAAAGTATGCCTCCCACCGCCCGGTACAGTACGTGTGTCCGCCGTCATTATTATGCTGGGTGGCCGACGCCTTGTTGTCAGTGGTGGTAAAGGGAGAGGGGAGTATGGTGGTTCTACCGGTTGACCGTCGGACTCGAAACCAGATGGCTAGGGGTTCGAATCCTCAAATGGACAAAATTTGAACTGAAGTTTTCTAGTGCCCCTGTCTCTACGGTATGGGTGGGTGTTTGATGGTTTAACTTTAACGTCCGTTTCCGTCACACTGGGTGACATCAAAGATAGGTCCAACGAGACAAAGGCCAGGACAAATATTTGGCCACAGCGGCCGAGATTCGAACTCACGATCCGTGCATTGACAGTCCATCACACTACCGCTCGACTAACCCGGCTCCCCCTTTCTTGACGAATGTGGCAGTTTGCAAAGTAACTTTTGAATATATATTGTTTGGAAACACCTACCTCTTGGCTATTATCAGCGCGCAGAACAGGCACTGAGTTTCAGTGTTAAAACCCACCCGTTGCGTGTTATTAACTTCTCTATGGCCATTCATTGGAGTGTCCGAAAGGTTTCAATAAACAAAATATTGTGAAGATACACTAGTTTGTTGGTTTTTTTTCAGCTGTGCAAGCATAACAATCGTGCATATAGGCTAACTACAACCGTTACACCATTTCATTTACTCGCATAAGAAAAGTAGGAAACAAGTGTACAGCAGTATGCCAGCATTTGAAATCGCTCTCTCTCTCTCTCTCTCTCTCTCTCTCTCTCTCTCTCTCTCTCGTTATAATGAACGTTATAATGAAGATTTGCTTCCAACAACACTCAAGTTTGGTCTCGTTTTGAATGGATCGGCTATGTCACACACACACACACACACACACACACACACACACACACACACACACACACACACACAGACTCACACACACCCATATCCGTTCACATACATGCATACGTGCGCGCGCGCGTGTGTGAACAAACTCACCTGCCTGCCAAGTGGACCATGTTGACAGGTGAAAATAAGCGAGACGGGGCCACTTGAAAACGGCTCTCTCCTCTGTTTACCGTCATTCGCCGATCGCCGTTACGCGCCGCGTAGTGAGAGGGTCTGATATCGGAGCGGGCCAACGTAAGCCCGTGTTTAACAAACAGGAAATGCTCCGTATTAATGCTATTACAAGCTTTTGTTGGCAGGACCGCCGAGCCGCGTTGAACAACTGCTGTTGTCATTCAGTGTGGAGAGGCTGGTACCTCTTGTTGGGAACACTCAGAGTTTAATGTGTGTTGCGTTCATGTCAGTGTGTGCCTTTATAGTCAGTTTTATTTTCACGTTCCGCCGTGGGGCCGTCTGACTGTGCTTAAAGATCTAAGCTCCCAACAAAAAGCTTTCCGAAGTGTGAAAAATTGTACAGAGTCGACCGTGCACGGACAGTCAACTCTATCACAGTTGCTGAGTTTTCAGCGTCCCTGAAACCTCAATAAAAGCCAAGGGCAGCCTGATTTCACAGCTCAGTTTGTGTTTTGACACTGAGCGAGAAAGATCGTGCAGCACTCAACACCCCGGCGGCTGGGCACTGTAGCGATGTGTCTTGCTCACTGACCAAAAGCCAAATAATGTCACGGCAAACTCGTGCACTGGTTTTATAAGGGTCCCCGAAGTGCTGAAAACTCTGCAACTGTGACAGAGTTGACTGTGCTTGCACGGTAGACTCTGTAATTTTTTTTTCACACTTTGGAAAGCTTTTTGTTGGGAGCTTAGATCTTTAAGGTCATTGTGGGAATAGTTATGTGACAAGAGTACTTGTTTGTTTTAATGCATAGCTGTCTGTTTTCCGTAAAATTGAACATAGCTCATACGGAACTAGTTATAAAACAGTTGATTCAGAGTTAACTTTGTGACTCTAAATCAACTGTTTTGTGTTGCATACATACGCGTCTGTGTGTGTTTTTATAATCAGTTTAATTTCACTTTCCGCCGTGGGACCGTCTGACTGTGTTTAAAGTCATCGTGGGAATAGTTATGTGACAAGTATACTTTTTCTTTCACGCATAGCTGACAATTATCCGTAAAAATGTCTTAAAATAGAGCATAGCTCGTATGGAGCTGGTTATAAAACACTCGTTGATTAAATGCCGTAGCCAGTAAGCCGTAATCAACCCATCGGGAACCAGTTGTGACCATGAAGAAAATTAATGGTCTTTCTCTTACTACTATTTTGCTATTTTCCTCTGGCTTTCCTGCCCCCAAAATATGTAGGATGCTGACGCTATACGCGCTTCCCCACGGGGATTTCCCGTAAGGTACAATAAAGTAGCTGAAGAAAAGACTCAGAAGTCTATTTTGGTCACTTTTTATGAAGCTGGTTTAGCCGACAATCCATCTTTCAACACAAATAAAACGAATAAGAAAGCAATAGCATCTTTGATGGGCGACAAAGAAACAAAGAAAGAAAAAGTAAGCCTATGGCGGTGAATGACAGATCTGAACAAGGAAAAACTGCAAACAACATCGCCAGACATGTAGACAGAAATTCGAAAAACAAACAAACAATAAAAAAATCAACAAAACAACAACAGCAACAAAACACACAGACGAAGCTAAACTTTTCGGAAAACGACACAAAAAGGAAGTAAATAAAAGAAAGAAAGAAAGAAAGAAAGAAACAGGCAAACAAATAAGTACAGAAAGAAAGAAAAAGCACGCATTCAAAGAAGGAAAGAAAGACAGAGAGAAAGGCCGTGCACCAAAAGACAGATCTGATTGGAAAAGTATACAAACAAATAAACAAACATTTTAATATAAACTGGAAGAGGAAAAACACATAAAAAGTAAACCATTTCATTCCGTTCACAGAAACAAACAACAGCAGAGGTAGCAAAGCTCCCTGAAAGACGACAAAATAAGGAATTAAATATTTATTAAAAGAAAGAAAGAAAGAAACAGGCAAACAAACAAGGGCAAAAAGAAAGAAAAAGCACACATTCAAAGAAGAAAAGAAAGAAAGAGAGAAAGGCCATGTACCTGAAGACAGATCTGAGAGGAAATGTATACAAACAAATAAACCAGCATTAAAATAAACTGGATGGGCAAAACACATAAAAAGTAAACCATTTCATTCCGTTTACAAACTGAGGTAAAAGGAAAAACAAGATGGCCACCAGCCCAATATGTTGTTTCCATTCAATGACCTGCTGCAGTCACAGTCGTAGTCGTTGTGTCATGTATGCAGCCCGCGCGCACACGCCGGAACGCAAGCTCTCTGACATCAAGCATGCTGACATAAAGAAAGTACTGAAAACCCTTATCGTGCCTCTATGCACTTGCAAAAACCCAAACACATGAGGTCGTGTGAGCTCGCCTAGCTGGTTGACGTCACAACTTGTTGGCGTATGCGAGGTTCTACATGGGTGAATGAATTCTTGTAATAAAGTCGTTCCCCTTTGACAGAGTTACTTCCCGCAGACCTGACTGACAGACGATTGCTTACTGGTATCGGAGAAGAGACCCTCTCTCTCTCTCTCTCGCCTTAGACGCGCGCTTGCGCGCGCACGCACGCACCCCCCCTCCCCCTACACACACACACACACACACACACACACATTATGCAAAGACCTTGGAATCAGAAAGACGCGTCACTCCTGCCCTCGTAAGATTAGACTCCAGAGTGCAGTCCCTTTTCGGCGGGGCGTGAAAATGTGACTGCTTACACCCAGCGCCATTTTTAAAAATGGCGAATTTTTTTTTTAGAAAAGCAGAGACTTGTGTGTCATATGATTCGATTTGAAACGAAGTCTTGAATATCCGACCACTTTTCGTTTGGGCAAAATCTTTGCCAGCGGACAATTATTGTTGCGCTTTGATGGCACTGTTTACGTGGTAGACTGATCCAACAGGATGTGAGTAAACGGCAAGGGGGTTGCACTCTGACAGGCAAGGGTGTTGCACTCTACAGGCAAGTATTATTGCACGGTTGCAGACGATCACGTACCTGCCTTGTGGTGGAATAAGAGACGATTACAAAAGCATACACACCCGTGCTCTAGGACTGAATGTAATAATAGATCTGTCCATTCAGACAGAGACAGGTTATGTATGTCTCTGATTCAGAAACACGCCTACTTTCACTCTGAAGACAGCCTGCTAATCACTTGCGCCACTGAGGATCCCTCTGGGTTCAAAGCTGGTCAAGGATGACATAGTGCGCGACCTTGTGTTTGAGAGCACCGAGACAATTTAGGCCCGTCACGGTAGCGCAGTGAGCGCCATTTCCCCACTGTGCACAGAGGTACTTTCCACTGAAAGACTCTGTGCTCCAGAGAGTGTCGTAAGAGAGACATATAGCGGGACAACGCGAAGAGTTGTCTGCCCGCATTAGCGCGCATCCTAGATCTGGCCCCTATAGTGACAGCATGGCGGAAAGTGGAAAGCGATCACAAAAGCATGCAATTGTGTTCTGCGCCGAATTGTTCAAATAACAGACAAATATAAACGGGGAAATACTTCTTTTGGTATTCCTGTTGAAAAACAAACATTTTTTTTTTCGCTTTCTTGTCCAAAAAAAGAAAAAAAAAAAAAAAAAGACCTCAAGTGGTACGTGTGCATGCAGTGTAAACTAACAGTAAACACACGCGGCTGACGCAGATACAGCGTAATTTTTTTCCCTGACAACTTTACAAATCACGGTGACTTAAATTGTGCTAGCGTCTACCTGCATCTAAATTCAGAACACACACACACACACACACACACACACACACACACACACACACACACAGAGAACAAAATCATCCGGCTGAACTTCGTTCTAACCATTGTAAAACCATATCACAACATAGAATCTGCTGGATCGTCGGTCGCAGATATGATTAATGCTGAGTTAGCAGGAAGTATTCAGCGGATGCGTCCATCTTTGGATCTCTCGCACATTCGATCTTTCTGTGTTCCGTACTAGTTTTACTTGAACACATCGAACGAAATGCACTGCGTAGCCTACGTACAGCAGTGAAAGCCAAACTAGATCTTTCTTTCGTCCTCCGGAACTTTGAGAGTACTTATGTTTTCCATAGGCCTAAAACACATGCGAAATATATGGGGGGAGACCACCTGGCAGTCGCTGACATCTTCGTTTTTGTTTATTTTCTTAAAATGTTTTACGGCGGCTAGTGTAGGGTTGGGTCAAACAACTGCGTAGATCTGCGGGATGCGCGCTAATGCGCGCAGACAACTCTTACGCGTTGTCCCTCAAAGGGAGGTAAGTGAACTATCTTTATGTTTCCAAGATCTTTGCATTATGCTTCTGAGTGTGAGTCAGTGGCAAAAACGAAACCCACTGAAATTCCCGCTTTCCACATGTCAAGTTGTAGAGACTCTTGCGAAAAGATACTGCATTTCGATGCAAAATAATTTCTAGACCATCCCAGAACATGCTGGTGCAGTAACGTCAGTAGATTACGTCACCTTGGAGAGATTTCGAGCCTTCCAGTAAGTTGAGGAATGTTCTAGATCTGACGTAAGCAGCCCCCCTGCACAGCGTTCTGGATTCTTCTTCTTTCATGAATTTGTTCTCCGCGCATATTCTGTTCATAAAGTATTGGAGTTGTAGTCTGTTGTATCCCGTATCATCTCTGCGAGTGCACGATGATGGCGACATAGCATAAGTAAAATACAACACCACGTCTCCAAACAGAGGAATTCCGAAAGAAAGTGGCGAGACACCCCCAAGAAAAAAACAGCATCACGTCAATCAAACATGACGCACTTACTTTACGTCAGTGCGCGTGCGTCTCTTCTTCGATGTTTGTGAGGCGTGTGGCTTGCAGAGGAAATGTGCTGTGAGTACAAATTTTCGAGTCAACTGACGATAACGGCTGCAGTGAATTTTTCTAATTTTTTGTATATTTTTTATGGCACCCCAGGCTCATTATCTATGTATAGTAGGAGCGATTTTGAGATCTAAAGTGTGTTCACCAGCACTTTCATCAGGTACGGCTTACGCCAAAAGTATAAAAGCGACAACCTCCAAACTTCACTTAGTTGAGAGTCCGTATTCATGCTATCTATGTCCAAAAAATGGAGTGGTTTAGGTAAATATTACGCCTTTAAACGCCAGAAAGCCACTTATTCTGAAAAGGGCGATAACTCGCAAATCATGTGTGCAATTGTACCTGGATCGGGCCTTCTATTCAACAATCTTGATTCATTTAGAAACCCCAAATTTGAAATCGATCGGTTCAGTATTTTCGGAGAAATAGGCATCTGAACTGGGTTCACATGCAATGTCAACTCAGGCTCGGTTTACATGAAAACTATAAGAGCGACCATTTTCTAGTAGTGAGTCAATTCAGAGTCCGTATTCAAGCTATCTACTGCCAAAAAATTGAGTGATTTAAATAAATATTACGCCTGTACACGAAAGACAACCAACTTGTCTCAAAAGGGCGATAACTCCCAAATCACTTAAGCAATCATCACACGCTTGAATCGTCTAATGTAACATTTTGATAAATTTGGATACCCCAAATTTGAAGCCATTCGGTTGAGTATTTTCGAAGAAACGGGCCTGGACACAATTCACACACGCACACACACACGCACACACATCCGCACAGACGGCACTCAGTGAGGAGAAGAAGCGCGTTCGGAACAGCATACATGCCAGCATCGATGACGCAGGTTTTCTTACGTCATTGTCAGAGTTACACTTGCATAATCGTCTCTGCGGGAGATCGGCAGTGACGTGCGTTTGTACCACAGATGCTTGCCTATGAACGTGGAAATTTTAGCCCGTCCTATTATGTTGTTTCCATTACTATGGAAACAACATAAAAAAAATAAAAAAAACGACAAGCAAGAAATACAGAAACTGGAGAACACACAGGTCGGACGATGATACAGCGATCTGTTCCTTCCCACATAGCTATTTTTGTGGGAAGTGAGGTGTGTCACCGAGTTTGATGGAATGTCTGTCTGACCTCATTTTCCGTTTGATGTTAGTAAGGGATGTTAGGTGTCTGATGTTAAGTGTGTGTGATGACTGTTTGATGTCTGAACGAAGCCAGTGCTACGTGTTGGTGTGTCAGAATACACGAAAGTCTCAAATAACGTACAAATTAATGTATATTACCCTACATAGTTTACTTTGACAGCATTGAAAATGAATAGATGATGATGCGTTGATACTTATGGTAAGTAGTGCAGTCACGTTGGATATTCAATGTTCGGGTCGTGAGTTCGAATCCCGGCTGGGACCAAATATTGTGCTGGCCTTTTTTTGTCGTTGTCTCGTCTTTGCTATCACTCTTACGTGATGGGAAAGGACGTTAAACACCCAAACACCCACCCTTTGTTTGCTTCGTTATTAGCTATTTGTTCAATCCATTATTGTTATTTAAATTCTTATATGGAACACAGCGCTCCGAACACAGTTAAAGCTGATTCTGATTCACGTATTCGGTTAAAGGATAACAAACAGACTAACCCTAACCCTTACTGTAACCTTAACCCTAGCCCTAACCCTCATTTCCAAATGTTTTGAGTCTTTTCAGTGGTTTTCTGATCTTTGTTTCTAACACGTTTTGCCATCAGTCCTTTTCGTTCTGCTTTGTGGGTGTGCGTGTTATTTAGCGACTCTATTTTTATGCCGACTCAAGCGGGCTGCCGAGCAGGAACCTTTTCCTGTACTGTTCTACGCATGTCTCGGATTTACAGTAGGACGCCCTCGGGACAAGTTTTGCTAGTGTATGTGTCTATTTGTCACTGGTTCAACGGGACTGTAACCTGACGAACAACTTGTCTACCATCACCTTTTATTCTTTCGCCCGGAAAATTGCAACAGAACACAGGGACCTTGGTTTCGAGTTTCGTCTGAAAGGGATACCGGCTTAGAAAACACCACAATGTTTCATACCTGATTTTTTGTTTTGTTTTGTTTTGTTTGAGCGGGAGGGGGGAGGGGGGGAGTCGAATCGCGTATAGGCGGAAGCTTTGCTGACACAGATCATCATTCTTACTGCTGTAATAGGTTGTTTGTGTCTTTGTTTCTTTGTTTCTTGGTCTTGTTGTTGTTGTTTGTTATACGTTTGTTTGGGAAGCCGGGATAGTTGAGCCGCAGAGCGCTGGACTTTCAATGTTCGGGTCCTGAGTTCGAATCCCAACTGGGGTCAATTTTTTTTATGCTGGCCCTTTTCTCGTTGCTCTGTCTTTGATGTCACCTCTACGTGGTGGAAAAGGGCGTTAAATCCTCAAACACCCACCCACCCTTGTTTTTTTGTTTGTTTGTGTTTTGAAATTTACACAAGCATCTTGTCGTTTGAAAGACTCAAGCAACATTGAATTTTATTCCTTCACTTGCACGTGACGCACCACTTTCGCAGTACATAACTATCAATTAGAAAAGGACGTTAAATCCTCAAATACCCACCCAACGTTGTGTGTGTGTGTGTGTGTGTGTGTGTGTGTGTGTATGTGTGTGTGTGTATGTGTGTGTGTGTGTGTGTGTGTGTGTGTGTGTGTGTGTGTGTGTGTGTGTGTGTGTATGTGTGTGTGTTTTGGAATTTACACAAGCATCGTACCGTTTGAAAGATTCGGGCAACATTGAATTTTATTTCACCACTTACACGCTACGCGCTACTTTCGCAGTACATAGCTATCAGCAGTGTTGCGGCCGACCCTCTGCCTCTTCCAGTCTAATCCCTCCCACTTCACGTTACTGCTAAACTTATTCACAGCATCGGGAGACGGGGTCACATTTCCCGCACACTTCCGAGAGAAGTTTTCTAATCCAGAGAACCAACACAGGTGCTTGTGAGCGACCGATGCCAGACTTTGCCATGGGACACCAGAACCGAGGTCTCGCTTACCGCGTCCGACGCAGGGAAATATGCAAATGAGTATCGATTAACTGCGGCGGGGCTTTCTCTGTCGTTGGTGTGGATAGGACGTCATTGTGGGAACGTAGCGCGTGTCTTGCAAGTGAGACGGGATTTAGTGGTTAATTTTATCCGCGCAGGTAAGCTGCCCTGGCAGTTGAGTCAACATGCGCGCGCGCGCACAGAGAGAGAGAGAGAGAGAGAGAGAGAGAGAGAAATTGAAATGACTTTATTTGAAAGCGGTGGAAGTTTTTGTATAGTGGCCAGTTTTCAGACTTGCCGTTTGAATAAAAGCAAAAATTGACAGTGAGCGTTCGAACATGCTTAAAAGTGTAACTGAAGGAAAAGAGAGAGAGAGAGAGAGAGAGAGAGAGAGAGATGCAA
The DNA here is from genome assembly GCA_018292915.2 of Batillaria attramentaria. Taxonomy (NCBI): domain Eukaryota; kingdom Metazoa; phylum Mollusca; class Gastropoda; family Batillariidae; genus Batillaria; species Batillaria attramentaria. Next base: position 124,305 of record JACVVK020000378.1, read on the forward strand.
TAGTGCCTCAAACCTTTGCAACATGCCGGTTACTAATGTAGTAGCCGCCGAAATATTTCAGTTCCGTCATCTACAACTTGAAGACGGGCTAAAAAAAAAAAAAAAAAAAATGATGACTAGATAGTGTCTGTTAATAAATTCTTCAGCCGTTAAATGCGCCGTAAAGCTGTTCCCGACTTTAAAATTAATTAACTGTGATTTCCTTGCTAGAGTTAGTGGTTGGAAATGTTCAGCCCACAAAATCCCCCCAAAATGCAATTCTAAACTTCCGAAACTTCAGTTGCTGAGTTGGCCCTTCGCACCACTTGATTGTAACGTGTTCATGTCCAGTGTGTGAGAGAATGCATGTTATTCGCGTGAGCGTGCGTGTTGGGTTTAACTCGCGGCGCTTTGAGCCAATTGTTTTGGATAAAGCGTCTATGTTAATGCGCTTATTATCATTATGTATGTGCCTATGTGCGTGTGTGTGTGTGTGTGTGTGTGTGTGTGTGTGTGTGTGTGTGTGTTTGTCTGTGTGTGTGTGTGTGTGTGTGTGCGTGTGTGTGTGTGTGTGTGTTTGTCTGTGTGTGTGTGTGTGTGTGTGCGCGCGCGTGTGCGTGTACGTGTACCGGCTTGTACGTGTAGGCCCTACACGTGTGCTTGTGTGCTTGTGTGCAGCAAGTGCAGCCGAACTCACACACATGTAATCATCTACATCCTAGTTCAAGGATATGAATAATAAACATAAAAATAGAAAGAAATTATGCGGGCATGAGGACAGACAACCTCCACATCGCATGTTCTTCTGCTGAAGATCCGAAGGTACCTACCGCCGTGTCTTTACCGGCTTGTATATTCATTATCCCGCGATGTGTCCCTGCATCTGCCACGCTTGACGGCAGCTGATGAGTATGACGTCATGAGTTTTCACGCTCCAACGCCCATGCACACACACACAATTACATGCTGCTTGTGTGAAGCCGGGTCGATGGAAAAATCACTTCAAACTTCACCTTGAACTTTGACCCGCTAGGGGGATGACAGCTTGTCTTATACTGAAGTTGAAATCAAAGTGTTGACAGTACATGATTGTGTTACCGACTGGAGCAGTTTTATAACTGTCAGAGCTGCGACACTTACGATACTGCGTGCTGCTTACGTACAGCGCAAGCACTTGATCGTAGTTATTCTAAGCATCTATATTAATTGCTTTTTTAATTCATTCTTGTGCATTCACCATGTATTGTGGCCTGCCAGCGAGCGAAATACATGTACATATAATAATAATAATTTAAATAAAGATGACCTTTTTGTAACAGCAATCATTATTTATTTTTATATTTATTGGCACCCCGCAAAAAACGATGACTTTTTTTTCAGACGAAACGAACCGGCTTCGGTCGTGATCCTAAAGTTCATTAAAGTATGCTGCATACGTTTATCTTTATAATTTATTCAGTGGTCGGTGGTCTAGTGGCTAAGACTGTGACTTCGCCACCAATGTAAGAGGTCAGGCTCGAGTCCCACTCGGGACACAGAACTTTTCCTGCCCGTACGTGGCACCGTTCATTCGGGCCGATCATCGGGGGTTCTCTCCGGGTACTCCGGCTTCCTCCCCCTCTTCTTTGAAAATGTTCAGGCCTCAAAATTTAAAATAAATGCAGCCGTAAATTCCGAAACTTAAATAACTGAGCCGACCCTTCGCACCACGTGATTTCAATGGAGTCATGTCCAGTGTGTGAGAGAATGCGTGTGATTCACGTGAGCGTGCGTGTTGCGTTCAGTTCTCGGCGCTTTGAGCCAGTTTAAAAAACTGGGTCAAGCGCTTGCACAGTGCACTATTATTATTATTAGATATGCTCTGTCTCTGTTTGTCTGTCTGTCTGTCTGTCTGTCTGTCTGTCTCCCTCTCTCTCTCTCTCTCTCAACTTCGTATTGTAAATGCGCGACAAAATATTATTGATGAAAACTCTCTCTCTCTCTCTCTCTCTCTCTCTCTGCTCGCTGGCGTGCCAGTGCGCTCGCGCTAGTGCGTCCGCATGTGCGTTTACGCGTTTGCTTTCTTGCTTTCTTCCTTCTTCGCTTCCTTGGTTTTCAGGCTTGCTCCAGAGAGTGTTTAAGAAACACATTAGGCCAATTTGCGTCAGGACAAATTCAGGGGTTTCAGCCTCTCGCGCGCTTGGTGTGAAAAATGAGTTGCCTGAACATGACCCGTTGCAGAGTTGCACACGCGCCCAAAGAAAAAACCATTTATCACACAGCGTCTGAGCGGGGAGGAATGTCCGTAGTTTGCTAGAAGTGAAATGTGAGCCATGTTAGCATGACGTATAATTTCCTAAAGGCTTTCAACAAGCTTATCGAAGAGCCTGAGACTAAGGAGAAGAAGTGCCTTTTACCTTACATTTTTTTCTTCTTCTTTTTCTTCTTTCGGTTTGACGTACGGAGGGTTGGGTGGGGTGGAGACTGGGTGGTGGGTGGGGGTTGGGGGGAAAGAGGGGTGATGAAAGACAGAAAGGGTATAGAGATCTTATTTGGAAAGCATTCCTTTTGTAAAGGCAAAGGAACAAAGCTTTCGCCTCCAATTTCACAAAAAAAGAAAAGGAAAAGGCGTTGTATTTCTTCAGATTTATGATATTATTATCATTATTTGTGTGTATTGATGTGGGTTCCCCCGCTAGTACTTTTTCTCTTGAAGTCAGTTGCTGTCATAGTCGGGCAGATGAAAGGGTTTGGGTGTAATGTGGATCACAGAGGAGGGGACTGGCGGGGCTGGTGACGTGTCAGGGAGTGGAGGGTGAGGGGGTGAGGGACGGAGGAGGGTACTGTCTCATGATTCGAACAAAGAACATAAAACATTCAGATTCGACATCCAAAACACTTTTTTTTTAAATATGAAAACATTCTGACCTAACTCAACTTTCAAATTCTTCACATAATCATAAAGTATGCAACGCCCTTATAGAACACGCAGCTGTCACGTTAAAAAAGAAAAGAAAAAAAAGCTGATGACGATCTTCATGGAAAACAATCATACACAATCCTTTCGTTTGTCCAAAATTTCATTCTACTTTTGTGCAGCTTTCGTGTGGTGTGGTGTGGTGTGGTGTGGTGTGGTGTGGTGTGGTGTGGTGTGGTGTAGTGTGGTGTGGTGTGGTATTCCCCGTCTCTTCTGATACGCTTAAGGCTCCGCAGAGCTGGAGGACGAAGCATTGAAAGCCTGTTGCTGCTTAGTGCAACTATTTGTGCAATCGCCCACCCTGCTATTCACTCAAGTGCTTGCGGCATATTTGGTGTTGTTGTTTGTTTGTTTTTCATGTCATCGACCACAGCTTATTCTTCTTCGAAAGATGGACGTTGGATTTTGATCGTGTACACTTGACCTTGTATTCATAATCAAAGTCTGCACCCTTACCCCCACCCCTCGTCCTCCATCCTCCCTCTTCTCCCTCATTCTCCCCGCCCCCTCCCCCCACCTCACTTCCATAACACTTCCTTCATCTACTTAACGCCCTCGATGACAGCGATGCAAATAGTGATGAGAGTGCGGGTGTCTGGCATGCAGAGAGAGAGAGAGAGAGAGAGCTACTCCGCCATTTTCATCATCTGCGTGCCTGTCCGACAAGATGGACGAGGGGCCGGCGGCACGTGCTGGTGACGTCACGTGACTGGGGACCCCGTTGCGTTCGTGCGGGCTAAGTTGGTGACTTCCCTCCGTGTGAACTTGAAAACGCAATCTGGCCACCCAGTTGAAAATTGTTGAAAACTTGGAAATTTGTTTTCCGTGTGCTGTTCTCTCTCTCTCTCTCTCTCTCTCTCTCTCTCTCTCTCTCTCTCTCTCTCTCTCAACTTCGTATTGTAAATGCGCGACAATAATATTATTGATGAAAACACACTTCGAATCTTCGACGGGAAAAAGTCTGTACTACCTTCGGATTGGAAGCCCAAACCACTTCTTTGCGCTAGAAAACTTTCTCGCTTTAAATTTTTTTCCCAATCTCATCTCACAGAATATTACAGCGTTCTTGTCCAATGTACTGGTGCCAAAACAGTTGAAGAACTTGAGAATTGTCACATACTGGGAAACGCAATATCAAATTCCAAAAGGAGTAGAGACTGTTCGTAAAAGTGTGAGCGATCCTTCGTGTTGCCGTATGGTCTTGACCGCTAGACCCAGGTGTATGCGGGGAATCGTTGATTGTCGACTCAGTCAAATTCACAGAGCTACTCTCAACCTCATGGTGAAAAGATTTGAGGCAAAGAAAACAGAAAGAAAATAAAGAAAAATTCCAACAGAGAAGACAAAAAAATGGTGATGAGCTAAAGAGGTGCCTGAGAGAGAGAGAGAGAGAGAGAGAGAGAGAGAGAGAGACGGCACAGGCGCGCGGCGCGTGGGGGAATATGGATCAGTGAATTGCGTGGTGTGTCGCCGACAAAATGAGTTGTCAGAGTGGAAGATAAATTACCAATTTTCTGTTTTCCCTATTGTGAAGAATCGCCCTTGTAATCGCTCTAGACCGGCCCGGCTCCCCCAGGGAACAGCGCACGAACTGCTGTAGAAGAGAGAGAGAGAGAGAGAGAGAGTTCATGGAGGTGTCGTGATTGAAATCTGTGTTGTAGGGCCGTGCAGCTAAGTCACATGGAACTGAAGTTTAATGTAAAAACAAAAACGATGAAACAAACAGTGGACATTTCCTTGTCGTGGGACACTGACTGACCACGACCTACAGACTCGGAGAGACAGAGAGAGAGAGAGAGAGAGAGAGAGAGTTCATGGAGGTGTCGTGATTGAAAATCTGTGTTGTAGGGCCGTGTAGCTAAGTCACATAGAACTGAAGCTGAACGTAAAAACAAAAACGATGAAACAAACAGTGGACATTTCCTTGTCGTTGGACACTGACTGACCACGAACTACAGACTCGGGGGGGGGGGGGGGAGAGTTCATGGAGGTGTCGTGATTGAAAATCTGTGTTGTAGGGCCGTGCAGTTAAGTCACATAGAACTGAAATTGAACGTAAAAATAAAAACGATGAAACAAACAGTGGACATTTCCGTCCACGGGCCTATATACTTCGAGACGGGCCTGTAAGGGAGATCACTCTTCAGTCTTTTCAATTATTATTATTATTATTTATTTTTTGTGGTTTGGTTTGAGTTTCTTAACTTTCAAAGTCATCACATGTCTCACAGCTAGCGTTTCTTGATCTATAAAACCTCTAGTTTTGTTGTTGGTAGTGTTTGGTTACTGTTCATAAATACTTACTGATGACTTTAGTTCATACATGGGTCGTATTCCAAGAGTAACTTCTCCTCCTTGAAAGGTCTAGTTCGGCCAGTAACTGTAACAATCTTCGCTGTCTGTCTCTGTCTGTCTGTCTGCCTGCCTGTCTCTGTTTTGTTTTAATGACTGGACAAGACGGACAAACTACAGACCTAGTTCAGTTCCTAGTTTTCTATGCCAAAAAAACAACAAAAAAACTTTAATTTGGTAACTTCTGCATTCTCTGTGTTTGGGTCAATTCACGGCTTATGACGTGAAAACTAATGCGAACTTAAACGAACCGCCTTTTTTTTTTTTATTCTTCTTCTTCTTCTTGTTCCTCTCTAACTCACTTTTATCCACAAGGGAGAGAGACACGAGAGGAAATCCCTCGCTTTCATCACTTACTGTCACCGCCCTCATTCCATCACTGAGAGTAGCTTTGAAAAATTACGGAAGCCGTGATGCATGGTGGGTGATGTGACCCCAGCCAATCGTCTGACTTCTCCTGACCTTCAACCTCTTTCAAAAGATTCGGCGACAGAGGGAGTATCAGCGAGAAAAGACCATCTTTCACAGGATACAAAAGATAAATGATGTGAGGGTCAGGGAGAAAAAGAGGGTCGGGGAGGGTAGGATGGCGGGCGATGAACACGACTGATAATCCTCAAAGCGAGAGAGAGAGAGAGAGAGAGAGAGAGAGAGAGAGAGAGAGAGAGAGAGAGAGAGAGAGAGAGAGAGAGTTTAATGAAATGAAAACTGTATTTTGCAACGGTTGAAGTAACTGACGGAAAACAGTTTACAACATACCCCCCCCCCCCCAAAAAAAAAAAAAAAAAAAAAACTTGTACAAAAACGAAGACACCAGAGTAAAGAACTTTCACAAATCAAATCACACAATTGAGAGAGAGAGAGAGAGAGAGAGAGAGAGAGAGAGAGAGGAAAAAAGTTGCTGAATTATACACCAAAATTAAAACTGTAGAGAAAGAACATATATACACATACTAAAATTAAAAAAATAACTGAACACACGAGAGAGAGAGAGAGAGAGAGTAGCATTTGAAATTGATTTATCGCTTGCGGGTTTCACGTCCTTTTTCAAGGACGGGCAGCGAGGCATACACGAGCACAAACTTTCGACTCCCATCCAGGACATGAACTCACCACCCGAGTAGTGAACGTCCCACACTGTACTAACTCGGCTACCCCTGCTGTTGAGAGTGCCTACACTTTCAAGATTTCAAACCAGCCAACATGAACAGAATAGTTCACAGAAAATGATCATGACCTGACTGTCTGAAAACAAAATGGAAGACTATGACTGGCGACATATTGTTCTCACGTTCAAAGAAATAGACCCAACACACAAAAAATTGTGCCATGGAATGATCCCATGGTGTCCCAAATCTGGGCTATATTCGTGCAACGCGGGGGACTTCGTTGGTGAATATTGGTATCATGGACTAAGAAGATTAAGTCTGTTCTCGTTGATAGGCCTAAATTTGATCAGAGCCGTGTCTATACGTGTCCTTTGTCTGGCTGATTGACGTTATTTTAAAACTCCGATTTTATCAACTACACGTGTAATATCATCGTTACTTTACTGACACACGAACTTCTCGCTGCCAGTCGTAACTCGTAATCTTCCCACACTCAGTGTCCGAGTTCAAATTAAACCTGAAAACCCACCTCTTTCGTCAAGCTTTTCACACTTAAATAATCTGGCACTGACCTCAGTGCCTCTGTCTGTAATTATATATCTGCATCAGGCCAGTGTGTGTGTGTGTGTGTGTGTGTGTGTGTGTGTGTGTGTGTGTGTGTGTGTGTGTGTGTGTGTGTAGCGCTATGATTTGCTTTGCTGCGAGAATAAGCGCTAGATAAGTACTATTTATTATTTATTATCATTATTATTCGCACACACATACGATCATAGTGTGTATGCGACTACACTTGAGACTGACCTGACATTTGATCACCACGGTGACTGACTAACTAACTGCCCCTATGTGATGGCCAGTCACAAACTGGACACTTCTCTTTAGCCCCAGACAGGGGGTCAAACTGAACCTTTTTCCTCGGCTCTCCTCGTTAATCATCGGCAGTTTCCGGCAGACGGCAGCGGGCGGGTCTGGGGCACAGGCAGTGTCCGGTGGCAAGGGGTGCTGGGCGCTGGGGGTCGGGTGTCTGTTCCCCGGGGTAGGGGGTGACGGATGGCCCTGTCACGCGCTCTGTGGTGTAGCAAGGACCCACCCCCGGGGTGGCAGACTGCACAGGATGCGCGGTGACGCAGATGGTAAAATGTCAAAAGTTTGAAAAACAGTCTTCTTAAGGGGAAAAAAATCAGGATAGCAGATCAAGACTAAGAGGCTGGTGTGTGCAGTACATGTACTGTCAATGAGCTAGTTGTGAGCCCCCTCCCCCCCCCCCCCCCCGGCCCCCGGGCCTACGCCCATCCCCTTCTTTTTTACTATTTTATTGTCCCTTTCGGGAGATTCGGCCTCCTTCCCCCTGGGAAAATCGCATCGCTGTGGTGCAGCGCCGCTCAACCTACCTATCCTTTTTTTGGCAGCGCAGTCCGACGCGCTACGTATTAGACCACCGCTCACCGGTTGATCCCTTCAAGTCTAGCGGCCAAACCTTTGTGATGGCTGTCTCCTCGTTGCCCCGCATTTGTCACATTTGCTTAATTCATTGGCAACGACGCTAAGGCGACACTGAACTAAACGAAACCTTTTCCAATTTTGAGGGAAAAAAAAAATAATGATAATAGTAGTGTAATACAGCCAGTGGCTTTACCCTTTTGTTATTTCCACAAGGCAATCAAGCTAAAAGAAACGGCTGAAATAATCAAAGTTTATTGCAGGTATCTTTGATTGTGCACTGACTGCGATGAGAAGCCGGATCTGTCTAGGTTTCTCGAATAGACACAGACGGTAAGACTTGAAATCATGAGAAATTTCGGTGTTTTTTTTTTTTTAACTTTTTCTCAGGAATGAAAAAAGATTCTAGAGGATTCTTTTCAGTTTAAATAAACATACCCTGGCACATAACGTCGGAAATTACCACTTCTCGCGAGAGTTGACGGGTTTCACACACCGGGTTACGTTTTCTTGGATACGTGTCAGTTTCTTTGCCCCATGCTGTTCAATTTTCCGCTTCTGAAAAGAATAACACTAGCATGTTGATTTCCCCCCCCCCCTCTCTCTCTCTCTCTGTCTCTCCCTCTCTCTTGGTTGTGAAACGAAACCCATTTTCACCTGTCAAAATACGACCGTTTAAAAAAAAAAAGTGGGGAAAAAAAGGACAGAAAAGAAACACGAGCAATCATACTGGACAGAAAGTTCGTCGTTTTCTCTTTCTCGTGATATTATTCTGTTTGCTTGGTTCGCTTTCAGAAGCGAAACACATGTGTGAAAGCAAAGTGGATCCTGCAGTATTGGATAGTGTTCACGTCAGTACAGAATGAGAGGGAAATTGGTTCAGGTTACAACAATCATTACTATTGTTCTTCCTTTCTTTGTGCTTCTTCATCTTCTTCTTCATCTTCTTCTTCTTCTTTCTTTCTTTCTTTCTTTCTTTCGGGAAGCCGGGATAGCCGAATCGGAGAGCGTTGGACTTTCAGTGCTCGGGTCGAATTCGAATCCCGGCTGGGGCCAAACATTTGTGCTGGCTCCGTTCTCGTTGACCCGTCGTTGATATCACCCATACGTAGTGGAAAAGGACGTTAAACTCCCAAACACCCAGCACTCAGGCTTCTTTCTTTCTTTTCGTGTTTTTGTGTTCTTTGTAAAACCGGTTAAAACATAGTTTTTCCTGAGTACTCTTACATCGCACGGAATTTGATGTTACCAATTGTTTCAAAATCAGTTTAGAAGAAGAAGAAAAAAAGAGTCATCCGAACAATGTTTGCGACAGCTTCCGGACAGGAGTGTCACGTGATTTCACTAAGAAAGTCACGCATCTGTTACGAGGCGAGACTGAGCATGAGACTGAGAGACAGGCAGTACATGGAGTGGCTATAGCCAGTATTTCATCAGAGATCAAAGCCAGAAGAGGACTCTTTACGACATCACTAGGACATTGCCTGTAGCCTTTCTTGACTGCTATGAGTGTTTTATTGCCTTCTGGATACGGCTTCAGTCAGTGGGGGATACTCTCTCTCTCTCTCTCTCTCTCTCTCTCTCTCTCTCTCTCTCTCTCTCTCTTATACACACTCTCTCGTTAGAGACAATCATATTCTCTTCTATGTCTCTGCTCATGTATATGAAGCTGTTGTGGGTTGTGCTTGTTTGTTTTATATAGCATTTAGTTCAGTATTATTGAATGTAGTTTAAGGGACAACTTGTAAGGCAGGTAGCAATGCCTACATGCTCTATCCTGAATAATCATAATCACGACCATGATCTTCATCATCAACATGATCATCATCATCATCATCTCTGTCTCTCTGTCTCTGTCTCTGTCTGTCTGGCTGTCTGTCTGTCTGTCTCTCACTCTGTCTGTCAGTCTCTCTCTCTCTCACTCTGTCTGTCTGTCTGTCTGTCGGTCTGTCTCTGTCTGTCTCTGTCTGTCTGTCTGTCTGTCTGTCTCTCTCTCTCTGTCTCTCTGTCTCTCTCTCTCTCTCTCTCTCTCATAACGATAATGTGTGATAGATAGACAGACATACGACACAATACAGTTGACCTTAACTGAACTAACTGCCGGTAACTGCATGAGCACTGACGATTGTCTTCCCAATGTCATGGCACTAAAAAAATTGTCAAGACCCTCCCCCTCCCCCTCCCCCCTCCCCCCCTCCCCCCCCTCCCCCCTCCCCCCCCCCCCCCCCCCCCCCCCCCCAAAGAAAAAAATTCACACGAAAGAAACAATCTTTTTCCGCCCGTCGACCGTTCTCCTCCGTTCTTCATCCAAGTTCCTCATTCTCTTCTCGGCATTCTTTCTGTCTCATTTCACACCAGGTCTTGTCAGCAAATTTCCCCTGCTTCTGAATTGCTTTACAGCGCTCTCCAGAAACCATTGGCTCTCCCCTAGATGATGTGTGGTATTTAGCGTGGCTCATCACCGCCCGAAAGAACAAGGCGGGGAAAACAGTCATTTGTGCTGGAATTCGCTCTGATTTCGCTCCTCGCGCGCCGCTATCGAGGAGAGAACAAAGATTGATGACAAGTGAGCAGCCCAGCCGGAAAACAGAAGAGGGGGGAAAAGCAGAGAGAAAGAGGGTGAGAGGAAAGGGGTGGGGGGGGGGGGGGGAGGTTGGGGTGATTTACAAATGAAAAAAAAAAAAGTTTCTGAAGTAGATGTTGTCTCTGTCTCGCCTTGTGAATAAGCAGCTGGAAATTTTCATCCGATTTTTAATTTAAGCCACGAATCATATGACAATTTCATCGAAGGCCGCCACTGAGACGAAGTGTTACTGCGAGAGTAGAGAGCTTCTTGCACAATGTGGATGATCGAATCTGTGTTGGTACACTAGACAGTTGTCGATTGTGTCTGTGGCTATTGTGACGGATTTGTTTTCGGTAAGATCAACACTGAGTACTGAGCGTACATGGGGGTACTAAAATCAGTAACTTTTAAGAACCTATCGTGATTACCTGTTAACACGTTAATCAATATTTGCTGGCATTGCAAGGGTTTTACACGGAGCAGTTTTTATCAGTGGCGTGGGCGGCAAAACGATTTTTGTTTTCCTTTTATGGAGATGTGACGTCAGCAACAGCAACAAAAAGAACATTACTACCAACAAAATAAAACAACAACAACAACAACAACAAACCAAGAACAAGAACAAAAAAAAAAGAAAAAAAAAGAACAACAACAACCAAAATCCGACTCAGTGGATTTGAAAATTACAAATAACTCACCGCTAGTTGACTGACGAACTAAGCATCAGACTTACAAGATACATTTCACAGTTAACACATTGACCACTATAATCAATTACATGTATAATCCATATGTGTGAAAAAAAAAAACATGAATTTTGTCACTTGTTTGTTAGAGTTAAGTTCCATTTGTTTGTCTGTCCCGCTGAGCGTTGCACTCCCAATGCTCGGGTCGTGAGTTCCAGTCCCGACTAGGGCCACATCTATGTGCTGGCCTTTTTCTCTCGTTGCCCCGTCTTTGATATCACCCATACGTGGTGGGAAAGGACGTAAAACTCCCAAACACCCACCCACCCTTCTCTGTCCTGATGAAGCCACAATGGCGAAACGTCGATGTGTTACGTGTGAAATGTATCTTATATGCTAAGTGTTGTTGTTGTTTGTTTGTGTGTGTGTGTGTGTGTGTGTGTGTGTGTGTGTGTGTGTGTGTGTGTGTGTGTGTGTGTGTTTTGGGGGGGGTTGCTTCTAGTTGTTTATATCCACTTGCGGTCACTTTCACTTCCTTTTTATTTGTGGTGGCGTTTTCGTCGTTGCCCCGTCTTTGATATCACCCGTATGTGGTGGAAAAGGACGTCAAAACCCCCCAAACACCCAATGCACCCACCCATCCTTTTTTTTTTTCTATAACCATCAAACTGACAAACCAACCAGTCTGTAACAGAGCAGATCGACGGTCCGAAGCCTGTCCGAAACTAGCAAATGAAACCTATTTCTCGGCGATGGCGTTAGAACGAGGTCTAATAGCGCAAGATAGGGAGATGGATGAGCATCGCTCAGAACCTGTCCTACCACAACTTCAGCCGTGGACCTCAAAGGCGATCCAGAAATTCGGACATGCATTTCGAGCATGCACTGGGCAGGTCGGCCAGATTCCTTGACGGGGGCAGATAGTCAGGTGCTACATGCTGCGGTCTTTGTGAACCTTGGCTAGTAGCGCTGGTGGTGGAGGAGGATTTGCATGCAGTGACAGAGTCAGTTCCTCAAATGAGGTCTTTTATGAAAGATTTAATAACAACCGCATCAATACAGGCGCTTTATCCCAAATGTTTGGCTCCAAGTGCCTTGAGCTAAAACCCAACACGCACGCTCACGTGAATTACACGCATTCTCTCACACCGCACTGGACATAAACACATTACAATCATGTGGTGCGAAGGGCCAGCTAAGCAACGTCAGTTTCGGAATTGTAGAATAATTATTGCATTTTTTTTCTTCAAATTTTGTGGTTCACCATTTCCAAGCTGAGGGGGGAGGAAGCCGGAGTACCCGGAGAGAACCCCCGTCTTTCGGTTCGAGTGAACGGTGCCCAGAACCCCCCCCCCCCCCCCCCCAGTGGGATTCGAACCTGACCTCTCGCATTGATGATAAAGTCTTAACCACTAGACCACCGACCGCCCTCGCTGTGTTCGGTGAGGGTGAATGGATAGGCGACCCACATAGGTTAACTACTCTACTGACGTCCCTTTTGGGCGTCTTTGAGATCAGCCGGGGGCGATCCGGCGTGAACAGGCATAATAAAAGTAGCATGCGCCGTAAACCGGGCAGTTAAAAGTAGCATGTGCCTTTTTTTCTTTTCTTTTTTCCCGACACGGATTCCAAAATCCGTAAGAATTTTGAGTCAAGTTTTTTTGTTTTGTTTTTTTGTTTTTACCACGGTCAAGATTTTTCAATATTTAAATCGACCGGGCTGGTTAACCACCATCCCGCCACTGTCCCAATTTGCCCATTCCCATGTAAATGACACTTCAGAACCTATACTGTTGTTACTTTACTTTGTTACTGTTTTGCGGAAATGATCCACCAGGCGCACAGAACAGAAAAAAAGTAAGAAACCCCCTTTTCTGGTACACTTCCAAGCCCCCCTCCTAGTGTTCCCCCTCCCCCCACCCCGCACCCCTTCCTCTTTCTCTCTAATTTCTCCCCTCGCATTCCCCCCGGTTTCATCTGGTTTCATTTTTTTGCGCTCGCATTCATCATCGGGCGACAAGCCGACAACAGGAGGAGAGAACTGAGGGGATGAATGGACTTAGGGCGGGTCGGGCAACCCGAGTTATCCCTCGGCTTACTTCGGGTCTGTAGCGTCGGATTCTCGCGTCAGCTTCCGATGATACACGACACTGAGCGATCTGACAAAAGGTGGTATCGTAGAGAGAGAGACAGACAGAGAGAGAGTGGCAGTAAAACGTTACGATACTTAAGATACGCTGTTAAACAATGGTATAAGTCGTTGATTTAAGAAAGATAAAAAAAAAGGTTTTGTTGTTGTTGTTGTTGGTGTTCTTGTCCCTGGACCCTAACTGACTACGAGCTACAGACTCGGAGAGAGAGAGAGAGAGAGAGAGAGAGAGAGAGAGACCCTCTCCATGGTCCAGATGAGTAGCGGGACCCTGTTTATTGCCTCAAGAGTAGCGGGACTTTGTTGTCACCTCATTTGCATAAGCGCCATTGATCAGCGTGGACTGGTTGTGGCTTTGATCGAGTGTCGATGCTATCCGTGTCAATTTAGTGTCCACTTCCCTGCTCTCATCTCCCTTTTACTGCCGGGGCCCTAATTTGTTTTGTCTCCATTGCGTGATGATTAGACAGGCTAGTTTTTCTGTGGTATCAACGGTTACAGTTTGAGGCAAGTATGCAGGACCAGCTTCACATGGTCAGTGGCTTTTGGGCAGGGTTTGGTTAGGTGGTTACTTGTGAATTCAGCTCAGTTCCTACGTAGTAAGTTTGGGGTTTTGCACCAGTAGCCTCACTTCTTCTTCTTCTGCGTTCCCTGTTCTGGACTCCGCTTCAGATGACTAGGTTTGTAGTCTTTATATAAAAGCAGTGGTCTTCAGGAGGTCCGTTTTGGTGCCCCAGAGTTTCTCTGCCAGTGTGACTCCATTCGGCCAGTGTTGTGTCCTTGCTTCTTTGTAACGGGGGCAGGACTGCAGAACGTGTTACGGGGTTTGAGGGGCTGTTCCGCACGGACAGTCTGGTGAGTGTGACAGCCCAAGGCGGCACAGGTGACCACGCAGTCTGCAGTGACCAGTTCCTAGACGGAAGATGGTGGTCTGTTGATGACGCTGGAGCTGTGGCATCTGGTCGTCAGATGGGACATTGAGTAGCCTCACCAAAAAAAAAAAAAAAAAAAAATCATGTCTGCATGGATTTAAATTTGGCTCAGCGGGAGGTTTGCACTTTGATTATACTCGTGTTTGCTGCGATGACCGAAAAAGAGTCAAACACGTGGGATACTCCTGCGCGGTACCAAATCATTGTATTAATTTCACATATTTTTATACTACAGAAGGGTGATATCATAGACAGAGCTGTCCCGGGTCCTCAGCTGGGAAGGGGAGAGAGACAGACAGACAGACAGAGACAGACAGACAGAGGGTCGGTGGGTGGGTGTTTGGGAGTTTAACGTCCTTGTCCACCACATACGGGTGATATCAAAGAAGGGGTAACGATGAAAAAGCCAGCACAAGTATTTGGCCCCAGCCGGGATTCGAACTCAGAACCGTGTATTGGAAGTCCGGTCAACGCTCTACCATTCGGCCACCCCGGCTCCCCGAGAGAGAAAGAGAGAGAGAGAAGGGGGCGGGGGGGATAAGTTCATTTAAGGAGGAACCATGTCTGTTGACAAGCGTCTATGGAGCAGATTGCACGCGCTTTACTCCATACTGCTAACTCTTTAACCTGACATCCAGGCTCAAGTTGTTATAAACGCTTCAACACAAACTTGGAAGCCGTAACACTAATCCTCGCTGCTCACCTTCGCATCATGATTACTCGGCTACAATTCTCCCGCTGGGTCACCTGGGACGACAGGTGCCTGTGAAGAGGAGTAATCTCCCCCTGTCACCATATAAAACGCGACACTGGAAACGGCGGTGTCTCGATGTCCATGTAGCCGGTTTGGGAAATCCGGAGTTGACAGCGTTGAGAAAGAATGTCTTGCATAACTCAACGTCACATAGCACCCGATGCAGATTAGTTTTGTTGTTATGATAATTATGCAAAGCTGGCTGTAACTGTACGCTATAAGCTGATAAATCACGACTACTATTTGTACTGTGCATTTTTTTTTTTTTACGACGGTGATTGTTAAATCTTGTCAATGATAAGGAATTAATAAACAAATAACGAAGAAACAAATAATAATTAGAGATAAGGATAAAAGGATAAAAATATCTTTATTAATCCCATTGTTGTGAAATGTCTTTGGTCCATGCTCTTACAAACCATAACTGAGCATAGCTAATTTCACTAGATATACATCTTGTCACATCAGGGCTCAACCGCTATACTGATACATAAAACCTGAAAGCACAGTATTGAACAAAATCAAATCAGTTAGTCAAAAATGATAATAATAATGATAACAACAACAACAACATCATCATCATCATCGTCATCATCATCATCATCATCATCATCAACAACAACAACAACAACAACAACAACAACAACAACAACAATAATAATAATAATCTCTGAACTACCTGTAACCCGAATGCCGGATTTCCTAAGACCAATTCTGGTTTAGAGTCAAGCTCTCAGTAAGTCAATGAAGAAATTTCTTTACAGAAAAAGCAGAACTAAAAGTGATTAAGGTTCTTCTATCACCAGCTAGTTTCGCTTCCGAATGCCAACTGGTTCCTCCGTGCAAGTGTATGCAGAGTTTAAACCAAATCACAAACGACCTAAGAATAACACAGGTAGGGGTTGGTGTTTGGGAGTTTAACGTCCTTTTCCACCACATACGGGTGAAATCAAAGACGGGGCAACGATGAAAAAGCCAGAACAAATATTTGGCCCCAGCCGGGATACGAACTTATGACCCGAGCATTAGAAGTCCAACGCTCTACCATTCAAGAGTAACACACAGGGTAGGGTAACGCTACTGAACAGGCTTCCGTTTTCATTGTCTTGTGTTGCGGCCATCCGGACCTGACTTTGATATCCTCGGAAGCAAATCGGCCTGTCGTCTCCCATCTCATCTTCCGGTTCCTTTCAGTCCTTCCTGTACCACAATTTGGCCTTTTTTTTATGAGGTGTTGTTTTGTGCACGTGCTCCGATGACCTGACACCTCCCCCCTCCCCCACCCTCCCCCATCCCCTTTCCCCCACCCTTAACCCTCTCACCCTATCCATCAGGTGCCGAAAGCGGAACGGTGGAGAAATAGAAAATCAACACTCCGTGTAACAGTAGCGATTCTCTCTCTCTCTCTCTCTCTCTCTCTCTCTTCTTCTTCTTCTTCTTCTTCTTCCTTCCACAAAAAAGAAACCTCTACTCCACAGGACAAATTACTACACCGGGGGAAGGGGGGGGGGGGGGGGTAGTCAAAATGGCCACAAGTGTTTCCGGTATCACTTCCGGTTCAAAAGTTGACAAATTAGTAACATGGCCAGGATAAAATGTTTCTCCAAACGGTAACACTGAATGTTTCCATTTTTATTTTTTTTTCAAAATGTGAGTAGCACCGAGTGTTTCCAACGGACTGTTCATGTTCGGCATGAGCCTGAAACGGTGTTGTGTATCACTATCAGCAATACAACGACTTTGACTAACACGGTAGTGCGATGCAAAGACGTGTGTATGTTCATATTTCAGACATTATCGTGATTATGGTTGTGCTTTAGACGACCGTCGTCGAAACTGTTGAATCGGAGTAGCACGAGATACACTCGGAGCCATTTTGACTACCACCCCCCCCCCCCCCCCCCCTCGAGCCCCCGCCCCCCCCCCCCCCCTCAAAAAAAAAATTGAAAAAAAGAAGAAGAAGAAGAAGAAAAAAAAAAAAAAAGGACATGATTGTCATGGGTGAGTTCTTTGCTGGCCTCATGAATGTACAGGCATCCACGATGTTTCGGATTACCCGTCGGCCGCGGAATTTGCTGATAAGTCTGGCGGTTTATTTGGTCTTGATGGCGGGTTAAGTAGGTATCAGTGACTGATTTGGCATCTGACGACAAACCGTGCTAGATATGCGTGTCGGAGTGTTTGTTTGGACAATGGGTACAATTTGTTTTCTCTTTGTGTGTCTTTTGCGGGTTACTGTTCTTCTCAGGATTCTTGAAGCGATGACGCTGGCTGGGCCTGGGGTGAACGGAGAGAAGGGGGCTGTTCATGTTTCTGATTTCATTTTGCTGGAGATAATTTCTGCCACATGCGCTGTATTTTATGTTTATTTCCATGGCGTGAAATATGTGTTCCGACTTGAGGTGTCACGGACCTGCCAAACGCGGCTAGGAGAGCACTCGCCTGCATTTGGTGTAACTTGGTTCTTGGTGAAGGACCCTTTAACTTGGTTCTTGGTGAAGGACACTTTTCTCACTATTTATTTATTTATTTTCAATCTTTCATCATGACAATTTGCCCACATGTGTTGTTTTGCACGAAAGACCCCCCCCCCCCCAAAAAAAAAAAAAAAAAAATAAATAAATAAATAAATAAATAAATAAATAAATAAAATAAAATAAAATAAAATAAAATAAAATAAAATAAAAAAAAATAATAATAAATAAATAAATAAATAAATAAAATAAATGAATAAATAAAAAAAAGAAATCATCAGAAAACACCAACAACACACACACACAGACACGCACACACAAGCACGAACGCACACACACACACACACACACACACACACACACACACACACACACACACACACACAAGAAGCCGTTCCGTCAGCAGAGTCATCCCTTGAATGCACAAAGACATATCTTCATGCAGACCATCTGCATGTCCCTTCAGTTCAGCGTCAACCATTCATTCACTTCTCGAGTTCTCCCAAGCTTCGCTTCCCGTCAGCAGTGTGATCATAGCCCGCGCCATTCCGCTAACAGCCTCTGATTTGTCTCCCTTTGCTTTATCGCTCGCCGCCATCTTGTCCTGTCTCCGCCGTGCATTCTGGGAGCGGAAAGTGGCGGACGCGCCGCCTGGTGGCAGCAAAAGAGTTGTCTCCATCACAAAAAGGGCAAAAAGCTTGTCCGATCTCCTCAAACTGACGGCCCAACTCGCCGTCGCCAGGAATGTCTCTCCCTTCTTCCGGTATGCAAGAGAGGCTGGCGACCTTGACCTTCTTCTTGTGTTCTTGTATTAAGGTTCGGCCAGCGGGCCAGCAGATTTGAGCGGTGATGAATCTGTCTCATAGTTTCATGTCTTTGTTGTTGTTGTTTCTTTGTTTGTCTGCTTTTTTTTTTTCTTCTTTTGAAAATGGTATGAACTTTAGTAGAAGTTGATCTGGGTGTTTTTCAAGAGATGTCAAGCTGATCCTGTCTTCTAGTCGAAGCTGGATCTATGAGCTGGATATGGAGATAAGACACGTTTCAAAGTCGTCACGGTTTTACAAGCCTGTGAGAAAAAATGAATTTCTTGTGCTCCGCAAATTCAGTGTTGGTGTAGGTGTTTGGACTTACACACATTTAGACCTTTTTTTTCTTTTTTTTTTACTGCTGGCGGTTTACAAACTACCAGCACTCTGACACCTAATTTCTCACAAAACAAAAAGAAGAAAGTGTTTCTTGCTATATCGTGATTGTACCCGTCACCGAGGAAGGCTGAATTCTTGCTGTGGGCGTGTACACATCTTAGCTTGTGCAGAACTCTAGACCTTTGGCTTTGGGCACGTTCACATCACTGTTCGCGGTTCGTGAAACCACACGTGCAAGGTAAGAGCTTCTGCACGCGCTATCGCTTCCCATCATGCTTTGCCTCCACAGCCGAGAGAGAGAGAGAGAGAGAGAGATCTCCCCGTTGTATCTAGCCCAACTATCAGACCGCAGGTATTTCAGAAGCTTTTTGTCCGTTCTCTTATCTGCGCGTCTATCTGCCCCTCTTGTCACTTCGCTTCTCCGCTGGGTGTCGCTCTTCATCAGCGCTGATCCGCCATCTTGTGACGTTTCAACCGGTCCGGAGTAGGCAGGGCTGCTAACTTTTATTGCTAGTGATCTAGTAATTTGTCCGCGCTCCGCTGCGTGGGAAATTGGTTGAGCTGTTTTCGTGGTTTATGGCCTTTGGATATTTCTGGAACTTTTTTTCTTCCTTTCTGTGGTTGGCGTGTGCCGCTGTGGCCCTAAGTTTCTTGGCATAAGACTGCTTGGCTGATTTCTCTAGCCTAACCGCGGTCTATTAAAAGACATGGTGTGTTGCTCAAAGTCTTTAATTGCCATACAGTCTTATGGACCCTAGAGATCGCATATATAATCATACGAGTGGGTAACTATTTAAAAGCTTTCATGCCTTTTCCGGTACTTGTGAACTCTTGCAAGCACTGATAACAAATGATGAACCATATCATTGGTAGCTTGTCATACAGATGACATTAAAATGAAATATGACCTGTTCAACCGGAGAGAGAGAGAGACACACACACACACACACACACACACACACACACACACACACACACACAGAGTGGGCACGGGGGTAATATGTGTGTGGAAAAAAAAAATGTGTGTGTGTGTGTGTGTGTGTGTGTGTGTGTGTGTGTGTGTGTGTGTGTGCGGGGGGGGGGGGGGGGGGAGGGGGGCGGTTCTGTCGTGGTTTTGGAGACATTATTTTATGCCAGCATTGACAACACACTGACACAATGTAATTTCCATACGCATCAGAACAAACACAGAAATTCCAGATCAGCGTTTAAGGTGCATGACTGTGTATGGTTTCAACACGCACAGGTTGCAAAACGAGCGACGACAAACCAGAAACAAAACAAAAAAAGTTCTTGTCAGAGTCATGTCCGGAAGTGAAGCTGATTCGATATGGCCTCATGGGTAAGGAACCTCACTCTGAAGCCTGCCGGAACAAAACAGAACGAAAGGAGAAGAGGAATCCGAGAGAAAACTTGATCACTAATTAGACTTTCACAGCACTGCTACTGACACTGTCTAAACACGTCTTGCTTGTCACCGCTTCCATTCTGCACGTGCAGACTTGTGACGTAGCGAGGTCGGATGATACTCACTGGATGTTGAGCGCGCGTGGAAGAGGGAGTTCGGTTGCGATGGATACGGAGGCCTAGGGTTTTAGGGGGTTCTCAGCTAGGGCTGAAGCGGAACTGGCGATTCCCAGAGGAACATGGGCGAAGAACAGCAAAAGGACAGCGACGGCCAGAACACACTGCTGTGTAGGGTTTGGTCCGGTGGTGGGGGTTGTCCTGGTGGGAATAGTCCGGACGCTTCACTGCTGGGTTTCCGTAGCCATTGTGCCATGTGAATGCCAGTGTAGACGGTGTATTGTGGTTGCAGTGTTCTGTCCTGTAACTCATTGCCGACCTTGACCGCGCGCCATGGAATTCCCCCCGTGACCCAGGTATTGTGTGGGTGCACAACCCTTGCCAATGGTTAGTTCAGTAGTTTGTTATTTAGGGCTTAACGCCGCGCAAGCAACAAAAACTATTTCGCAGCTTTACAGAGCCTTGCCACTGGAAGATTACAAAGTATCTGCGTCAAAAGCATGTACTATCTATTCAACACCCTAGACAAAACGCATTTGACTATACGACCTTCTCTTCTACCCCAAAACTCTTGGACCTAGTAACTATCTGACCGAGGATTTTAGGATTTAGCCGAGTCATAAGGGTGTATAGAGGCAAAAACGTCAGAAACAGCATCCTTTGCTAACAATGGCAGTTTTGTCTTTCTTTTTCCTGCCGCGAGTCTCCGAGTAGTGAACAGCCGGCGCAGGACGGGCCCGCGCAATGTGTGTAAGCCGGCGGAAGTTACGTGCCATGACAGTCATGCCAGACAACTTTACGGCGTGCCAGAGCTCTGTCTTCCCGTCATGCACTTTGGCGTTTAGCACGCATTGCACGTGCTCTATGACTGGGTAGTACCGTCTGCAGTCTGTCGGCTGTAGCAGCTAGTTAAAAAAAAATACCCCCCTCCCACCAACCTCCTAATCAGCTGCACTTTGCATCATGTGGAAATTTGTATGCAATTAGTGACACCAGGTGGAACCTGGGGAGAACAAAAGTGTCATCAGGTCTTCAGTGTGTGTGTGTGTGTGTGTAAAATAATTCCTGGGCATCGTTCTTGGTGCACTGTGACACGCACGCACATCAGACATTGCTGTGGGTAGCTTTGCTGGAATGCAAATCGTGACTTGATTTCTGCGACAATAGTTTTAGTAAAAGATACTTAAATATAAATATAAATTCATCTAGGTTTCCGTGACGCCAATCAACGAAGTAATTTGCCTGAAGAGTCATTTTAGAGTTTGGTTGTGGGGCTGGGTGCCCGGGATGGGTCACGGTGGTGGGTGGAGATGGGGGTCGGAGTAGGGACACCGACAACATATTGTGGGTTGAACTCGGTGCAGGAAGAAAGCAGGTGTGCACACAAAGCTTACACAACAATTTGATGAGAGCGTTAAAACGCTGCTTGACATCCCTGTCTGTTCTACCTGCACGCACGCCTTGCACACCTGCAGGAAACACAACAACACAAGCCCAACGCAACACAACGCAGCACAACGCAACACAAACGCAGCACAACGCAGCGCTAGGTTCAGGAGATCGTCTTGCCATAGGTCACTGCGGTTTGATGCTGTCGTAGACTGGCGTGACATCATGGCCTTTGGAGGAGCATGACAGTTGTGTGTTTCTTAAGAAGAGTGCAACAGCATAGCGAAAGGATTCAAAAACACGCCCCTGGAACAGTAACTGCAGTCCAGCTTTACATCTGAAAATTAAGCCCTTTACCCAAGCCTTTGTTCTCACTTGTGCATTTGTGGAGGGTTTTTTGGTTGTTGTTGTTGTTGTTGTTTGTTTGTTTGTTTTTGTTTTTGTTTGTTTGCTTTTTTTTTTGGTGGTTGTTGTTGTCGTTGTTCTTTTGTCCACTGTCAGAGAGAGTTCGAAGACAGAAGCACTGAAAACGGCCTATTGAAATTTGGGCTCTGTCTGGATTCGATCCTGACTGGTCGTACACAGCGATGCCGACTTCTGCAATGTAGTGTCATGATGAACACACTGGAAGATTTTACCCAAAGGTTCACAAGTCATAACTGCTCAGACTAAAACAATAAAATGTTCTAAACGCCAAAAAAGAAACTGCATAACGAAGAGTCTATCACTTTCCACAGTTTACACCTGTCATTTGTGTTCATGTTGCTTTTGTTTTTGATTGCTACGTTTTTGGTCTTGTTGGTTATGCACTCTCATCTTGTCCCTTGATGCTTAACGTCCCCATCCACCGGGAAGTGCCTGGTTGTCTTCACTTACTTGAGTATTTTTATTGTCGTTCCTTTTTTCGCTGGGCGTTGCCGTCCGTCAGACCACTTGCAGAACTTTGTTGTTTTCGTTGGCACCAAAACAATGTTCTCATACACTAGCCATAGGCGGTGAACAGTGTTGAAGTACGTAGCATTGCTTTTTTTTCCTTTTCTTTTTTTTTTTTTCTTTTTTTTTTCACAGTGGAAATGTGGAAATGCTGAGTCTACCAGAAGCAGACTAGGATAAGATGCTATTGAAAGTGGCACATGCCAGTCTAGGGTTTCAAACATGTTTATGTGCAACAGTTCCTGTCTCGGCCCCTTCTTGTAGCACTGAATCTCTCTCTCTCTCTCTCTCTCTCTCTCTCTCACACACACACACACACACACACACACAACACACACTCACACTCACACAGAGAGAGCGAGAGAGAGAGAGAGAGAGTCAGCAATGTTTTTTTTTTTTCACACATTCGTTAAAGTGTTACGGAACTGGCACTTTTGACTCCACATTCCTGATGGCTTGGACGCACGTCCGTCTTTCTCTAGTGATACGACTTTCAGTGAAACGGTACAACATCCGCAACAAGCACCACTTCATTGGCAATCAGATAGGGCTTCGTCCGTGTCATTTTTCGTCTCCTCCCCGCCCTGTCATCTCGCTTCTAATATCTTTAAATTGACACACATGTTAACAGCTCCGAATTGACAGATCTACCTGAACTGATTATGATGACAAAAGCCTGATATCATGAAGATGTATGCAAAATTAGAACCTTTTTCCTAGTTGTCGTTGCTATGATATACGCCAGTAATGCACAGCTACCGCTCTCTTCAGGTCCTACACAGGAGGCGGGGGCCAGCTGCGCTATGTCGGTTGGCCAGACGCGGTGGACTAAAATTCCAGGCAAGAAGTGGCAGTCACATGGGGTCGATTGAAATATTTTAGATTTACAGAACTCTGACCACAATGACATTGGAAAGGCCACGGACGCAAGAGTGGCAGCGTGTGTGCGGAATACTGTTTTGCCGCAACCTGAAGTAGGCACAGAGCACTGTCGCTACTCAAGGCAACGATACTCGTATCGAATAATCGATCTCCCCTCAACAATTGAAAAAGGGAGGTCGCCACGAGGTGGCGGCGTTTTGCCGACTTCCGGCGCATTACTTCCGGTGGTGGTCACGTGACAATAGAATTGTCGAGATGGCCGCCAGAACCGGACTCACACAGCGCGATGGTTTGCACGATAAAGCCGTGAAGCGATCGTCTTCCGTACTCGGGCAATTGTTGCGTTCGTGGAGAGCGATTTGTTCGACAGGACACAGGGATGGTGGTGGCATATTTACAGTGAAATGTTAAACGCTGGACCAAATGAAATTTTTATTATTGCTTTGTTAGCGTTTGTTTTTTGGGGGTTGTTTTTGGTTTTGAATTGTTTTTTGTTCGTGTATATGTCTTTTTAAGTTTGGCTCGGGTTTTTTGGGTTTTTTTTTAACAAACGCTTATAGTTTTGTGCGCATTGCTGTTTTTTGTGCTAGTTTCCTGTGTAAAGAGCTCTCTTGTTTCTGTTGAAGGACAAAGCCGTATGTGCACTTCCTGTGCTTATGATCTCTCTCTCTCTCTCTCTCTCTCTCACACACACACACACACACACACACACACACACACACACACACACACACACACACACCGGTGTCCTTATCCCTGCCTACAACCGACACCACCCATCCTCTTCATCTATAAAAGCACCAACCAACATTAACGGACTTCATGAATATGTAGGGGTCGATACAAGCCGCTGGACGTACAGGAAGTCATGTGACAGCTTGTTACGCGATAGTCCTGTGGCTAGTCCCTTTGGTGGGGCTGCGGACGCCGGCTCCGACGCCATTATCCACGCATGTGCTGCAGTCAACAGGAAGCTGTATTCCCTGGACAGACGAACAGCGGAAGTGAAGTGTCTAAGGTCACGTGATGCTACTGCTGACGGGTTTTGTCCCTTTGTGGGTGTGGTTCTGCAGCTGCTCGTCTGGTGTTGTGCTGTTGTAAGATGTGATCTCTTTGCGCAAGAAAACTAATAGATTACCGGAGAACCTTTTTTGTAGGATCAGGACTAATACCTCCCCCCCCCCAAAAAAAATAAAAATAAAATAAATAATAATAATAATAATAATAATTATAGCTTACGTACATCCCCCCCCCCTCTCTCTCTCTGTCCGTGAGTTCGAATCCCGGCTGGTGCCATAGATATTTGTACTGGCCGCTTTTCTCGTATTGCCACGTCTTTGATATCACCCATACGTGTGGAAACGGACGTTAAACTCCCAAACACCCAACCCACCCATTCACCCCCCCCCCTCTCCCTCTTCTCTCTCTAGTTTAACACTGACTCCACCCACCCCCAAGGGTACTTTATCCCACGCCCATACCCCCTAACACCAGAGAGGGTTTAAGCGTCTATAGAATCCACGTCGCTTACACCCTTCTTTTCCAGACAGATGACAGTAGCCTTCCTTTCCTCGGCTCGTCTCCGGCATAACCAAGTTCTGGTAAAAAGTGCAAGTCCTTCTTAAATCTATTGGCTTTCTAATCCCTTTTGTAATGACATTAGCATTCTTTTTCAGCATAATCAAGAAAAAGGTTCCAAGTACCTATTAAATCCAAAGCGCTGACGCCCTTTTGTTAAATAACGACCGCCTTCTTCCTCTGCTCATCTCCTGCATAATCATGTCTTGGAAAAGGGTCTAAGCACCCTAATACGTTTCACGGCGCTTGGGACGTTTTCCAGATTGATGACAGTTGCTTTCTTTCTCTGCTCATCTCAAGCATAATCAAGTAAACAAAGAGGGGTCGCGCACTGGTGCCGTGAAATGTAACTTATTGCCTGGTTAATGTGCTCCCGTGTTCCCCGTGTCCCTGTGTCAGGCAGGGGGTTAGAGAGTACAAACCAGCGACATGAGCGCCACCATCCCGGCGACAGAGGAAGACAGCGGCTCACTTGTTCCCTCCCCTGTCTCCTGTCTTAACCCCCGTGCTCTCTCTCTCTCTCTCTCTCTCTCTCTCTCTCTCTCTCTTTGGGAGGAGCCCTTAGCATGAGGGGGTGGACATTCCCATGGGCATTTTCGCCTTGAATTTTACAAGAATTTAGAAGTCCGTTTACCCTAACATAGACTGAGTACAGAGTACGCAAATCCATAAATCTTTTGTGTAAAGCAAAGAAGAATTTGTACGGGAATAATTTGTTCTGAACTTAATTTATGGCCTTTTTGGCTGCTACATTAAGGACTTTCATGGCTGTGATGAAACAGATGCCCAAGCAGCGCATACCTTTGGACAATTCAGTCTATGTTAGCAAGGAATTTGAATTTGATCACTTTGGTCAGTGTTCAGATAACCCTCAGTAGACCTTACCTATTGTCCACGTGAATAATTCACCCTTGAGAATAAAGCAAGAATGACTGCGGTGCAGAAATTACGGTTTTTTCTACTACACAAACAGAGCTACATAATGCTTCTACAACTCCTTGTGAATAAAGTAGTAATTGCCGAGCCTGTTATAAATTTCTTTTCTCCTACTACTTAAAATCATTTCCTTTTTGTCTTGTTTTCGTTTTGTTTTTGTATACTGGTTTTGATTTTTTTTTCTTTTAATAAAAACCAGTCCAACGAGGTTTTTTTGGGGTTGTTGTTTGTTATTGTTATTGTTAGTTATCGTGAAGAAACCATTTTCTGTCAGTTAAAGTTCCTCATATTTCTCATATTTTGCCTTTTTCTCGTCCGTGAGAATTTTCTCTATCGGTCTCTTCGTACCCAAACCCTTGCCATCTAAGCCTTTATGAGTTGGAGGTGGGGGAGGAGGGAAGGAAGGGCAGGTGGAGGGGGGGTGGGTGGATGGAGGAGGAGGGTGCTAGCGGAGGACTGACAGTCCAATAATTATTTCGGGTGGCGCGCGATGATAAATGGGACTCCCCCTTCTCTCTTCCCCTTTCTCTCCTCTCTCCGCGAAACCTCCACCCACCCCCCAAACCGACATCATCAGCGACACATCGTCAGTCATTGTGGTCCGTCTGTTCTCCTCCTTTTTCCCCACAATTTCCCTTCATTCAGTACAGGCATCACACACACACACACACACACACACACACACACACACACACGCACGCACGCACGCACGCACGCACTGTTCATTCCTGCATACACATAGTTTTGTTCACACTACTGATGGACGTTGCGATATACGTTCGTTTGATTCTTTCTTTCTTTCTTTCTTTTTAGAAGGTTATTTCCATCGAACGATAAGCTCATTAATGTCTCTTTTTTTTTTTAGCAGCGCAGGAATGCTCTGTGTGTGTGTGTGTGTGTGTGTGTGTGTGTGTGTGTGTGTGTGTGTGTGTGTGTGTGTGTGTGTGCCCTTACCTACCTATTGTCTCAGTTTTCTTTTGTTGAGAAGATTAATTTTAAGTCCTTGTAGTATAGCCACGGGAAGTTTTAAAATTGGTATGAACACGCCTGTAACTTCTACCGTTGTAAAATAAAGGTTCTTCTTCTTAATCTTGTTCTCTCTCTGCCTCTCCCCCCCCCCTCCCATATTCTCCTGTAGCTTATAGATTGTTGTTCCTTTGTTCACGTCCTCGTAGTTTAGCAACGGAAAGTTCGAACATGGTATTTCTGCCAAAACTTTTACCATTGGAAAATAATGATTATTGTCATTCTCTCTCTCTCTCTCTCTCTCTCTCTCTCTTCCCACCCTGTGACCAGCAGCGGGTAGGCGGAACGACAGAAATCGACAGTTCCTCTTCATAAATCATTCAGCAAGTCACATTCCACGCTCCCCTTCCACCTTTGAAACACGAGTCGTATAGAAAATAAAAAAAAAAGACACAAGCAATTGACTAAAAGCAGCGAAAGCGGAGAATATAAAAGCGAATATGTAAATGTGCACGCGCGCCGAATCAGCCAGCCGAGGTAGCGACGCCTACCCGCACAAGAAAACCTAAAACACATCGCTGTCCAATGTCGTTGATGTGTGATTAGGGCGAAGGTGCTTAAATTGTGCGTCTGTTTTGTTGTTTTTTGTGTGTGTGTGTGTGTGTGTGTGTGTGTCTTTTTTCAGGGCTGTTCTAGTTTTGGATTTCCTTTTTTAAGCTTATGGATCATGTTGTGTACATTTCTTTATATATTTATTTATTTGCTTGTTTATTTATGAAAGCTTTTCAGTTCGTGTGTTCTACTACTACAGAGTGGAGAAGCACCAATCAGCCAGAAATGAGATTTAATTTTTTTTATTATTAATTTTTGTTATTTCATTTTTTTGACAGAAATTGCTTCCAGAAAATTATGATATACGAAAATGACTTAACAAGCCGGTTATAATTATTTGGTGATATTCTAATGGGGTTACTGTGAAATCATAGGAGACCGAGAATTATGAAAGTGGCTTGTCAGGCCGATTATGATGAATTTCTGACGGGGTTACTATACAATCATATAAAATCTGATGATGATGAAACTGACTTGATAAGCCGATTATGACGACTTCCAACCGTGTGGTTAGTAATAATGAAATTATATGAAACTGACCGTCACTTGTCAATTATTGTCCCACCCTGACGACATCTAGCAGCAGTATGGCAGGTAACATATTCAGCTACCAGCGCCGTCCAGTGTTCTGCCGAAGCCCACGAAACCGTAATGTGTGCGTGAAATTGACGCGCGAAAATGACGCTAAAAAATCCGGCGGTTCTTTTCAAGACAGTCACGGTGTGTGAAACTAGCATTGATTGGCAGCCGCGTGCACGTGCATAGTTGGGAGCGCGTGCTTTTTTAGCGCAAGCACGTGCCAAGTCCTGCCAGGGTTTCTGAGCACTGCCGGAGTGCCAGCATATTGCCAAGCAACCGACGGAAGACGTCAAGTCATGTATTGTGCAATTTCACCACTTACGTTATCTCAAACTACTTGGGAGATCACTATATAACTATGATCTTCACACTCTTTTCTTTATATTACCTGACGAAAAGGGGGAAGAAAAAAAACCCCACTAAGTCAGACTGATACGCCACGTGTACAAAACTCGGACTGACTTCACTTTCTTGTTCATGTTGCTACTTTCGTTCAACACATCTCGTAACGCGCAGGAATATCCCACGTTTTTCACTGTTTTTCGGCTTTGGCCCCGTGTGCGAAAATCAGGCAAGATGAATGGTTCCTCGACGGCTGTCACTGCAACAAACACGAGTATAATAGTAGAATAGATTATTGTAATTCTTTACTGGCTGCCTTGCCTGCCGAAGAGTTGACCCGACTTCAGAGAATTTTAAATAATGCTGCAAGGGTCATCTTTCAGAGGTCTAAGAAAGATCATGTCTCATCACTCCTGTCTCAGCTACACTGGCTTCCCATCAAGGCCAGGATAGAGTACAAACTTGCTACACTAGCTTTTCGTCTTTTTGATGGCACACTGCCTGCCTACCTGTCCTCATTACTGTCTATCAACCATCCAGGTCCCTTCGCTCCAGCTCCGAACGCCTTCTTGTCGTACCTAAGACCCACACTAAATCCTTTGGACAACGTTCATTTCAGTATCAAGCCCCTGTAATCTGGAATTCTCTGCCCCTGTGCATTCGAAATGCTTCTGACTTACTTGATTTTAAAGCCAAACTCAAAACCTTCCTGTTCAGATTATCCTATAACTAGTTTCTCAACTGACCTTGACCCACCCTGAGCCCTTTTGCTGGTGGAATGGCAGGGTGTGTGTGTGTGTGTGTGTGTGTGTGTGTGTGTGTGTGTGTGTGTGTGTGTGTGTGTGTGTGTGTGTGTGATGACAGTATGAGTTATCGATTTTATTAGTTTAGTCAGAAATTGTAAAGCGCGTTGAGCTCACTTCTTGGGGATACTGCGCTATATAAGAATGTTATATTATTATTATTATTATTATAATCAAAGTGCAATACTCCCATTAAGCCAAATTTAAATTCATTGCAGACATAAATAAATTACGATTTTTTTTTATTGAAGCCGCTGGTGCACAACCCCAAACGTACGTGGCAGGAATTAAGGTGTTTTGTTGTTGTTGTTGTTGTTGTTGTTGTTTTAAGTCAGAGGTTTGTTACTTTGGTTTTTTGTTTGTTTGTTTGTTTGTTTGTTTGTTTGTTTTTCCCAGTAGAGTACAATGGTACTGTCGAAAAGCCATTGTAATGCCATCAGCTATAATCCATATAGCCGAACCGACGGAGAGGGGGGGGGGGGGGGAGGAGAGAGAGAAAGAGAGAGGGTGGGTGTTTGGGGGTTTAACGTCCTTCTCCACCACATACGCTTGATACAAATCAAAGACGGGGCAACGATGAAAAAGCCAGCACAAATATTTGGCCTCAGCCGGGATACGACCCGAGCATTAGAATCCAACGCTGTACCCGGGCCATTCGGCCACCCTGGCTCCCCCGAGAGAGAGAGAGAGAGGGAGGGAGAGAGAGAGAAAAAAAAAAAAAAACAATCCTGCAATGTACTTCAAACTTTTGTTGTAACTGAGCTTATGGAAATAAAGTGCAGTTCAGTTGCCCGGCTGCATTTCCACACACCCCTTTGTGTGAAAACTACATGCTGCCAAAAGTCAAGAGCACACAGGTGTCGCGGGGCCTCAGATCCGGTTTTCCACTGCATTGCGCATGCGCGACGGTCGCGTGCACACTTTTCCCAGAGTGCAATGCTGTGTTTTCCCCAGGAGACGGCGTGACGTGCTGGGGGAGACCGTCAGGGGGCCGGCGCTGGGAAAGTGAGAAATGACGGTGAATAGGCGCATGTGAATAGTCAGGCGTTGGAAAGACAGATATCTGATGATAATAATCCGCTGGCAAACAGCTCTGGCCGTTCCCCGGCACAATAACTGAATCAACAATTGCACGCCAAGCTGGGGCGCCACTGACTGACTGGCGCTGAGAGCGAATTGTGGGCTGTGTTAAATACACCCTCCACCCTTAACTACTCCCTTACCCTCTCGGCCTCCCCCTACCCCTCCCCCCCCATCCCCCTTCCCCCTCCCCCCTACCCACGCGTCTGTACGTTTGGAAAAAGTCTATTTTAACGATTAGCAGAGAGCTGTGTGAATGCGATTCACTGCCGTCCGGTGCATGCTGTGCACGCGAAACTTCAAATTCTAGCTTCTATTACTCTATAGCTGCTTTCAGTTCTCTTGGCTCAGTGCGAGCCTGTGAGATGCTGTCACTGTGCAGGCGTCTACCAAAA
Organism: Batillaria attramentaria; assembly: GCA_018292915.2. NCBI lineage: Eukaryota > Metazoa > Mollusca > Gastropoda > Batillariidae > Batillaria > Batillaria attramentaria. Next base: position 154,866 of record JACVVK020000378.1, read on the forward strand.
GAGCTCGGAACAATTCCTGAGTATTAAATTGTCGGAAGTAGGGTACCAAAGTTTAATCGCGTGACTGCTTGGTAGATACGTCACTGTGCAGGCGTCTACCAAAACAGCTCGGAACAATTCCTGAGTCAGTATTAA
>JACVVK020000378.1:160000-190000 GCA_018292915.2 Batillaria attramentaria
GCGGCAAATTGACAGGCCAGGTGTGGCTATGACACTGGCTTAAGCTCTTTCTGGGGAGGGACACTTTAGGCGGGCTTTTGGGTTGTCGTAAATTTTGTTCTTTCTCGCGTCGTCTGGTCGTGTTGTGGTTGTGGATGCGATGGTTTGGGTTTGAGTAAATGTTTATGGCATCTTATACATTTGACGGTGTAAGGCCTGACTTAGCTCTGCTGTCACTTTACAACTACTACTACTGCTGCTACTGCTACTACTACTTCTCATACTACTACTACTACTACTTCTCATACTGCAACAACTAATGCTACTGCTACTTCTCATACTACTACTACTTCTCATACTACTACTTCTTCTCATACTGCAACAACTACTGCTACTGCTACTATAATAATAATAATAACTTCTCATACTACTACTACTACTTCTCATACTACTACTACTACTTCTCATACTACTACTACTACTTCTCATACTACTACTACTACTTCTCATACTACTACTACAACTACTGCTACTACTACTTCTCATACTACTACTTCTACTACTACTACTACTTCTCATACTACTGCTGCTACTGCTACTACTACTACTTTGTAGGCGCGAAATCCCCACTATGATAGGATCTAAAATTTATATCTGACTGACTTTTTTGCTGGTTTGTGTGTTGGTTGGTAGATCGTTTTGTATAGTTTATGCTCTATATTTGCAATTTTGACCGGAGAATAACTTTCTACCTTCAGTCGGCTCCATGGACTTGCCTTCACGTGTCAGTTCTCTGCCTCTATTTGTCCATTCAACTGTCTTTAGCGCCCTGAAACTCTCTTCTGCCGCGAAATAGTCTTTGTTGCTTGCACGGAGTAAAGCCGCAAATAACCAACCAATTAGCTTCAGCCAAATCACAAAAGGGTTGTCTTTCTGTCAGGTAGTTTTCATCTTCTTGTATCGAACTTCGGGGCTGTTTTTGTCAGCCAGCATGTCTAACTTAAAAAATTGATAACGTCCTTTCCAAAATTGAAATCAACTCAGATCTCCCAAGATCATAACTGCATTTGCCATCGTCTTCCAACATCAGACTTTCTGGAAATGCTCATGGTTAATTTTTTTTTAAACCCTCCCAAATCAGACACAAAAATATCTTTTAAAAATAAAAAGGACAACCTCCCTATTGAAAACAGTCTTTCCAAAATTAAAATCGCTTCATATCTCCGTTTTTGCCATCGCCTTCCAACACGAAACTACCCCTATTCATTTTCACTCCAGCTCCCTTCCAGTATCCAGCACATGGTGGGTGCCCGGGGGGTGGAGGAAGATGGTGTGGGTGGTGGGGGTGGTAGGGGTCGTTTCCCAGGCCGCGAAACTGCCAATACATGTCGCACGTAGCCTCAGGTGTGGGGCCCGGTAGAAAACAGCCACTTTTGAAGTGACGACATCGCCCGAGAGCGGGTTAGCTAGCCCTGAGTTATCCCTCGTACCTGCCTCATCAAACACAACACGCTGGTGCCGACAGGGTTGTCTTCTCTTGCCCCAGGCTAGAGGGCGCGCATGATGGATGAGAAACCGAACGTCCACCACCACCTCTCTCTCTCTCTCTCTCTCTCTCTCTCTGTGTACCAGGAAGAAATCGAGCAAGCTACGCACGTGTTGAAAACTAAACCAAACGCCCTCTGAAACATGCGGAAAAAACATACTTGAAAGTTACGGGAAAATATTTGAAACTTACAGGAAAATATTTGAAACTTACGGGAAAATACTTGAAACTTACGAAAATGTACTTGAAAGTTCCTAGGTTACACGTAGACAAATGTGCGTGTTCGGCACGTCCTCAGACTTAGCAATGATACCTTAGGAAATTCAGACTGGCATTGGCAAGAATGTTACTTGGAGAACTGACCTCATCTTTTGACGTAAGTGGGTGGGTGTTTTTGTGCTGGTGTTTGGTGTTGTAGTGGGGCGCTTCGCTTTCTGTGGGTGTGTGGGTGTTTAGGGCCTTTAACGTCATCTGTATGTATACGTCAAGGATAATTTAAAAGTGAGTGGGTGGGTGTTTGGTGGTTTAGCGTCCTTTTCCACCACATACGGGTGATATCAAAGACGGGGCAACGATGAAAAAGCCAGCACAAGTATTTGGCCCCAGCCGGGATACGAACTCCAAGCATTGCAAGTCCAACGCTCTACCATTCGGCCACCCCGGCTCCCCTTAAAAGAGGAGGACAAGCGGGAGTTTATCTGCTAAGTCTTAGTCCTGTCTGGATTCTAACCTCAGCCTAATTCTGAGCCACTATAGTCACTGGGAGACATGGACAAAATTAGAGAGACAGAGAACATTCTCCACATACTAACCCCACGCTACGTTTGACAGCTTAAGGTGATATCAGACACTGAGCTTTTGACATTTATACTACACTATTTAGTTCTCATTCTTTCCTACACAAGTAACAACTTCAGGGAAAACGTCAAGTCCCGAAAACAAATAGACCCGTGTCTGTGTGCGCGGACATGAGCGGTGAATTTTTGTAACATGGTTGACGAGTGCCTGGGATGGGTGGGGGTTTAGGGGAGAGATGAAAGCGAAATATGGGAAAGGAGTGTGTGTGTGTGTGTGTGTGTGTGTGTGTGTGTGTGTGTGTGTGTGTGTGTGTGTGTGTGAATTATGCATTTCCCGCTCGGAAGATGAAAGGCATATGATAGTGTGCGTGATGGCGCGGGACCCGGGTTCAAACGGAAAGTTTACATCACAACAAAGAGCGGGGGTGATTTGTGGTCTTGACAGGGTTCGCCTCCGCTGTTCGCTCGAATTTGAATACGAGCGCGTCTCTTCTTTCTTGTGTTGAGTGACAGTGTATACAGGCTCATTGTTCGCTTTCAACACTTTTGTTTAGACACACAACAAGACAGGGTGATATTCGAGGAATGTGTGTGTGTGTGTGTGTGTGTGTGTGTGTGTGTGTGTGTGTGTGTGTGTGTGTGTGTGTGTGTGTGTGTGCTTGCTTTAAGCGTAGCGAGTCCTAAACACTTGGAGAGCAGCGCTCTATAAAAACTATGTAGTATTTTTATTATTATTATTATCAAGGACGCGCGTTTCCGAATTCTTGAATATTGTTATGATTACCAGTCATTGGTTATTACATATTCCATAGTGCTCTATTGAATTCTGTAGTATTCTAGTGCAGTCTTTTGTAGGTTTTTTGGTGTGTGTGGGGGGGGGGGGGGGTAGCATGCAAGTACGGATCTTGAGTATCTTACAGACATATATAGCTTATCTGATGCCTGTAAACCATTCTGAAGCGTTGCGTTTTCCTTCGTTTTGCGGACGTAAATTACTCAGTTCAATCGCTGGACATTTGCACTGGTGACTGATACAAAAACCAGAAAGTAATTGCTTTTTTATACATTTGACTTTTCGGCTATTCCGGGGGATAATGTCTAAGGGATACACACGCTAACGTCCTCCAAGCGTCGAAGCTTCCTGAAAACAGTTCTATATGACCCACTGCAATGCCAAAGCCAGGAAATGTTCAAGGGCTGTGACAGTGACAAGCCTCCATCGGCATGTTGACATGCCTCAATATCAACCGTCTGACCTACAGATATGCCCCACGTGACCTGCAGCCCTTCGGCCATTGGGCCCACAGTGCGTGATATGACCCGTTTCCCTAATGAGTGTTGTTCACGTGGAGCTCAGCGCTGTCTTAATCAAGGGAGTGGAGCGTGTGCTAATGAACAATCTGATCAAACTTTTCCCCCAAGCCAGTCTGCGTAGGGCTTCAGGGTCAAACCGCAGACTGGAGAGAGATATGCAAGTGAAAAAAATTGAAGAAATTGAGAGAGAGAGAGAGAGAGATGTCTTTTTTTGTTTCGTTGTTGCTGTTTTTGTTGTTTTGCAAAATATCCAGCTCTTTAAGAATGAAAACAACGATCGACCAATTACCCGAACTCTTTTACAAGGCTACCTTCAAGCTGCTCCACACGATTGATATTTATCTGATATGCACCATATAATCGGGACAATTTCTTTTTCAATTTTTGCCATGGTTCTGATCAAATGTCCGCACAATTCTAAGCGGAAACAAGCAAAAGCATACGCATGTAGACTGAAAACGCTATGAAAACTTTTTTATCTACTGATCTGACATAGTTTCAAGGAGATGCCTTCATCGTAGTGCAAATTAAGTTCTCACCAACCCGCCGCCCTTAGAGAAGTCGATAAGCGACAGATTAAAATCATGAAGAATTCGTCTCGGCGTCTAGGACGATTTGTTCTTCTTCCTCATTTCTCTTCTTCTTCCAGCCAGACCTCCCACCTCCACCCCACCCTCCCCTCCGCCCCCTGTCCCTATTCCATCTTGCCGTAGTGATGGACTTGGGGAGAGGGGAAGAGGGGGAAAGGGGCTGGTGGGGGGCAGGGACACAGAATGACGGAGTAGAGAGTGGAGGCGATTCATCAGCGCCCATCATCACATGATGAATCAATTTGTCGCCATTATTAATTAATTCTCCTCGCTGATGAGCCGTTCTTCTCACTCTAACCTGTTACCTCTTTCTCTCCGCTTGTCACACTTTCTCCCTTCCCACGAATAGCGCCTTAGACGTTTCATTTCAGTTTCCTTTCGCGCTTTTCCTCGCGCCTCCAAGAAGTGTGATTTCGAATGACGTTCAAGGCAAATGGTCGTCGCTTTCAGTCCCCAGTGCATATGATGAATCTTTTGGCCGTTTCTTGGCGCGGTTCAGCGCGTTGTGCCTTTTTGCGCAGTGCTCTGCTGCGATTTTCTGGGATGAGATCTGGAGGTAGATATGATGAATGTAAGGGAGAGAAAAGTTGATGGATTGGGACACCGGAGACCAGTCGATCAGTTAACACCAGCGCCGAGCTACGTGACAAATTCCGTCCACTGGGTTTGGCTGTCACCAAAATAACGGGAAATTTTTGCCGTGTCTCCTACATTCATTTGTTTACATATGCATTAATATAGGCGGTCCCCTCCCTCCCCTCCCCCCACCCCCCCACCCCCCAAGTTAACTGACCCAGCACGCACGCGCACGTGAATCGCACGCATTTTCTCAACGCACTAGACACATGACAATCATCCCTTCACCGTATGGTTTTCCTATGTCATCATGGGTTTGTCCAAGCATGTGTGGTAACTTGGTAGAGTCTCTCTCTCTCTCTCACACACACACACACACACACACACACACACACACACACACACACACACACACGAGTTCAGGTGTACCGGAAATTGCGTGTGTCATCATAATGATTATTTTGTTAGCGACACCTGGGAAGCGTGTCGTTTATGGCCGGCGAGGTATCGCGTTTCATCGTATGATTTTCACCACTGTTCTCGACGGATTGTCAATTTAACGCTCCGCTCGTCACAGCTAATACTCTCTCTCTCTCTCTCTCTCTCTCTCTCTCTCTTTTGATCGTGCAACGGTTGACTGAAAATTGACAAATCTTTCAAGTCAAATCCCTTCCGTTGTTTGTTCGTCCTGTTGAATGAGTTCCTAGAACATGGGCTCTATGGGTGCTGCTAGATGATGAGAATAATATTCCGTGCAATAGTATCAGCAGAAACTTTACTTTTAACATGGACATACATGGGCACGAGAGTTTGTTCCCCAACTTTAGAAAATGCCCTTCTTCTGTGTCTTTCTGTCTGTCTGTCGGCCTGCGTGCCTCTGTCGGCCTACACACACACACACACACACACACACACACACACACACACACACACAAACTTTCTGCCTTACTGGCTGAGGTGTGAAACGGAAGGCTCAGACACGCATCGTGGCTATTTAAGAGATTTTGTCACGAGAGTCAATAATAGCGGGATCCCTCTCAGCCAGCAACGACAAATTGCTATTAAATCGCAATCCGACACAATTGGCGGTGTCACTTCTACGTCAGTGCGGTCTCATTTAAACCTGAAATCCCCACTCACTTTAACTCCCTCCCCTCGCAAAAGGATACCTCCCTGTGTCAGCTGACCCCCAGCCAATGAACGACAGGGACGTGCACGTGCAGCCTCGTCAATTTCCGGTCATGCGCTTAGGCGGTGTAGTGAAAGTCGACAGGAGAAGGTAAGCGGACAATTCATCATTTCGCCCCTTCGCGCGAGCCGGCCGCCTAATTGCCAGAGTAATTGACTAAAAGCTCGAGTAATAGCATCCTTTCGCTACCGACTGTAACCGTATACCTGTCGGATATCCCCTCAAAGCTAAAGCCCTCAGACAGATAGGAACGGACAGAGAAAACAGTGTCCTGGCCGCTGCAACAACATGTAACTGTTTACTTCGCTGGGAACCGCTAAAACGTGTCCAGAGGAACTGCGAAACTGATCTGGACAGGACAAATTTGCTAAGTTCCGGGTGGGTGGCGAGTGGTATGACGATAGTTTCGTTGAGAACAGTCTGGTGTGTTTGCTGAGGAAAATGGTTCTTGTGTGGTCAGTTTCACGTCATATTATGAAAATGTAACACTACAGGGAGAGCGAATTGTAAGTAGGGAAGTTTTGACGGCTGATTTTTTTTTCTTCGCTCACTTTCTTTTCCATTCTTTTTTTTGTGAATTTTCTAGCCAGGACTTTGTGCCAGCTATTTCCTCGTTGCTTCGTATTTCATATTACGTCCTTAATAGTTAACGATCTCACAGTAAATATATGCTAACCTGCTTTGGCCAAAGACCTAAACAATAAAGATTTGAATCTGAATTACCCATTACGTATCCATGGAAAAGGACATAAATCCTTGAAACCCACCAGCAGATCAAGGATCGTTCCACTCACTAGGTGACAAGATACTGACGACTTTCACTCTTATCTAAAGAACGGAGTTGTCCAACAAGCTTCTCAATGCTTGGTTCATCACTTCACACCCCGGTTTGGAGTCAAACATTGCTCATTATGCTACCCTTTGCCTCTTTGCGCCGCCATAATTGATATCACCCTCTCGGAAAAGGACCGGCCAACCAACCAGTCAACCAACTTCGCAGCCCACCACACATTCGTCCGAGGAATGTTTGTTGAGGATTGTGCTTTTGTCGCACGCACGCGCGGTATACACAGCAGGTGCACAAGGACATGTGAGAGTAGAGACATAGAGTCCAGATCGTGTGTTGTGACTGCCGTTGAACACCTGGGAGAGTGAGCCATGATGGAGAAGCCATCGTCTCAGTTCCTTGGCGGGGTTCCCTGCGGGGGATTCACCTTTCGGAAATAATTACAGGGTTATTTTTTAGGTCACTGTTTGCTTGTTTGTTTTTCTAAATCGTACAGAATAGTTTCTTCCGACGTAATATAACGACGACTACAAGAATAATGGCGATGATAAAGGTGATGGTGATGGGGGGTGGGTGGGTGTTTTGTGGTTTAACGTCCTTTTCCACCTCATACGGGTGATATCAAAGGGTGGGTGTTTTGTGGTTTAACGTCCTTTTCCACCTCATACGGGTGATATCAAAGGCGGGGCAACGATGAAAAAGCCAGCACAAATATTTGGCCCCAGCCAGGATTCGAACTCACGACCCGAGTATTGCAAGTCCAACGCTCTACAATTCGGCCACCCCGGCTCCCCCGTGATGGTGACGATTATGGTGTCTCTTCTTGAAGAACGCGGTTCAAGAAACCGAAGATAGAAAATTATTGTGGGAAAAAAACCCAACTAGAATTGAATTTCTCCTGCTATTTAAACAAAACCAAACTAGACCAAACACAAAACCAGAAAGTGATTTCGCTGGACACTGGCAAAGGTAACGGCTCATCATCGACGCCTGAAACACATATGTAGCTCTTCGCATGCAAAAGGTCTTTCAGGCTACCAGACTCTCTCTCTCTCTCTCGTGTGTGTGTGTGTGTGTGTGTGTGTGTGTGTGAGAGAGAGAGAGAGAGAGGAGAAAGAAAAAACCTAACTAGCTAGGGACGCGGCAGAGAAGGGTGGCTGTGTGGACATCCATTATTTTGATGCATGACGTGCCGGCACGTGCAGCGAGTCCATCCATCATGGCGGCCCGTGTGAGCCAGGGGTGTGGGGACCAACCTTACACACTGATGACTCTCTAATTGAACAATAGCGGAATGCAGGAGAAGTGGAAGTGTTGGCGGGGCTGGAGTGAGGGGGGAAAGGAGGAGAGAGGATGGAGGGTGTAGTTTGGGTTTGAAAGGATGCTGATGAGGGAACGCGGGGGGAGGGGGGGGGTGCTGACCTTCTCATGATCCTTCGTAAATATACCGAAATATCTACCGAAATCTCTACTGAAATAACTACAGAAATCTCTACTGAAATATCTACCGAAATCTCTACTGAAATAACTACCGAAAAAAAAAAACATAGCCAGCGGAACATCAAGCAAAGAATCAACCAAAATAGTCAGCTAAATATCTACCAAAACATCCACAAAAATGGCTAGCGAAACATCTACAAAATCGTCAACCGATATGTCTAAGCAAATTATTTACACACACCAACTTCCCAGTCAACTAAAACATCTGCCAAGGTATCTACAAGAACATTTACCCATACACTTACACAATATGCCTACCAAAACATACTGAATGTTTGTTTATCTCAGTGTTTGTCTTTGTCTTTTGTGTGGTTGTTGCTTTGAAAGAAGGATTGAGGTGTTTCTAGTTGTGCATTGTATTCTTCTTATATCTCGTCAAACATTCCGCAAATGGGCAAAGTACTTCAACATGAGGTGATTGTAGGGGGGTGGGTGTTTGGGGAGTTAACGTCCTTTTCCACCACATGGGTGATATCAAAGACGGGGCAACGATGAAAAAGCCAGCACAAATATTTGGCCTCAGCCGGGATACGAACTCACGACCCGAGCATTAGAAGTCCAACGCTCTAGCATTCGACCACCATGGCTCCCCGAGGTAATTGTAGGGTTTCCCGTGATAATGATAAAATGCATTGATCATTCATTCTTTCTTTTGTCTGCTTTCAGTCACGAAATCCAGCGACTACCAGTACAGCTCCCAAAACGGCGGATCCCCGGGCAGTCAGCAAGGAGGGGCAGCGACCGGGAACGGGGGAGGGGCTGCTCTTGCCCCAGGGTCAGGGCGGACGAACTTCACCAACAAACAGCTGACGGAGCTTGAGAAAGAGTTCCACTTCAACAAATACCTCACGCGGGCTCGGCGCATCGAAATCGCGGCGGCTCTCGGACTGAACGAGACTCAAGTCAAGATCTGGTTTCAGAACAGACGCATGAAACAGAAGAAGCGCATGCGCGAGATCCAGTTCGAGAAGTCCAACGCCGGGGTGGGAGGGGGTGTCACCCCGGACCACTGTTCTGGAGGGTTACCCGGCATTGAAGGTCTCGGCAGTATGCCTGGTCTCGCGTTATGTCACGAGACGAGATGAGTTTACAGTGGTCATCAGTAACATGGCGGACAGACAGAGCTGGCGGGAGTAAATGACATGAACAAAGCGTAAATTTATTTATTTTACCGTGACAAAGGAGTGGTGACTTGAATGAACTGGAGTCAAAAAAGGACATTACACACTGACAAAGGTCACATGTTCCTCATGACCTGAACATTGGATTAAATATGTTTGTTCATTGTTGTAAAATGATATAAATAATGTGACGTGTTTTTTTTAAGACTTGCACGTGCCACACCGAAGGAACGTACAACAGTTTCGAGTCATTCGGTGAGCGGCGCGTACATTTCCTGCTTATGTGTGGGGGAAATAAAGTCATTTCTCTGCAGATCGTACTATTGTCGTCTTACGAAGTTCATATCAATGATGACGTCGTTTCCCCAGGAAATATGACAAGGTGACGTCATAATTTCGTGGTGACGTTGACTTGCGGACATTCAACTGATGTCGACGCAACAGATCGGTGTGTCCTTCAGTTCACAGCATTGTGACGTCATGTGATGATGACGAAACACTAGTTACTATGACGTCGACTGCCTGTTGGTTGTGTATGACGATTGCAGAAGTGATACAGCATTATTTATGAGCATTTTTTTTTTTCTGGCGATCAAGCTGTGAATAATCCACTACTGTAAGTGTATATTTGATGTTTGTGGTTCCCTGTCTAAAGAACTGCAGAACGTAACTCAACTCATAATTATGTCTATTTCTGATGTGTTTTCTCTCTGTTGTTCTTGATTTTTTTTTACTTATGCCTTTCTCCGAGAGCTTCGGAAGAAGTTGATATGGGTGTTTCTGTCAGCCGTGAATCAGTTTTAAAATAAACCCTCGTTTATGGTCAGAGTATTAATAACTCAGATTTTTTTTTCGTTTTACCTGATACAAGGCAGAGGCAGCCCGATAATCTGCTACCTTTTTATAAGCGATAAAAATCCTTTATCCTCCCCCCCCCCCTCCTTTCGCGTTCAAAAAAGAAGAAGAAGAAGAAACGAACACAAACTATTAATGGACTATAATAAGAATAGAAAATTAAAGAAAAATTCCTTTACCATTTATTTTGTAGACTCCCATGATTATAATTAAAAACAAATAATTTTGGTGTCAAAAAAAGAAACCAACAACAGAAAAATCAGGATCTGCTTTGCAGACGTAAACGCCAGGTATGTTGTGGTGAAAAAAAAAATTCACACTTTCGCTTTTCGTTTATTTTTATAACCACTAACAACAACAACAACAACAACAAATAACCACAACAGCAACAACAAAATGCTTGATGTGGTACAACCACCGTCAAATTGCGTAACAAAATCAAGAATTCCATGTTTTTTATGTTTGGGTCTGAACTCAGAATTTTGAGTAAAGAAATTAAAAGCAGAATGACGCCTGTTGCCTGTTTAACAATTTTCTGCCTCAGTGACTACCTTACCTCTTATTCCACGCATGCCCTTCCAGTCATATTGTCGTCCTCCTGCGGAGGGTGTTACGATAATTATTCCATGATTTTCCATGTTATTATCATCGCCCTTTCTTGTGTTCATGTGTTTCTTGTCACCGAAATTTCGCAGTCATTGCTTGCGTGTTTGTGAAAATGTGAACTGTGAAGACAACCCACCAGCTTAAACTATCCATATTTCATTGTCTGTGTTGTCCTTTTTTCGGTTTTATTTTTGTTTCATTCAAGTTTTATCAGTAATAAACGATTTTCGGAAATAGCGAAACCCCGCGCTAGACCTCGTACAAACAAAATGCACGTAGTCAAACAGAGATGGTCACTGAATAAAGATAAATTTGTTTCATTTGCTTCCAGTGAAATACAGGAAGAGTCTGTACTGTTTCCAAAACAATCTTTAGCCTGAACACACACACACACACACACACACACACACACACACACACACGCGCGCGCGCGCGCGCACACACACACACACACACACACACACACACACACACACACACACACACACACACACATTCTACTCACAAAATTAAATATAAAAATCAAATATAGAATACTTAATATACCATCGACGATTTGATCAAGACTTGGACCTTTTTTACCACCACAATTACAGATATACAACATACATACTCAGAAAGTGACTGACAAAATGAGTTAGCCAATTGTAAGCCCAAAATGAAGTAATTCTTCACAATGTTACAGACCATAATTACTTAGTTAATTTGGGGTTAACGTCCTAACCACGAGAGTACTTGGAGACGGTCCTAATGGGCAGGATATGAGTGAAAAGGTCAGCTACCCCAACTTAACAGCCCAGCTGAACACGATTCAGTCTAGTCAGACTACCAGGCGCACCATTACACAATGTTACGACAATTTGTACCCACATGTTCCAGCCAATGACGTACAGGTTTGCTTGTCCGGCGTTCGTGGCTTCGACTGTTTTTTGTTTGTTTGGTTTTTTTTTTTGGTTTTTTTTTCAAAAAACGTCTATTGTTTCATTTTTTCCTCGGTGCTTGGTGCTCGTCATGATGTCCTGATGCTGGTGATGGTTCGAAAGAATGATGTAAACGTTGTGATTGTGAGAGTAAAAGTGATGACAAATCCCGTGAAAGGTATTTATTTATTTATTATTTTTATTTTTATTGTTGTTGTTGTTGTTGTTGTTATTGGTGTTGTTGGTGGTGTTGGGCATCATCATCATCATCATTCTTATTGATGGTGGTAGTAGTATTAGTAATATTAATAACAGGATAGTAATATCGTCGCCATCATCGTTCTCTCTCTCTCTCTCTCTCTCTCACACACACACACACACACACACACACACACACACACACACACACACACACACAGAGTTTGCATTTAATATCATCTACGTGAAAATATGCATGCACACAACTGTCAAATATCTAGACAGACGTGTCTTCCTCTACGCCTTTGCATTCAAAGTGAAACATCAGACCGAGAGAGAGAGAGAGAGAGAGAGAGAGAAAGCAACAGATATAAACAAATAAAGATCAAACAACAATGATGTATCGGGAAAAAAAAAAACCTGTTGTGTCAATCAAAATAACTTTTTTAAAACATTATGGAGACAAATGAAAAATACAACAAAACAAAAGACAAACAGTGAAAATAAATCATATTATACCACTCTACCACTATTACAAGTCATGGTATAAAATCCATAATTCACCACATGTGGTATAAACATTGTACCCATGACAACCACGCGTGAATTTTATGGCTGTACCTAAAGGCCATGTCACACGAGAGGGCAAAAACACTTGAAAACATTGTTTTCAGATGTTTTGCTGCGAAACAGTGTGTTTTGTCGTGTGACATACTTCACAACAATGTTTTCAAAACACTGTTTCGATCGTGTTTTCAGTTTTAGAGCCTGCCCTAAAATCCGAAAACATGTTTTGTGTTTCAACCAATGAAAGCCGCCGTGCGGAGTGTCAAGTGACACCTTCCCGTATCCGCTCAGTCAACATGTATGTTTAAGGAAAAGAGACATCGCCTTTACCCAGAAACCCCATCCAGAGGTATTTCATACGCATTGAAGTTCTACATACAAGAAAAGGGTGTCTAGTAAGGTAGGAATGTCTTGACCGTAGCAGGGAAACTTGTTTTCAGTGTGACATCGCCTTAAAGAGTGAACAGGTATTACCCGTAGCAGTGTTCCAGCAGTGTGTTCTGGTGAAAGGATTTGCGTCACAATATGACGCGAAAAAGGACTAAAGAATAATTTACGTCACGACATGACGTAGTTCGACTTCGTACGGAAATGGGGACGAAGGAGCTTTGCCAGTCGCTTGACGTGGAATTGTTGATCTTTTGCGGCGTGTTATCAACAAGCGGTCGTGTTTGTGACAAGCGTAAGCCTAGTTCCAGTTCTCTACTAAGACGGAGGCTTCGAAACGGAAAAGCTGACTTCTCAAAGCCTATGGCAAAGCGAGGTAAAGCACCTCAGTCAGTGATGTCGCGTGAAGCATTTGGATTGCCGATGTCAGCTTTCAAATCAAAGACTTGAAATGCAGGTAGGGACGTGGTATAAATAATTTTCCCAATTCGGTGCCCCCGATTACGTAAAATACACCACACTCGTTTGTTGATTTCGACCGTAAAACTGCTCGTTAAAACTCGCAGTTTTACGGTCGAAATCAACAAACTCGTGTGGTGTATTTTCCGTAATCGGGGGCACCTCATTGTGAAAACTCTATATAATAAATCGAAATTTCTTTCAACTGAGAAAGATATTAAATTTGAATTTATAGTTACGGCAAACAGGATTCAAAGTAGAATGTCTAGCACACCCACTCACAACTAGGAAATAGTACAAGACAATCTGGTTTACAGTAACAGTACGTAATCAACAGTGTGAAGTTACAAAGGACGCGGCAGCCATATTCAGACGCGAGTATTTTGTAGAGGGAGGTAACCCACGCAACGTTTCCTGGGTTTCGAGACGGAGACGCCGCCATCTTGCCAATCTGTTCCCGCCTTGATTGATGGGTTCCGTTGTCCTGGTAACGTCGCCTCTGTTGCCACGGAACCGTCCTAGCACGCCAGTATTTCGTGGAGAAAGCATTAAGAAAATAATCTCTTAACTTTTTCACGCAAGCAGAAAAGACCAAGACTAGAAAAAATAAATTGAATTGGCATCCTGTTTTGTCTCGTCTGAGAGACGTTTTGGCGTCAAATGAAAGAAGGGAGGGTTATCACAACAGAAGACTTAGTATTAGAGTTTGGCCCAGTTTCATCTTTTCGCTCTGCAGATAAGAACAGCCATAATTATAGCTTTCTTGGCTTTTAAAACTCAGACTCTGGCGTTGTCAAATAATATTTTTAATGAATATGATATCTGGTTACAGTGTCTTCTCTGATCAAGAACAACACTAATAAAAACAACTACAAAATAATCGGGCTGTAAGTAGTAAGTACCAATGAAACAAGTTTTACCATCATACAGACGTCTGAAGACCTTCATACTGAGAAACCACCGGCACACACACACACACACACACACACACACACACACACACACACACACAGAGTACTTAACCATTTTGCCATGTTGAAATACGTAATTTCTCGAACACTCACTTCAGTCACATCACATAAATGTTCCAGATGAAGACATGATGGTGACGGTTTTACCGTTGTCTCCGCTGGTAGAACGTATTACATAAACACAGCACAAGGTGTTATGGTAGTACACTGTCAAGAAATCCCCGGGAATGAAACAGAAATATGAAAACGTAAAGCCAAGAGAGAGAGAGAGAGAGAGAGAGAGAGAGAGAGAGAGAGAGAGCAGTTTGGCACAACACAACAAGGCTGCTACTTTGAAAAAGTGAACGAAATAACACCTAAACCTAACTGCGTTTCACTGGACTGATTGAATCGCGTTTGGTTTTCCTACGCATGCGCACAGATACCTCGGTGGGTAATCTCTCAAGCCGTATCAACAGCACTACCACCTACCCTCCCATAACGACCCTCCACCACCAAACGACATAGCCCTATCTCGCACCAGTATGGTTTTTACAATACCACTCGAGTGCTCCAGAGCTGGTCATATTGTGCCAACAAGCGCTTTCCCCTTCCTACTTTGGCCCATCACTGTGTTTACCTCCCTTGAGCTGACGAGGATCCTGGCTAGGGGGGCGTGCTAGTGTGGTGACAGCCCACTTGGTGGCGCGTGCACTGTGCACACTATCATGACCACGTTCTCTGTGGCTCATGTTTGTCCACAGGCTGGCAACTTGACAGGTCTGCTGTAGAATGTTGGACCGACTATGTGCTCCGGCACACACATTCTTATCGTCGCTGTGTCCTCATGCCAAAATTTGGCTACAAAAAGATGAGTACGACGAACAGACGATACAAATGAAAACTGGAAAGAGACAAGTAAACATACTTTAACTGCCATTTCATTTCATTAAATCATATAAATAATTGCAAAAAAAAAAAAAAAAAACCAGCGCCCTATTAATAATTCGACCAGCGTATTGCCTTCACCAGAATGTTATTTACATTTAATAATAATTATGTCATAAATGATATTTAGGATTTACGACATTAAACAAACTGTCTTCCTTTTTTAGTTGTTCTTCTAATTTTACTTTTTTGTGTGTGTGTGTTTTAGTCCTGTTCATTTCACCTCCATTTTGAGTTTTATTTTTATTTTAATGATTGTGCGCGCGGGAGCGTAAATACAGAACGTAATGCAGGTTGCTAAAGAACTAAAGAAGAGCGTAAGGAAGAAATGTTGAAAACTTCTAGTGTTTGAAATGACATCTACACACACCAAAATAAAATGTATCACCTGCGACAAACTGGACTGTAGTTTTGAAAACCGGAAATTAGCCACTGATAAAGGACAGTAACTTCTGCTTTGCGAAAAATACACGACAGACAACTCTCGCATGACGAACAAATACATGTACAACAGAGGCCTCACCTGCGCTGAGGCAGGCAGTTGTCCGTTGCTGTGCACGTGCCCTAACGTCACATGACGTCATGAGTGACCATAGCAGGTGATGTTTTCCGTTGTATTTGCAGAGCCTGGAGAGAGAGAGAGAGAGAGTAGCCGGGACTGTGTTTTCGAAGTCTTTATCGAGCACAGCTATGAGAGTGAACAGTGTAAAGAGAAAGCCACAGCCAAGGGAGATTATCGACCCTAGGGGCGATTACTGAGGCGGCATGCGGCCACTTAGTGCCCGCGCCTGGCGTAAATGGCTGCCCGGACACTTGTCAGCTGACCACTGGTTCTCACAGACACGCAATCCTAACATTTACTCTCTCTCTCTCTGTCTCTCTCTCTCTCTCTCTCTCTCTCTCACACACACACACACACACACACACACACACACACACACACACACACACACACACACACACACAATTAAGTAACACTTGAGCTCTAAAATGTAACAAAGTGTTCGTGTGTTGACTATGGTAATTGAGAACGGCGAATTTGAATGAGGTTTCCCGTACATTCTGGACTGTGGAAGGTGAATTAGTGTGTTTTTTCTCAGTCAAATAGATGGGGGGATTTTGTTTGTTTGTTTGTTTGTTTGTTTCAGGTTTATGCTAGTGTGTCTGTCTGTCTGTCTGTCTGTCTGTCTGTCTGTCAGTTGTTGTGATTGTTCAGGATGTTAAGTTTTTTCAGTACTGTAGTTTGTTTGTTTGGGGTCTTTTCTCTTCTCTGTAGTGTAGTGATTTTTGTTGTCATGAACAAGCGTGATTGGCTCGTGAACACTGCTCAGCGGTCCAGTACACACGTATCAATGAGTGTTGATTGTGATAGAAAATTGTATGTATGTGATAGTGTGTTTTATTCTTGATTTTAAGTAATTTTACTGGTCAAGACTGTCTGTTTTACTTTTTTTGTAGTCTCATTTATTAAAATGTTTATCAGTTGTGTGATTCACTAGTATGCGGGCTATTTCCCAAATTTGGAATCAATAAGGTACGGTGTATTCTGTATCCTGTATTCTGTCCTTGGTTGAGCTCTGTGCTTTGCTTTAGTTTACGTCTTCCTTCGTTGTTGTTGTTGTTGTTGTTGTTGTTGTCGCATCTTGACGTCGCGCTTTTAATCCGCGGTGTCTTCCTTATGGCACATAAAGACTGACCGTGAAGCTAACAAAAGGACGGAATCGGCAAGACAGAGTAACAATAGCCGGCCAAACAGTGTAATAACACAGAGGTCTAAATTTGATTGGTCAGGAAGTCGTTAACTGAATGGCCAGCGGACAGATTGCTGTGTGGATTTGATTAGTCCGGAACAGTCCAGGCAGTAATGCGGATGGTTTCTTAAACATGTCCTGGGTGATTGACAGAGGCCAACATTGACACAAGCACATGCACTTGCTGCTTGAGGGTCAAGCTGACCCCCCCCCCCCCACCCGCCCACACACACACACACACACACACACACACACACACACACACACACACACACACACACACACACCCTCTCTCTCTCTCTCTCTCTCTCTCTCTCTCTCTCTCTAGCTTGGACAAGTTTACATATCAAAGTATTATTCTTTTTTTTTTTTAAGTGTAATGTCGACATGTATTACAAAACAATCCTGTGCGGAATTTTGTGATGTTTTGATTTTGTTTGTTTGTTTGTATGTTCTTTTGTTTGTTTGTTTGACTTTTCTGCCTTGTTTGTTTGAAAGAGACGATGGACAATGGAATCAGGTTGTCGCTAGTACTTTCATAAAACAAACAGGTCTGTCTGATAAATACAATCTTTGACTTGTTCAGTAAGTTATAAACAAGGAATGTGTCTGGTAAGCTTTAAAAAAAATCATTGTGTAACAATGCAGTAGGACGCAGCTATGCCAACCTTTCGATTTTCTGAAGGCTATGTGACTCGTCTGTTTTTCCTTCTTCTTCTTCTTCTCTCTCTCTCTCTCTCTCTCTCTCTCTCTCTCTCTCTCTCTCTCGGGGAAGCTGCAAAACATTCGCATAATAAACTGCAGTCCCGTCTCCCTTGGAATATTTTTTTACGAATCCAGAATTATTAGGGAAAGTTGGGACCCTGACGCAAATCTGGCTTCCGTTTGCAAGCCAAAAGGTCAAGGAGGCAGTTGATCCATCTTGCTGCCTTAAGTCTGAACTCGGGACACTGGTTATCGACGCAATGCATCCGCTGGCTTACCGCAACATCTCAGGGGCTAGTAAAAATGGTGGGGAGTTCCTACAATGCTACTATGATTTACACGTTTTGACGGTGATTGGTCTCAAGTCTTGTGTTTGATTCATGAGCATGTGCACGTCTTTACCCTTCGCACAATGGTTTCTGGACGGCTCTCATTGCAGCAAACACGAGTAATGATCAAAGTGCAACACTCCCACTAAGCCAAATTTAAATCTAAGCGGACTAAAATTAATGATGAATTTTTTATTATTATCATTGAGGCCACTTTTGCGCAACCCCAAACTTGCTTGGTAGGAATTGAGTTAACACAAAATAATGACGTGTGTCCATAATAAAGGAGTTGCTGTCAAAACGTTTGATGTGTGTGTGTGTGTGTGTGTGTGTGTGTGTGTGTGTGTGTGTGTGTGTGTGTGTCTGTGTGCAGATCAGTTGTACTATTTTATCTATAAATCTCTTCACATGAATAAATAATTAGGCGAATAACGTAAAGCGCCCAGAGATAATATAAGGTTAGGCGCGATATTAAATAATTTAATATTATTACTGTTATCAACATCAGCTTTTGATTCAAAGTAAAAGGTGGACAAAATCCGCCATCTTGGCTAACGCCTGTGACCATCCTAACCGCACTGGCAGTCTGTTTAACATGGAGCAGCGACGTCTTACATACAAGATTCGTGGTCGCATTGCGTAGTCACCGACACAAGCATTACGTTGAAACAGCAGCAACTCCGCACCGCAACGACCTGCATCCGCAACACGCAAATCTGCCAGTGTGACGTTGACAACACCGCGAGCAGCGCCTTCTAACGTGACATACTCTCCGCCATGTACCTGCTTGTCTTCCCCCGTGTTCGACAACTCGTGCCAAGATGGCGCGGGCGTGGGACAGGGTTGTGTCGCCTGTCGTCATGGTGACACGTGACGCATCGGTTTACACCGTCCGACCGGTGTGCGCATGGGAAGACAGCGGTACAGAACATGAAGCCTGAAGAATCCCACATGCATGGCTTGATGTCTGAGCAGCACTTGGGAAAGCTCGGTCAACAAACCCCCTGCTTATAGTTAGCCGCCCTCGATCAACACAGCGACAGGATGCAGGAGAATGACGTGGGAGTCTGCTGACCCTTGTAGGCTTGTACACTATGTGTCTTAGGGAGAGGGAGAGTGAATTTCAGGTCTTTGCCCGTCGGCCCGCTCAACCGGTGGTTATTACGTAATGGTGATGCCCTGATACGAGGTCCTGCCAAGTCAGTTTGGGGGCTGTGCACCAGTGGCCTCACACGCACACACACACACACACACACACACACACACACACACACACGCACACACACACACGCACACACACACACACACACACACACACACACAGAGTCACACACACACACACGCACACACACACAGACACAGACACACACACACACAGACACACACACACGCACACACACGCACGCACACACACGCACGCACACACACACACAATCATGAATAATTCATGGATACATGGAGTTAAATTTGGCTCAGCGGGAAAGTTGCATTTTGATCATACTCGTGTTTGCTGCAGTAAGAGCCGTTAAGGAACAGTTAATCTTGCGTAATTTTCGCATACAGGGCCAAAACCGAAAAAGAGTCAAGGGCTCGGGATACTCGTGCGCGGTACGAAATGTGTTAAAGATGACGACGTTAAATGCATGATGTCTCGGGTGATACCGGGGTTTTTTTGTTTGTTTGTTTGTTTGTTTGTTTTTTTTTTGGGGGGGGGGGGGTGGGGGTGGGTGTTTAACGTCCTTTTCCACCATATTAGGGTGATATCAAAGACGGGGAAACGATGAAAAAGCCAGTACAAAATATTTGGCCCCAGCTAGGATTCGAACTCACGATCCGAGCATCAGAAGTCCAACGCTCTGCCTTTCGGCCATCCCCGCTTCCCCGGGTGATACCGACAAGTCCTCGGTCTAGTTAGGTAAAGCACAATCTGGCGTTTAGCTCTGCTGTTCTGTATTTGTGGCGTTAAACTTGCTAGTGTTTAACAGGGCAAGTTTTGTCAAGCGATATGTTGGTTTCTAGATGTTGTGGAAATAACTCGTAAATGATCGTCTGTACCTTGCATCGACATCTCCTGATTTTGTGTCCAAAAGTATTCTTTCAAAGCAAGACTGTGGCGCCAACAGGACGTCAGGTTTCGTCATGTGATGCGCCTATCTCTGGATCTAAATTTTAGCTCTCATGGAGAGAAATATTCGTATAAGTCTGTACCTTGGACATCTCTTCTTTTTTCATACAAAAAACTCTTCTTTCAATGCCAGGCTGTTTGCGATGGGATGGGGATGTCCGGGAGGGGGTGAGGGGTTGGGGAAAGGGTCAAAGGCCAACCCAGCACTCCCCCATACATAATAACCGAGCGATGCCCGAGGAACCCAGGGTGCAAAAAGCTGGTTATTTATAATTGTTACATCGCCAGACCGTGTCTCCAGTCCGTCGACGCTGTCCCCTTGTCTGTCCCTTCTCACGAGACCGGCACAACAACTAGCAGCACGCGGAAGGGTGGAGGACAGGACCTAAGTAACGCTGCCAGACCGTGACACTATTTGGACCGAGGGTTAACGAGGACATTGTCTCACGACACAATCTGCCGTGTCTCCCTTGACAGATGTCATGTGTTTTGTAACCTGGAGTCGTTGGTATACAATGTTACTGTATAAAAATGCGGGGGAGACCCGGATAGTCGAGTTGGTCGAGGGGCTGGTCTTGGATAATTCATGAGAAAACCAAAACGCTGAAGCATGCATGGAGGGCACCAGTCAAATCACCAAACACGGTAGTGTTTTAGGCGAATAAAATTTACCTGCAAAGGTCTGAATGTACTTATGATCAGATGAGAAAAAGACTCAAAAGAGGCATTTAGATGACAACAGACAAAAAAATGCATTTATGTTTTTGATAAAACTGATAACATAATTCGAAAGAACTACTTATCCCACTTTATGGACACCACTGGCGAATCTGGGGGTAAATTTGTTCGTCTTTCGTCCTCTACCAATCAACTACTGCAGTCCAGCCTAGGTTATAATTATCGTCTATTTTTGTGGATGGATTTTTACCCGAAGAACAAGAGAGACGTATCACATCTGAGCAATGAGAAAGCAGTAATCACTGACAATAAATAGAACATCGAAGTACCGAGTCACCGACTGCGCAATAATTTTCAATCACAAGCCGGCGAATGATGAATTATCTCTCAAGTAATTTATTTTTTATTGTGTGTTTTCTCAATAACATGAATCAAAACTAAAATAGCTTGGATCCCCCCCCCCCCCCAAGCAGCCTATGGTCTGTCTCAGATCATGATGAAGTTATATAATTATTGAATAATTATTCTGTCTTTAATTATGGTTTCGAATGGTGCAGAACATTCCGTGAATGATGGTTTCTGGCAAATGAAGTAAAGTCCATTGTCCAAGTTGAAGCCAAAATTGGTCGCAGTGAGTTGGCTGGTTGATTTGTTTGTTATTTGTTTGCTTTAAGAAGTAAAGTTATTTTTCAACGGTGATAATTATGGAATACGTAGAAATGTGGAATACGACGGCATAAATCATTAGCTTCAAGAGAGGCAACGAATTTATCACAGGAGCGTCTAAAGAAGAAAATCAGATAAGAAATACTGAGATTCTGTCTCACCTAAACATGATCTGAATACAACATTAAGAACTCATTGTGCCTGCTCTACGACTGTGATCGGAACAGTTTATTTACAGTTAACCTCACTTGCCAACATGTCTGCTGTCGAGTAACCCTGGCAACCCCCTGAAGGTGACTCCAAAGTATATTACAACATCTAAATAACACTTCCCCTAAAATTAAAATTGTTTGGCCCACATGATGCAATGTAACCCCAGGATCAAGGCGGCTGATGCCAGAAGTATAGTGTTAGTATCAAAGTTAGAAGAAATGGTTAAATTATTGCCTCCCCTCCCCCCCCCCCCCCCCCCCCCCCCCCCCCCCCCCCCCCCCCCCCCCACACACACACACCGGGAACAGCTGAAGACGAAAACCACATTTGTTTCACTGCCCGGTGTACAAGGACATACGCTCAAATACATTTAAAACTGTTGCACCTTGCCTTGAGAACCCGTATGTATTAGAAATTCTTGCCTGTAAGAGAGCGTCATGTACTAGACAACTAGCATGGGTTTTTTTACGAATGTTTTGAATCGAGGAAAAATTTGATGTGCAGCTGAAAATTTCTGGCAATCTACAGCTTTCCCGTATACTTTTGAATACGTCCCCCACTGTTTCATTGTCTGTTTACTGTACCACCTCTCACCTGGTGATAATGGCCGCCTTGCCAGTGTCAATAATAATAATAATAATAATAAAAACCTTTCGACTTCGACTTACACACACACACACACACACACACACACACACACACACACACACTTCCCTAGCCAGCGGACTAACTGCGCACCCAGCAAACGTGAGAGAGCAAGCAGCTGGACTGGTAATGACAGAACCAGCCACACCTCTGGCACTGCAGGACCAGTCTGGCTGGCAGACAGACCACTCTCTCTTTCCCTTGGCCTCACAGGATCACACCATCCATCTTGGATCGGAAATATCACGCTCTTCCTCGGGCGAAGACTGTCAACGTGCTATGCCAAAGCTGAGTTTTTTCGGGTTGCAAATCAGGGACATACGTAGGTGCGGTCTGGGAGTGTTTTGTTTGTACTGCTTTGGGTTGTTTACCTCCTGTTGTTTTTCTGTTGTTGTTGTTTTTTCTTCTTCTTCTCCTCCTTTTTTTTTTTTTTTTTTTGAGTGCTTTGGGTGTTTCAACCTGCGCCACCCCTCCTCCCTCTAAGTATATTTCGGGAAGAGCTTACGTAACTGTTTACTTCTGTTGGCTTATTCATCGGTGTCTTGGCATGTTTTCTAGAAACTTCGAAAATATTTCTCTGTTCTGATCTTTGTTATGTGGTTTCTAGGTTTGAGTTTTGTTGCTGATGTTTTGTGATTGTTTGCTTTTGCTTTTGATTTGATTCTTTGTTCATTTGCCGTTTTCTTTGGTAATTTATATTTTTGTTCTTTTTACATATTTTTTTATGGACATACATAGATTCACATAACACACACACACACACACACACACACAGAGAGAGAGAGAGAGAGAGAGAGAGAGAGAGAGAGAGAGAGAGAGAGAGAGAGAGTAAAACAAAACCATAAAAATACAATAGGATAAACAGATATATACATAACTGATAAACACATAGACAAACTGAGTAATAAGAAAAATTCCCCAGTATAGCAACACACGAGCAAAACTAAAGTTTGTCGTTTTCTGGCGTGTGTGGGGCCAGTGGGTGGAGTGGGAAATGTTCTCGATTATTATTCAGCGCCGGAACCCAAGACTTGTTGGGCGGGGTGAACTTCACGATCTAAAGACTGAAGAAAAATCTACAAGAAAGTGTTGATAAAAATCTCTCCGGCAACTCACAGACTAACGAGCACATTCATTTTCAAGTGAGTCTTGTACAAACTTTCTCACTTCTTCAAAGCGCTTTATAAGCACTTTTTCCCTTCTAAATCTGGTACCATCAACAATATTCGGCTCTCTTCCCCCCACCCCCCCACCCCCCTCCTCTTCCCCCACTACCCCTATCCCCCTCCTCCCGCCCCTCCTTCTCTCCAGCCATGCATCCTCATAACAAAAAGAAAAACAAAAGAAAGAAATTCCGTTCATAATTCTGCTCAAGTCTGCCTTCCGGTGTGTACAAGTTTTGATCTGCCGATGACATGATTACGTAATTGTGATTTTCAATTGATTTGATAGCCATTGTCTTTGTAGGTTTTCTGGAAATCTCGAAAGCATTTGTCTGTGGGTTTTTTTGGTTTTTTTTCAGTTCCCTCATTATCTATCGGTTTATGGGCGGAAATAGACTTTGTTCAGATTAATGTTTTCGTCAGAGACAGCGCAGCTGAGTGTTCTGATGTATCACTGTGTTGTTTTGGGGCGTTTTCTATTTTCGGGTTACCTGTCACAATCAAATTAAAAAAAAGTTTCTTTGTTCCTTTTTTTTCCTCCCGGCTCTTCTTCCTTCCCCCCTCACGCCCCCCACCCCCCACTCCCACCCTACTCGCCTTCCCCCCTCCCTTTTATCCATCAATGCATTCACAATTTGTAAAGTAATATTGTATAATTCTACATGTAAGGAATGCACGCCCATAGACGCGTTGCTGTAATGAGGTTTCAAGTTATTGACAGGAATAAAAAATCTGTACTAAAAATTGTCGATACGACCAAGTCGCTAAAAATGGCCACCAGTCAGCGCTGTGTAATAATAATAATAATAATAATGAGTGTTGTATAGGCGCTTTACCCACTATCATGAATCGGCTGAAAGTGCCGCGAACTGAACCCAACATGCACGCTCACGTGAATCACACGCAATCTCGCACACACTGGACATAAACACATTACAATCACGTGGTGGGAAGGGTCAGCTCAGCTATTTCAATTTCGGAATTTAGAATTACATTTATTTTTCAAGTTTGGTTGGCTGAACATTTCCAAAGCAGAGGGGGAGGAAGCCGGAGCACCCGGAGAGAACCCCCCCCCCCCCCCATCCCCCGACGATCGGCCCGAATGAACGGTGCCACATACGAGAAGGAACAATTCTTTGCCCCGAGTGGGACTCGAAAACCTGACGTCTCGCATTGGTGACAAGTCTCTTAACCACTAGACCGCCGACCGCCCTGTGTAGCTGGGTCTTCAGTCCGTCATCATCATCACCATTAGCTTGCTTTACGTCCTATGGCTTTTAGCCCTTAAGGAAAAGTTGTTCCTGGCATGTGTCTTTGGCTGCTTGGCTGGGCCGCGAGTGTCTTTGGGGTGGATGAGGGCTGTTTTGCTTCGCTTTGGGCAAAGTCAGAGGTTCTCTGCTTGGGTCTCAGATGCCTGGTCTGGGTTGTTTTTCAGTGCCTCGGTCTGTTAAACTCTTCAGTCCGCAACCAAATCACCATTTATAACGTCGTCTGCTCAGTACGCGGTACGCTACTACGTACGTAGAACAACACACACGCCAACCAGAATCACCACAATGGTTACACATGCTAAACTGTGACCCCAGTGACTGATTCTCATGCACGGGTTAAGCACATTCGATGGCGAGCGCTCTTTCAGTTTTGTCGCACCAACCTTTTGCAATTCTCTGCCAGCGCGTCTGAGAAATGCGCTCACATTGTCCGTTTTTAAGAGCAATCTTAAAACGTTCCTCTTTTGTAAAGCCTTTCAGGAATTCCCTGCGTCCGTAACTAGTCAGTTTCACCAGTGCATGTCTGTCCATCGTTTATAAAATGTGCGAGAGTGTCGGTGAGTGATTGGAGCATCGAGTTTATTCTAAAGAAATGCGCCCTACAAATATCACTTATTATTATTATTATTATTAAAAGTCCGCAGCGTTGTTATATGCCTATAACACGTATTGAGACATAACAAACTGGCCCGCAGCAGGTTATGCGATTTCATCCATGCCCCAAAGTGACTAACCAGGAAATGTAATCGGAAGGTGGAGGACCAGCCCTGCCCATGGTATAGTCACCAGTGCACGTCATTTCGTGTAAGGCGACCCGGATCCAGATAGTGGGGAGCGAGAGAAGAGTCCGTGGCGCTAACGTAATAAAGTCGCGCCGTCATCCATCATAGCGTCACAGCAAGGTCCCGGCGATGCGCGGGTCCCAAATTGAAACAAAGCTCGCGAGGCCCGACCCCCACCGGTCCCGCCACCCTCCCCCTGTCTCCCTCCCCTCGGGCCAGGGTTGGGTAACCTCATTACAGCTGTAATCCGGACAATCCTGGCCAGATCAATTACCTGGTCCACGGGCCATCTAGGGCTCTAGCTTCGTCTGCTGCACTATCTCCTGTACGTCTAGGTTTTTTTCCGCCCCCTGCACCATCATCTGTACGTTTAGCGCTTTTCGTCATTTGCACCGTCTCGTGTAGAGTTCTGTGTTTGCTACACCATCTCCTGTACGTCACGTCTAGAGTTTTACGTCCCCGATACCATTTTCTGTACGTCTAGCATTTTTCGTTCATTTGCACCATCTCGTGCAGTTTTACGTCTGCTGTACCAGCTCCTGTATGTCTATATGTTTATGCCCCCGGCACTGTCTTCTGTACATCTTGCGTTTTGCGTCATTTGTACCATCTCGTGTAGAGTTTTACGTCTGCTGTACCAACTGCTGTACGTCATTTCTACGTCGCCCGCACCATTATCTGCACGTGCAGCGTTTTTCGTCATTTGCACCTTCTCGTGTAGAGTTTAATTTCTGTTGCACCATCTCCTGTACGTCTAGATTTTTACGCCCCCGATACCATCATCTGTACGTCTAGCGGTTTTTGTCATTTGCACCATCTCGTGTTGAGTTTAACGTCTGCTGTACCAGTTCCTGTACGTCTAGATTTTTAATGTCCCCGGCAGCATCTTCTGTACGTCTAGCATTTTTCGTCCTTTGCACCATTTCGTGCAGTTTTACGTCTGCTGTACCAGCACCTGTATGTCATTTGTACGTCACCCGCTCTATCATCTGCATCTCTCTCTCTCTCTCTCTGGTTGGCCCGTCTTTGGTATCACCCATACGAGGTGGGAAAGGACGTTAAGCTTCCAAACACCCATACCCACCCTCTCTCTGTCTATCTCTGCTCGACAGTTCGAATCCTGGCTGGGGCCATGTTTTGTGCAGCCCTTTTCTCGTTGTCCCGTCTTTGGTATCACCCATACTGGTGGAGAAGGACGTTAAACTCCCAAACACCTTCTTTCTCTCTCTCTCTCTCTCTCTCTCTCTCTCAGTTCGATCCCCGCTGGGGCCAAATATTTGTGCTGGCTTTTTCATCGTTGCCCCGTCTTTGATATCACCCTATGTGGTGGAAAAGGACGTTAAACCCCCAAACACCCAACACCCACCCACTCTCTCTCTCTCTCTCGCAATTTTCTTCATTTCTATTAGGTTTCTTACCCTCACTCACTCCCGCGTGCCGGATGCCCGGGACCCCGGGGGGAGGGGGAGGTTGTGCGCGAGACACGGAGGGTCGTCCATCATGGTGACAGTGCCGCGATGAACCAATGGTCGCCTGTTGCACGTGCAGCTCCGGCGCGAGATTGGCTCACGCTCCGCACGAGAAAAGCTCCGAGACGAGTGTGATCGCAGAGGGATCAAAGTTGTGTAGTCACCGCTAGAGGGAGGAAACGCGGGGTGCAGTCAAAATGGATCTGGGCGCCTCTGGTGCTACTCCTTCGCTTCAAAATGTTTTGACGACACTTGTCTGTCCGACGTTTGAAAAATGAGCAAGCGCTCGGCTTTGCTTTTTTTGTAACGCGTTAGTGAAAGGCGCTGTCTGGTTGATTATCGGCAAACTTTATCACTTTCAAAGTCCGCTGGAAATACTCGGTAGTACGCAGGTGTCTTTCGACCGACTCCGTTCCATGTCATGATGCGCAGGTGGCAAAAACTGTTGTGATTTGCAGTAGTTTTCATTCCACGACTTTTATTTGCACCCATTGTAATCACATGCTTTTTGATCATAGACAAATAACCCCATAAAATAATCGATGCTGTTAAGCGACCATTAACCGGTTGTAAACTTGAAACATGGCGAACTGTTTGTTTGTTTGTTGTTTGTTGTTTGTTTGTTTTTGTTTTGTTTTGTTTTTGGGTTGGGTTTTTTTGTTTTGTTTTTTTTTTGGGGGGGGGGGGGCGTTGTTGTTGTTGTTGTTGTTGCGTTTGTTTATGTGTTATTTGGTTGGTGGAATTGGTCGAAGGTTTCCTGTGTTTGTGCAGCATGTTCCGGCTAAAGGATTTACGTCACGACATGACGCGAAAAGCGACTAAGGAATACTTTACGTCACGACATGACGCGGTTCGACCTCATATGGAACGCGGATAGATACACTCAGACAAACTGTGTCAAGAGAGGAGAGAGGAATGCTCGTATCGTACTAGTCAGTATGACTCGGTGCTACTCAAATTTGAGGGTGGGTGGGTGTGTGGATGTTTGGGAGTTTAACGTCCTTTTCCACCAAGTATGAGTGATATCAAAGACGGGACAACGAGAAAAGGGCCAGCACAATTATTTGGCCCATGCCGGGATTCGAACTCACGACCCGAGCATTGAAAGTCCAGCGCTCTACCATACGGCTATCCCGGCTTCCCACTCAAGTTTGAAAATGGAAACCGTGGATACTACTGTTTCACGGCTTCATGTCCGCGTCGGATATCGGTCATATATCGAATCATTTTGGAAATGTCCGATGACTTTTCTTCTTTTTTTTTTAACCAGATGGGACATATGCCGTATCATATCTACGCCACGATGGGCAATATTCAGGACTCATGTCCTATAGTTTTACGGCCAACCGGGACATTTGTCCTAGTGTAGTTCCCAAGGATATGATTCCCCTTTTGTTTGGAAACACTCTTGTCTTGGCGGTTGTCTACTATTTAAAGCACTTTCAATGCTCGGGTCGTGAGTTCGAATCCCAGCAGGGGCCAGATTTGTCTGCTGGTCTCTTTCTTGTTGCCCCGGGTTGTGTGTGTGTGTGTGTGTGTGTGTGTGTGTGTGTGTGTGTGTGTGTGTGTGTGTGTGTGTGTGTGTGGTTTTTGTTTGTTTGTTTGTTTGTTTTGTTGTTGTTGTTGTTTTTTGTGGGGTTTTTTTGCTGCTGCCCCAACTCTTTTGCCACCTCCATTGGTGTTCCTACCAGGTCATGGGTGAAATCCACGGAGTCGTTGCCTCCTCTTTGATATCATCCATACGCGGTGGAAAGAGACGCTAAGCTCCTCGTCTTTGATACCACCCATACGTAGTAGCAAAGGACGTTAAACTCCCAAACACCCACCCACCTACTATTTAAAGCGGAGTTGCACCAGAGACACTCGCAACAATTTTGACTACATCCCGTGTGGAGGGTGAGTGGGGAGGGGACGAGCTGGGGGGAAGGGAAGAGAAGAGAAGTGATTTCTGTTTTCAATTTGCACAGATTTCTTCCTAGGGTCCTCTGGCGTCCTCTGGCGGTCCGGGGCCAGCCCTTGATGGATGAGCAGGGGGTGTTGTAATAACTGTGTTAACTAGATGCGCGCCGAAAGAAGGGGAAGAATGCGCAGGTTTTAAGGATATTGTATTTGTATTGAATTCGAGGGGAGAAGAGCCGGACCGACGCTATCAAATGTGATGTGATGTGATGTGAGATCTCTCTCTCTCTCTCTCGGGGAGCCGGGGTGGCCGAATGGTAGAGCGTTGGACTCTCAATGCTCGGGTCGTGAGTTCGAATCCCGCCGGCTGGGGCCAAATATTTGTGCTGGCCTTTTTTCTCGTTGCCCCTTCTTTGATATCACCCTTATGTGGTGGAAAAGGACGTTAAACTCCTAAACACACTCTCTCTCTCTCTCTCTCTCTCTCTCGTGTGTGTGTGTGTGTGTGTGTGTGTGTTTCTTTATGCTAGCCTTTTTTTTTCTCTCCTTCATCTTTCTTACATTTCCTTCTATCTTTGCTATTGTAGGGTTTATTTGTTATTGTTGTAGCAACGGCTGATTGAAAATTAATTATTGTTTGGTTAAATCACTTCCGTTGGAAAATAAAGTTGTTCTCTCTCTCTCTCTCTCCTGCTTCGCGACATTGTGTGATATCTGATGCCGTCCCGCTTTCCACGTGACTCCTCAAGACGTGTATGCGCGCGCACATGAACGACGCTTCCGGCGCACGCCAAGGAAACAGGCCGCCATGTCTGGCGACTGGCAGACCGGAAGTGAGCGCGGTTTGAGGGACGTCCTTAAGTGAGAGACAAAATCTCCGCGTCACATGACACCAAACAGCTGTCTTCGAACAATGCCAGGTTTATTTTCTTGTGGTGGGGATGAAAAGCGAAAATATTGTTTGCTGCTGGGGAACGAAAAAGATTTTTTTCCCTCAAAACAAACACTTTGAGTG
>JACVVK020000378.1:195000-237500 GCA_018292915.2 Batillaria attramentaria
AAACATTCTTTTTTCACGACATATGGATGACATGAGAAAGAAAAAAGAAAAAGAAAAGGCTGGCACAAATATTTTGGCCGCAATTCGAACTCACGACCCGAGTATAAAAAGTCAAAAGCTCTGCCGCTGGACTGTCCTGGTTACCCGGAACTGAACAGCGATTTCAAAACAGAAAATAGTCAGAATACACAGATTCCGATATGACATCCAGCTTGTGGTGCCCAAGGGTAACTTGACACGGAATAGTTGTAGTTTGTGCCTGCAGAGACATTAAATAGTTGTGTGCTGTTGGCAAAGTACCCACGCCAGTCGTTCACTGAAATGGAAAGAAAAACGAGAACGCACTCAGAGAGAGAGAGAGAGAGAGAGAGAGAGCAGTCGGACACATTTGCGACTGGGACTGGTGGAAATGTCAGCAAGGGCGGAAATGACGTCGAAATGAGAGCTGGCCGACGTCCGGCTGAGAACGAACCTGTCATTCGTCCGAAATGCATTTGATTCGGCGTACGCTTACGCCCAGCCGCGAAAGCCGCGCCGTGGCGGCCAAGTGACGCACTTTCACAGTGTTCCGCCGTTATTGTGAATGTTTGCATTGTTGTTTATCTTCAGTCGGTGCCCCGATTATATATATGTATATAGTCTTTCAGTAAGGGTGAGCAGTGGTCTAATAGGAAGCGCGTTTGACTAGCAAGTGCATTGTTAAACGACCGTCACCCGGCGTAGCCACGACAAAGCCGTGAATTCGAGCCCAGGTTGAGCTGTGGTATGGAATCCCGGTTTTTCCTGACTCCCGGGCTGCTCATCGGGGGTTTCTGTCAAGATCCTCCGACTTTCCAATGCAAGCAAAAATAAAACAAACAAAAACAGATAGGTGGATATTGCTGCATAGCGGCGACGCGGTTCGCCCGGGGAAAAAGAAAAAACAAAAACAAAACAAAACAAAACACGGACTTCCCGAAAGAGATAATAAAGTACTACAACAAAACAAAACAAAAACAATGACCACCACTACCACCACCACCACCAACAAAAGAACGCTGAAAATGGCCACTATCGTATTTTGGACTGATCAGACTGACAGAATGACGCGCTAAGTGCCAGGGGTGGGGCAGGGGAAACAAATCGTCAGGAAACCCAGGAAAACGATCGTCCCCCTTTTTGCTTCCCTTTGCTTGGAAATCGTGAAGGACTAGTCTTTGAATTGGACTCACTGCATTTCGCCTGCAGAGGAGTAGTTACATAACAAAACAAAACAACAGCAATAACAACAACAAACCCAAGAGGAAAGACTACAAAATAACACAGGGAAGGTGTTGGGCAGCTAACAAAAGTCTGTTTAATGTGCAGTTTGAATTAAAAGTAATACATTGTCAAAACAGAAATCAGTGCTCTGTATGCAGCAAGTGTAACAATTACTCCAAAATCAGGTATGAAGTTCATCCGAAAGTAACAATAACAACAAGTCAGACAATCAGTGTGCTGTGTGAAGATGTATCTGTTCGCCGGTTGTTACCTTTCAGGCGGAACGTCGGGGAAATGTATTTCAATTGGGAAATGCTGCAAATTTTTGCTGACGTTCCTTCTGAGAACAGTAGTAGTAACACAGAATTGAAACCACACTGTCTGTGTGTGTGCGTGCGTGCGTGCGTGCGTGTGTGTGTGTGTGTGTGTGTGTGTGTGTGTGTGTGTGTGTGTGTGTGTGTGTGTGTGTGTGTGTGTGTGTATTTGTTGGTATGAGTGCGGGAGTACGCGCATTGAGTCACTCTGTGAGAATTTTGCGCTATGTAAGTACGATTCATTATTATTATTATTATTAAATGCGGAAGTGAGTCAAAATGAGTGGCGAATAGCTCTGGACTGCGTCGTATGAAACTTCGCAAGATACATATTTTAATAGTAGGCAATGATTATAATTACTGCCATTAAGCAGTAGAAGCACACAAAAGCATGTGAACTACACGAGTAAATAGGCTCAGGAAGAAAACCTGAGACAGTCAGAGATCACTCTCTCAGCAGATTAGCACTCTTTGTTACAGGTGAATGAAAACAGTATACAATGAATATATCGTATAGACAATACAGTGCACCACTAAACAATTACATGTGTTCACACTTGCTAGTGTACAAGCATCCTTACGAAAAGTCTGGACGGAAAACCCTGGCGTATTTGGTATTTTCCATTTTAAAAAATCAAGCAATATAGCACAATACAAACAATTATATAATAAGCTTGGAGAACAGTAAGAGCAGTCGGACTGCAACGGAAATAAAAGGACAGATTTCCATTTTGAGATTCACTAAATATTTTGATTATTTTATATGGGCGTTTGACTACAAGCGCTAACGCGTTCTACACACGAAGGACACCGAAAGCTCATGAACCAAAAAAGAAAATACTAGAAGCAAAACTAATACAAATACACTGTCACAACGAACAATACATTTAACAACGTCCCCAGTGACGGCACTGAACTGTGAAATATAAACATAAAAATGGGAAACTGAAAAGACTCGAAGCAAAATGAAAGTGTTTCTCCCTTGTTTCCAACGCACTATGGTTCTAACGCCGTATGCCTACATAATAATTATTATATAGTCTGCAGAATCTCTAACAGCGAGATCAACGTTGCACGGCATGACTTGAGACAGGAAATCCAAGGGCGTGGGACAAAACAACATGAAAGTTCCTGAGCTTCCCACAGGCCAAAGGATCAAGGCCGGCTGAAAGATGTGAAGCTGGCCTGGTCAAGCGCGTCATAGTTTGGGTTGCTACAGTAACGTCCGTTGCTAGGATCCCGCTGCAAACGAGGCAAGCTGCACGCTGGCTGGTCCTGTTTGAGCCCAGTGAAGTAATGGTGCCACTGTCCCTCGAGAGGTTCTTCACTGTGAACACACACACACACACACACACACACACACACACACACACACACACACACATGGTAACGAACATGCCCTTATTTTTGTTGCTTAAGCTGTGTAACACACATATGTAACCAAAATATTGTCGACGTCTCAAATTTGAAAACAACGACAACAAAATAACAAAACAAAGAGAGACGGACAGAGAGAAAAACTGACAAAATGAAATCTACAAACCAATAATGGCATTTTGGATCGCGTTGATAATCGCGATTGATATTCGGGATTTATGTCGTTTTGGTTTTTATGTTGTTTCCATAGTAATGGAAACAACATAATAGGACGGGCTAAAATTTCCACGTTCATAGGCAAGCATCTGTGGTACAAACGCACGTCACTGCCGATCTCCCGCAGAGACGATTTTGCAAGTGTAACTCTGACAATGACGTAAGAAAACTTGCGTCATCGATGCTGACGCGTATGGTGTTCCGAACGCACTTCTCCTCCTCAGTGAGTGCCGTCTGTGTGGATGTGTGTGTGTGTGTGTGTGTGTGTGTGTGTGTGTGTGTGTGTGTGTGTGTGTGTGTGTGTGTGTGAATTGTGTCCGGGCCCGTTTCTTCGAAAATACTCAACCGAATGGCTTCAAATTTGGGGTATCCAAATATATCAAAATGTTACATTAGACGATTCAAGCGTGTGATGACTGCTTAAGTGATTTGGGAGTTATCGCCCTTTTGAGACAAGTTG
The DNA here is from genome assembly GCA_018292915.2 of Batillaria attramentaria. Classification (NCBI taxonomy): domain Eukaryota; kingdom Metazoa; phylum Mollusca; class Gastropoda; family Batillariidae; genus Batillaria; species Batillaria attramentaria. The sequence goes on from JACVVK020000378.1 coordinate 198,610, forward strand.
GTTGTCTTTCGTGTACAGGCGCAATATTTATTTAAATCACTCAATTTTTTGGCAGTAGGTAGCTTGAATACGGACTCTGAACAGAGTCACTACTAGAAAATGGTCGCTCTTATAGTTTTCATGTAAACCGAGCCTGAGTTGACATTGCATGTGAACCCAGTTCAGATGCCTATTTCTCCGAAAATACTGAACCGATCAATTTCAAATTTGGGGTTTCTAAATGAATCAAGATTGTTGAATAGAAGGACCGATCCAGGTACGATTGCACACATGATTTGCGAGTTATCGCCCTTTTCAGAAAAAGTGGCTTTCTGGCGTTTAAAGGCGTAATATTTACCTAAACCACTCCATTTTTTGGACATAGATAGCATGAATACGGACTCTCAACTAAGTGAATTTTGGAGGTTGTCGCTTTTATACTTTTGGCGTAAGCCGTAACTGATGAAAGTGCTGGTGAACACACTTTAGATCTCAAAATCGCTCCTACTATACATAGATAATGAGCCTGGGGTGCCATAAAAAATATACCAAAAAAAAAAAAAGAAAAATTCACTGCAGCCGTTATCGTCAGTTGACCCGAAAATTTGTACTCACAGCACATTTCCTCTACAAGCCACACGCCTCACAAACATCGAAGAAGAGACGCACGCGCACTGACGTAAAGTAAGTGCGTCATGTTTGATTGACGTGATGCTGTTTTTTCTTGGGGGTGTCTCGCCACTTTCTTTCGGAATTCCTCTGTTTGGAGACGTGGTGTTGTATTTTACTTATGCTATGTCGCCATCATCGTGCACTCGCAGAGATGATACGGGATACAACAGACTACAACTCCAATACTTTATGAACAGAATATGCGCGGAGAACAAATTCATGAAAGAAGAAGAATCCAGAACGCTGTGCAGGGCTGCTTACGAACTGAACAGGTAAGATCTAGAACATTCCTCAACTTACTGGAAGGCTCGAAATCTCTCCAAGGTGACGTAATCTACTGACGTTACTGCACCAGCATGTTCTGGGATGGTCTAGAAATTATTTTGCATCGAAATGCAGTATCTTTTCGCAAGAGTCTCTACAACTTGACATGTGGAAAGCGGGAATTTCAGTGGGTTTCGTTTTTGCCACTGACTCACACTCAGAAGCATAATGCAAAGATCTTGGAAACATAAAGATAGTTCACTTACCTCCCTTTGAGGGACAACGCGTAAGAGTTGTCTGCGCGCATTAGCGCGCATCCCGCAGATCTACGCAGTAATGGCAGTATGGCAGAAAGCCAGAAACCACGCGTGCAATGGTGTGCAGCGCCGAATTGCTGTCAGAAGCGAACACCAGGAACGGGAAAACCTTTCTGTAGATTTCCCCCTTGAAAAATAGAGGTAGGTATGCCTACGATATCGAAGTTGGAGCCAAGATCGGTATCGAAGTTGGAGCCAAGATTATGTTTTCTCCCAAACATAACACATAGCATCACACGTGAAAACCAAAATCGCCGCATCCACGACGTGTGACTGGCGTAAATTTAGTATAAAATCCGCATGCTTGTAAAAAGTCTGTTTGTTTGACCCAACCCTACACTAGCCGCCGTAAAACATTTTAACAAAATAAACGGCAAAAACGAAGATGTCAGCGACTGACAGGTGGTCTCCCCCCCATATATTTCGCATGTGTTTTAGGCCTATGGAAAACATAAGACAGTACTCTCAAAGTTCCGGAGGACGAACGAAAGATCTAGTTTGGCTTTCACTGATGTACGTAGGCTACGCAGTGCATTTCGTTCGATGTGTTCAAGTAAAACTAGTACGGAACACAGAAAGATCGAATGTGCGAGAGATCCAAAGATGGACGCATCCGCTGAATACTTCCTGCTAACTCAGCATTAATCATATCTGCGACCGACGATCCAGCAGATTCTATGTTGTGATATGGTTTTACAATGGTTAGAATGAAGTTCAGCCGGATGATTTTGTTCTGTGTGTGTGTGTGTGTGTGTGTGTGTGTGTGTGTGTGTGTGTGTGTGTGTGTGTGTGTGTGTGTGTGTGTGTGTGTGTGTGTGTATCAGTGCAACGTGCCGCTAGCACAGTTCAAGTCAACGTTATTTGTAAAGTTTAAAAAAAAAAAACACCAACCCCAACAAAACAACAAAAACAACACCAAAACCTGATGTCCGCGCCTGCCACGTGTGTTTACTGCTGTTTGTTTACACTGCATGCAAACCTCTTGATTTTTAAGAAAAGAGTTCTGTACATACCTACAGATTTCCCCCCAACAGTATGTGAACTGGAACAAGTGCCGATGAACGTACCTGCCGCCGTATGAGTGACAACTCTGTGTGTGTGTGTGTGTGTGTGTGTGTGTGTGTGTGTGTGTGTGTGTGTGTGTGTGTGTGTGTGTGTGTGTGTGTGTTCTGAATTTAGATGCAGGTAGACGCTAGCACAATTTAAGTCACCGTGATTTGTAAAGTTGTCAGGGGAAAAAAAATTACGCTGTATCTGCGTCAGCCGCGTGTGTTTACTGTTTGTTTACACTGCATGCACACGTACCACTTGAGGTCTTTTTTTTTTTGACAAGAAAGCGAAAAAAAAATGTTTGTTTTTCAACAGGAATACCAAAAGAAGTATTTCCCCGTTTATATTTGTCTGTTATTTGAACAATTCGGCGCAGACAATTGCATGCCCGGCTTTTGTGATCGCTTTCCACTTTCCGCCATGCTGTCACTATAGGGGCCAGATCTAGGATGAGCGCTAATATAATGCGGGCAGACAACTCTTCGCGTTGTCCCGCTATATGTCTCTCTTACGAGGGCAGGAGTGACGCGTCTTTCTGATTCCAAGGTCTTTGCATAATGTGTGTGTGTGTGTGTGTGTAGGGGGGGGGGGGGGTGCGTGCGTGCGCGCGCGCGCAAGCGCGCGTCTAAGGCGAGAGAGAGAGAGAGAGAGGGTCTCTTCTCCGATACCAGTAAGCAATCGTCTGTCAGTCAGGTCTGCGGGAAGTAACTCTGTCAAAGGGGAACGACTTTATTACAAGAATTCATTCACCCATGTAGAACCTCGCATACGCCAAAAAGTTGTGACGTCAACCAGCTAGGCGAGCCCACACGACCTCATGTGTTTGGGTTTTTGCAAGTGCATAGAGGCACGATAAGGGTTTTCAGTACTTTCTTTATGTCAGCATGCTTGATGTCAGAGAGCTTGCGTTCCGGCGTGTGCGCGCGGGCTGCATACATGACACAACGACTACGACTGTGACTACAGCATGTCATTGAATGGAAACAACATATTGGGCTGGTGGCCATCTTGTTCATTTACGCGTACGCTTATGTACGTGAAGTTAAAAGAGCACAATACAACATAATTGATAGCGGCAAGTCAAATACTGCACCTTTTCAAGGCCTTTCTTTTGTCTTCCTTCTGCTTGGAACATCGTTTCCGGTAGCAGCATATGCCAACAATACACACCACTATAGCGATGAGGGGAATCCCCGCTCCGAGACCAACGATCAGCCACAGTGAGAAATCTGTAAGTATAAGCAGGGTTAGCTTCACTGTTTTGGGGACTGAGACTGAGATTATTTTACCCCCTCCCTCCCTAGCCCACCAGCACCACCACCACCACCACTCTCCCCTCCCCTTCCACCATCCCAACTAAAAAGGTGACGGACGTTAGACAATACGATACAAACGTACCCCATCCTTGTTCTGTTTAGCGTTTGACAGCTGATTTTGCTGCCAAGCAAAATGGTGAAATTTATTGATGAATTACGATAATCCTCATTACAGACAATCATTGAAGAAATATTTACCATTGTCTGACGTAACCTCCCTGAAATGAAATATAAAGAAAATAAAGTGAGTTCATTCAATTTTACACACACACACACACACACACACACACACACACACACACACACACACACACACACACACACACTCCAAACACACACACACACACACACACACACACACACACACACACACACACACACACACACAGAAATACTGGTTTAATTCTGCCTCTGATATTCTATATCCTTTCAGATATCTTGATCATAAAACAACAGAAGAATGAGCAGGAAGGAAAATTGATAAGAAAAGAGAAAACACACGTACTTGGACTTGCAAGTAGGAGATCCGTTTTCGTTGTCACATATCTGATTTTCGTCGCATGCATCAAGTGACAGGAAGACTTCACAAACGGTTGAGTTAGCGTTCACTAAATACAGAGGAAAAAAAATCAGAATTTTAGAAGCAAAGAAAGCAAAACGCACGCACGCAAACGTGCACTCTCTCTCTCTCTCTCTCTCCACACGTACTACACCACTGCACCCAATAAAACATAATATTACACCACTACACCCAAAATACGATACACACATCGACCTTTGGCAAGAGATGACAAAATGGCAGTGTTTTTGCAGAAAAACGACCTGTAGTTTTTGTTCTGCAGAAAAAACGACCTGCAGTTTTTTGTTCTGCAGAAAACAAAAACCTGAAATCCTTCCGTTTCCTGCGGAAAAACAGGATGGCCGACTTTTGTGCAGATAAAAATGCAATTTTGTCATCCCTTGACAATGATACACCCACGACAGAGAGTGTGACGTCTTTATCGCCCGCCAGTTCTCTTACAATCCTCACCAGGCATGCCGGCAACTTTTACATCCGTTGTGCCGGTCTGATTGTCGAGTGTCATGGGCAGTGGTTGCGTGAAAACCCTGGCCATGTCGCCGACGGAACTTGGTGGTGTCACAGCATGTCCTTCATAGACCACGCTACCCAACCTAAAAAGAGGAAAAGTAAGGAAGTTGCAAGATCGCCGGTCACTATACTATCACACTGAAATCATCTAATCTAACCACTACGAACTCTGCTTTGTCATACCGCTGTCACGGTTCCTACATAACAACGCGAGTGATGATGCCAAATCTTGCGGGCCGCCTGCGTAAAAGAAGCTTCTTCTGGTGTTCGTTAAGGTATACTCAAGCTTAGTTTCAGCCACGAGGATCAACGTAACAAGAAGTAAGAAAGAGAAAAAAAAAGCGTGCGGGCAACAGGATTCATGTCCACACAAAAGAAGTCCTGGTATACAGGTGAAAATGGTCACATTCTTGTGTTTCAGTATTGACTGCGTGCTCTCTCTTCCGCTGTGCGCTATTGACAAATGCAATTGTTACACTGGGCGAGAAACATACTGTAATAAAAATGAGGATAAGAACAGTGTTTACGAGAATCAGTTCCAGATTAAATTATATTCACACTGAACGCCAATAAAAATACATATTAATAAGACAGATATAAAAAACGTTTATTGTTAAGACGTACCTGATGTTAGTTATTACAACGGCGATTATATCGGGGACAGTCGCTTTGAATCTATTAAACAACTGAAAAATACAAAGCGTAGATTGTCAATTTGTAACTTCGACTAGCTTGAACTGACAACAACGTAGTACCTAGTGCTTATGAATACAGCTGCTGGGACGAAGATGTCCAACACCATCAATCCCGGAAGTCAAAGATAAGAAGAAGAAGAAGAGGTAACAGTAATAACGATGATGATAATGGACGGGTAAAAAGAACGTAACTATTGCGTAACAGGTAAGAGAGAGAGAGAGAGAGAGAGAGAGAGAGAGAGAGAGAGAGAGAGAATGCACAATGAAATCTACACCCTGAAAATAACAAACACACGTCCTTCACACATGAAAATTATCTTAAAAGTATTTTCCTCTCCACTATCTCAGTAAGTACAAGACAAACTAAACAGGCTGAAAAAGCAACCAAACTTAGTATGTAGGAATTTAGAAATAAATAAAGAGTATAAAGATTATACTTGTTCCTCTCCCTGATGCTTCAGACGCTGGTAATCTGGCGTGGAACTATCACTCAGGTTAACACTAGCGAGATTTACGTGGACCGTGATCTGGAAGTCAAGACGCTTGATCTCTGTTGTGAAAAACAAAACAATGTGATAGAGTAAAGTAGATCTACACTCAACAAACGTGATGAAAGTTGGTACGTCAACGTGTTACAACACGTTGGAATGCTAATGTTTCGCTTTTCATCGGAACACAAACCAATCAACCTGTCGTTTAACTTGTCATGAAGAAGTACACATGTCATTTACTTCAAGTCTGATCGACTTGCCTGCATCAAACAGTGTTACGACCATTTAAACTATAACGGCCTCCACAAAGCACATGTGACATTGACTTTTTTTTTCTTTTTTTTTTTAAGTGAGTCAAAAAGTGTATATATGCGTCACATGGATGGACATCTGAACTGGATGACTTTCACAGAGAGAGAGACTTTCAGAGAGAGAGGCAGACAGACAGAGACAGACAGACAGACAGACACAGAGCGAGAGAGAGAGAGAGAGAGAGAGAGACAGAGACAGAGAGAGACAGAGACAGAGACAGAGAGACTCACGGACACACGTTCCAGCACTCCGCTCGTAGCTGTCCATACAGATACACGTGAAGCTACCGTCAGTGTTCTGACAGACTTCGTGATGTTGGGCGGAGCAGTTGTGAGTTTCATGCTGTTTACATTCATCGACATCCACGTCACAGTCTGTACCGGTCCAGCCAGCCTGACAATGGCACGTGCCGTCAACGTTGTCACATGACTCCACGTGCTCTCCGGGACAGTCACACTCCTCCTTACAGCCTTCGCCATACTTTCCAGAAGGGCACGCTAAAACGAAGTGCCCAGGAAATAAAAAGGAAACTAAAAACAACAGTTTGTGTGCAATTTTTGTGGCTGCATGTCAACGATAGGTAGTGGGATCGACCCTTCTTCGAGATAGCTTCATGTTGGCTCAGACACGATAGAGTGATACTCGTGCCTCAAGTTCGATACTCTGCTATGCAGCAACAACTTATCTAAGACAAGCCAGGGGCGCCGGAACCGGCGGGGCAGCTGCCCCCCCTGTACCCAAGCAGGGGGGGGGGGGGGGGGGGGGGCAAGAGTGTCTTTTTGCCCCCCCCCCCCCCTGGAAAATCAGGTGACTATGGCAAGAGGGAGGGCAAAGCCATGGTCTTGCCCCCCCCCCCCTTCCCCTACCTCTCCCCTACCCCTCTTCCTGCTCTCTCCCTCATCCCACCCAACAGAGAACTGTTTTTGCAGACCGAAGGCTGTCCGCTCCTCTGATTGCCCCCCCCCCCCTCCCCCCCGCTTTTCACTTTTTTTCGGGCAATGCCCTTCTTTTCAGTGGCTCCCTGGTTCGTAAAGGTTTTTTTGTCTGCGCAGCATCTGATCGCCCCCCCCCCCCCCCCCGCCCCCGCTGTTCACTTTCTTCGGGCAACCTTCCCCCCTCCGAGATTCTGCCCCCCCTCCCCCCAACATCTTCCGGCGCCCCTGCAAGCGTGGATGGTTGTTTGGTGGCTATACGTCTTTACGTCTTATTGTCCACCGCGAGTGTGGTTTAAAGGAAAGGGGAACTGTAAAAAAAAAAAAAAAAAAAAAACTGTACAAATTGTGGTTCTGTCAGGATGCGCACCCTCGATCTTCCGATCCGGGTGAGACATGCATGCGACTCCCTAAAACAACTCTAACAACCCCCGAGAAGGAACAAAAATAAAAACAGAAATAAGCGTGTTGGGTGTTTGGGAGTGTAATGTCCTTTACACTACTCGCCGGTGCAAATTTTCAGTGAGTTAACTATGAGTGTTTTACGTCTGAAAATAGTAACGAAACAGAGAGCCAAAGTGTGAGTTATGACTTTCCATAACCCACTCAGTGGTTTACGAGTTCACAAAAACACACTCTAGTTACGTCATCGGTCAGTGGCCTTCAAATGGAGATTCCTGACCTTCTGCTAAAACCGCTGCAAATGGATAAAAACTGGGGTGATGTTGACTGCATTCGGAAAGACAATGCAGAGAGCAGCAAAACAATAAGCCATACGCTACTCAGAATTGTGTAAACAAGACAGCTAGCCACCAACATCGCCACAAAACGCCGGCAAGGAGACGAGTCGAGCACACGCACAACACACGAGCAGACGAAAAGGGGAACACATGAGCAGACGAACTACTGTTTTCTGCCTACCGTGACTCGTGAAAATTCGAAGATATGGCCTTCACAATGTGAACCAAGTGAAACTTGGCGCTTTCATACACGACACATCGCTGCAATACATGTCGAATGTGTTTGAATCTGCCCACGCGTACACTTTTTGACCCCCCCGGCTTTGCACCGGACGCTGACGCCTGCAGCCAGTCTACACCGATACACGAATTTCGCGCAAGAATATGGCCACACAGATAATAAACTTTGAAGTCAACCTTTCACGGTTGAATTTACTTTTGTGGGCAATTTGTTTCAACAGTGTCATCTTGTTGTTTGTCAAACTCGTCAAAACAAGACAGCACGCAGTAGTTTTGAATGGAACTTTTCGCGGTATCGGTGGGAATGGTATCTGTAAAAAGGTCTGTCAAAAAGAGCACTGGGATCACTAAACTGGATTTTCCGAGAGAAAAGAAAATGCTCGTGGTCTAAACAGCTTACATGAACTAATCATGTAGCTGCTCAGAGTTTTGGCGCGTTAGGTGTACGTTATTATACGTCTTTGTTTAGAAAGATGTTACCTTTGCAGACACCTTCTGGTGTTTTGAAGTATCCTGTGTGACACGTGCAGATGAAGCTCCCAGTGGTGTCTTTACACGAGGAGTGATCTCCGCAGGGGTCTCGTGCGCACTCATTAATATTCTTTCTGCATTTGTCTCCTTCCCAGCCTGATCTGCATCTGCATTCCCCGGTAAGAGTGTCACAGGACATCGTAGTGTTTTTGTTGCATGTACAGTTGGACTCGCAGCTTGTACCAAAGGTTCCCTCTCGGCAGGCTGCAAACATAAAGTAAATTACTAGCAGATTACTACTTTCCCTATTGTGACACTCACCGTTTTCGTCACCAGCAGATCTGACCAACACTGATAACATCTTCATACAAATATTTATAGCAATGAACCACAAAAAGTGTGTTTGTATGTTCTTAGCTTTTTGCAACACAACAAGCCTGCCGCTGCCAAGCAGACATTGCCAAAGTTGAAGGCATTTCAACTGGTAGTGCAAACCACCAACCTCTGCATGAGCGTTTGTCGTCGTTGAGCAGGAAACCCGGACCGCATTCACACGTAAAACCTCTCCCGTCGTCAGTAAGACTGCAGTTTTGTTGACAAGGCTTCTGCTCACACCAGTCTTTCGCTGTTTGCAACAACAGAAGTCTGCCGTTACTCATTACTGACATACAGTGCCATGTCGTATAGAAATGCAAGAGTCACATAAAGCGGAACTGCGTCACATTAATTTCAGCAAGCGAACAGTTAAAACTCGAAGACACCCTCTACTTGCTGAGCAATGAATGTATTTGCTTGTATTTAATTTAGTGCTGTCTGTCTATCAGTCTGTCTGTCTGCCTGCCTGCCTGCCTGCCTGTCTGTCTGTCTGTCTGTCTGTCTGTGTCTGCCTCTCTCTCTCTCTCTCTCTCACACACACACACACACACACACACACACACACACACACACACACACACACACACAGAGAGAGAGAGAGAGAGAGAGAGAGAGAGAGAGAGAGAGAGAATAATGACAATGGCAATGACAATTATCTTTATTTTCCAACGGCAAAAGACTTGGCGTAAATACTACATTCATGAAACGAGCACAGGCTTTTCAACTGTAATATTGTTAAGCTTTGCCATCGTCATTTTTATTCACCACGTTTAATCTGCGTGTATATGTCGACAAGACAATCACTCGTCCTCATTTGATTTATGCGCATTTTCACTCACTTTCAAACAGGCAGGATGTGTTGTCAGAGCCTAGGCTGTAGCCACCGTTACAGAAACACGTCTCGTCATTCTCGTCATTGCTCGCACAGCCGCCGTTTTCTGTATCACAGTCCTTGCGCCTACAACTTGTCCTTGCTGGAGGCAGAAATAGTCCTCGTAGTAAGCACGCACTCTCTCTCTCTCTCTCTCTCTCTCTCTCTCTCTCTCTCTTACACACACACACACACACACACACACACACACACACACACACACACACACACACACAGAGTCACACACATGCACGCACGCACACACGCACGTGCATAGACACACACGCATATTTGACAAGCACACAACTATTGATTAATCACCAAAAAAAGAGAAAATATATGGAATAGAGAAAGCTAATGCAGCGAAGAAAAATAGTACCTGTGCAGGTAAACCCATCGTTGTTCAGTTCATAACCAATCTTGTCACAAGAACACCTGTAGGAACCCTCAGTATTGAGACACTGTTGAGTGCACGAATGTGTGCTTTGCAGCGAACACTCATCAATATCTGTTCAAAAACGCAAAGCAAGAAAGGTCGTTACATTCCAAGAGAAGGAAAGAAGGGCACGTGTCAAACAAAGGAAGTATCTAGTATGCCACTATTAAATGGTTGCATTTTTCTTTGTATTTTTGTGGTTTATTTTTGTAGGGGGCGAGGTCCTTTTGTTGTTGTTTTGGGGGTTCTTTTCGGGGGGGGGGGGGGGGGGCGTTGTTGGTTGGTTGGTTGGTTGGTTTTGGTTTTGGTTTGGTTTTGGTTTGGTTTGGTTTGGTTTGTTTGTTGTTGTTGTCGGTGGTGGTGGTGTTTTGTTTTTTTTTTTTTTTTTGTTTGTTGGTTTTTTCCCAGGGCGGAGGGGGGGGGGGATATATACTTGTTATGGAATGGAGATACTGATATTGGCGGGTTATGATTTGAGAAAACAGAGAGAGAGACAGAGAGAGAGAGAGAGAGAGAATCACAGCCAATGTAGAAGACATAAAAAAATGAAAATGTGTTTGCCGGTCTTTGTCAATACAGCAACCGAACGAATTGTTTCTCGCAGGGCAGTTAATGGCAGACATGAAGAGAACAGAATGACAATAATACGATTTCTCACCCTCGCAGTCGCCCGTTTTCGGATTTGGAGAGAATCCCTGCCTACAGCTACACCGGTAACCGCCATCAAAGTTTTCACAACCTTGACTGCATGGCGACGATTCACACTCGTCAATATCTGTAAGTGAAAATGCGCATCTAGATACACAGGCTACGTGACACAAGATGCAGATCTGGAGGAAAACGCTATATATTCCTCTTAGACATAACGCTGCAGGTGACACCCTAGACATGCTTTAAATTTCACCAAAAAATTCACAAAAATCAGGCAGCCATAGATTCATGTGTAGAGGAAATTTAAACAAATTCCAATATTCCGTTTTTTGGCAATGTTGGCAGCGACCACATACCCCCTCATTCCACGGTCGTCTGCTGGCTCCTGTGCCAGCCGCGCATGGATACAAATAGTCCACAAGCCAGCCTCATTTTTCCCTAATTTTACTATTACCCTGGCATGAAACTTGTTTACAAAGCCAACAAAAAGCACCAGATTGCCATTGTTTACTCTGCACACAAATTTTAAAAGGGGCAAAGATTTTCTACTATATTTAGCCGAGTTCAAACTTCAAACCTTGATTCATGGGGACTGGGAAGCGGAAGAACCAGAGACGAGAGACTGGAAAGGAATCTGTAGATGACGAATGCAGCTTACTTTCAATAAGAAAACTAAAATACAGACATTACCATTGTGGTGAAAATTGGGAAGGGTCACGACTAAGGGGTCACACCGGAGAAATGACAGTTGGAAGACTACCAGACGTTAACAAGCTTCTTTCCTGAGCATCCTACCCTCTGGACAGCCCTTCCTTCAGTCGTCCTAAATCCAATCAGTGGTAGAATAATATTAATTTTGATACAATTGTTTTAACTCGTCCGTTCCTCTCCTCTCACCTTGACAAGTGCCGCTGGTACCGTTGTGAAATCCCTGTCGACACTGACATCTGTAGCCGCCCCGGAAGTTAAAACACTCGGCGTTACGCTGCTGGCAGTCGTCTAGGTTTTCCTTTATCTGACACTCATCGATGTCTTCATTACACTTGTCTCCTTCCCACCCGTTCTTGCAGACACACCCCCTTGTGACGTGACACACGTCAGCTCCCGGACCGCAGTCACAGCGACGGACACAGTTCCCTCCCCATGTGCCTTTCGGACAGTCTGTTACACACGCACGCACGCACACATACACACACACACACACACCATTTTTTTTTTCAGTTTCATTATTGTTAAGTGGAAGTGTAATATCAATAAGTTACAGAAATTTGCTTGTTCTCCTGTTTCTTATGGCCACTACACACGAATTTTCCTTTTAAAACAAATTTCCCTCCAAGAAATATACTGACTGGTTGACTGAAATAACCGACTCACCATGGCACGTAGTGTGGTCGTTAGCGAGCGTCATACCGAGAGGACAGGAGCAGGTAAATCCGCCCTCTGTGTTGTTACATGTGTGGGAACAGTTAGTTGCTCCTGTTTCACACTCGTCGATGTCTGAAAAGTATTCCACACGGAACTGAATCTGAGGAAACCATATACGAGTCTGTGCATTTGCTGTCAAAAATGGCCAGACTACAGGTGTTTTATATAGAGCTTACATGATTAGTCCGAGTCGTTTACGACAAAAGAAACCACTAGATGTTTCAAGTCCTTGCCCTTGCTATCGATCCTACGGTGATGTGGCTACGGCAAAAATTTGGAACCCTTAAAGCCCTCTCCGAAATTCGACCTTATTCGTCGTCACGTCATGCTGGAAATGTTGTTCTTCGATGCTCACAAAACACATTTTGCTCAAGCCTCGCTTCCCACGATTACTGATAATGACGTGATAACTGGGCGAAGAACTGTGGACGAAATGGACATTCGGCAAAGAACAGTGGACAAAATAAAGATTGGGGCAAAGTGTGATGTGAAAAGGCTAGAAACTGTGATGTGAAAGAAGAGCCAGTGTACGGAGATACGGCCATAGGCGTTGAAATTAAAACGCAGAAAGTACAGTTACGCGAAAATGTGTACAGCAGTAGATGTCACTCACCAAGACAAGAATGCTTGTCAGGTTGTAGTTTAAAGCCAGAGCGACAGAAGCAGACTTCATTGTCCGCATCATCTAGGGTGCATCCGTGGGAACAGGTGTTGTTGCTGCATGGCTCGGACGCTGAAAACAATACGTGTGTTTATATTTGCTAATAATTACTAATGGAAACAACATAAAAATCGGAAGTATTGATTGCAGCTGTGGAAAATGTTGCTCAAAGGAACGAATCCTTGCAGCGTCCACTTAACTAATCGTTCCCTTTGACGAATGATAATCTCTTACTTTTCTCGCAAGACGATCGGTCTGTGCTGAGTGTGTACCCGTAGTGACAGTCACAGTTAAAAGACCCGTCAAAGTTGACGCACTTGTGCTCACAGCCACCTTTGTTGATGGAACACTCGTCAATGTCTGAAACGGAATGTACAATTAAATAAGGTGGGTGTTTGGGAGTTTAACGCCCTTTTCCACCACGTAAGGGTAATATCAAAGACGGGGCAACGAGAAAAAAGGTCAGCACAATATTTGGCCCCAGCCGGGATTCCAACACACACACACTGTAGGCTGCATAAATCATCATCATCATCATCATCCTTCTAGTGATTATCTTCCTTGATATTATGTTTCTATTCTGTGGCTGTGTATTCTTTTCAAAGGGATCTATCCGTTTGTTTCGATTAACGAGAAACAAACCTGGCTTGCGTGTGTGTGTGCGTGCGTGCGTGCGTGCGTGCGTGCGTGTGCGTGCGTGTGCGTGCGTGTGCGTGCGTGCGTGCGTCCGTGCGTGTGTGTGTGTGGAGGAGAGCTTGTAGCTTGTAAATGTCACCTGTACAGGTTCCGTTGTCCTTTTCATATCCTTCGAAACAGTTACAGAAGAAAGTTCCCGGGATGTTAGTACATCTCTCGTTTTCCTCCGCATGCCGTGCCGGTAGCGCACTCATCAATGTCTTTGGAAGAAAAACAAATCAAAATTTAATGAGATAACATCACATATTTGACAAAACTTTAATAGCTCAAGAAAAGTTTGTCTAAACATTGTTACGGTTGACTGATTTGTTTAACTGAGGTTCCAGGTGTCAGATTAGCAGGAACAGGATCACGATTAAGCATTTCTGATTTAAAAAAAAAAGTCCTCACTCTACATCACGGTACTCTACACAGAAGCTCTTACCCGTGCAGTCACCATCTCCTTTCTTTTCGAATCCGGAGCGACAGTCACAGGAGTAAGAGCCCTCATTGTTGATACACACCAGGTCTTTTCCGCACACATCCGGGTTCTCTTCGCACTCGTTGACGTCGTTCTTACAATTACTTCCCGTCCATCCTTTCTGACAGATACAACCCTTCACGTGATGACACTCAACTCCTCGGCCACTGCACACGCATGTCAGGTTGCATTCTGGGCCGTAGGTGACATCTTCACACTTGGAACACGTGCGCTGGTCGGAGTTGAGCTTGTAGCCGGTGAAACACGAGCACTGGAAACCGCCCTCCGTGTTGTTACAAACCTGTGGACAAATGCGGTTGCCGTCTTCACACTCGTCCTGGTCCACGCAACTGAGACCGTCCTCGGCAAGTTCGTAACCTGAGCGGCAGAAACACTCCGGTATAGTACCATTTGTCATTTTGCAGCCTTGCGAACAGTTGCGGGCTTTGCATTCATCGGCGAGTAGTTGGCTCTGAACACAGGTGGTATTTGGGTTACCCAGCTTGTATCCTTTTTGGCAGAGACACTCGTACCCTCCTTCAGTGTTGTTACAGATTTGCTGGCACCCGTCAGTCCTCTCCGCGCATTCGTTGACGTCAATACAAGTGCGTTTATCAGAGTTCAGTCGATAACCAGATTTGCAGTAACACGCGTAGCTGCCGTGTGTGTTGTCACATCCCGCGGGAGGTTCACAGTCATGTATTTCTTCTTGGCATTCGTTTACATCCAGGCAAATACCAGCATCTGCAGACTTTACAAAGCCGAGAGGACAGTCACTACAGCTGTACCGAACATCTTCTTCTTCCTCCGAGGGACTGAGATCTGTACAGTTCTGCCGAGGATCGCATGGGTTGTCCAGGCAAGCGTCTTCGTCGATGTCGCATTCTTCGCCCATCCATCCCTTGTCACACACGCAGACGGCGTACCGGAACGTGTAGGTGCCAGCAGACTCTCTGGTGGTGGAGTTGTCACATCGGCCTTGGCCGCTACAGTTGGAGCAGACGACGATCGGAACGTATCGAACCACTGACTGGCCGTGGTGGGAATCCAAGGCGTACACACTAACAAGAAATAAAAAAAATTCTTGAAAATAATTAATTTTGTATGAAGACTCTCATCTTCACACTCAACACACTGGCGATCATGTGTAGCAGACGATCTATTCAGCGGTTTACGGTAGTTGTCTCCCCCCGCCAGAGGGCATATGTGTCCAGACACAATGGCTGGCCAGCGTTTTATCTCGCTGCAGTAGTTTAAATCAAATTTTGCCTGTAATACAGCCATGCAAAGCCTTCTGAACGCTTCGCAGTCTGCTTCTTCCTTCAGAATAAAAGATAAATATTGTGCAGTTGATTCAGCGATATGATTTTGATGCTTGTTCGCATTTTTTGCGCTTTTTACTGGTAGATACTGCCGGCTAGCTCACTGCGCCGAAGGCAGAACCAAGTCGGACGATGGTGCTTGAGTTTCTTGCAGTTTAGGAAAATTTGGCCTATTTCTTCTGTGTTCGATTTTCTTCCTGCCCATGTTCTTTGAACAGGATTCCGGGGACCGGGGTGGACGAATGGTAGGGCGTTGGACTTCCAATGCTCGGGTCGTGAGTTCGAATCCCGGTTGGGGCCAAATATTTGTGTGGATTTTTCATCGTTGCCCCGTCTTTGACATCATCCGCATGTGGCGGAAAAGGACGTTAAGCCCCCAAACACCCATCCCACCCACCCACCCTGTCCAAGTGTGATGTTTCTACTAGTACAAACGACAAGCCTGCATGCTATCGCTGACATGAAAAAAGGGGCATTTGTCTCAACAGCTAGCAGAATATCGCAACTTTTGGGAGAAATGCCGCATGCTCCTGAATACTTGTTCCAATACTTTCTTGTAGTATCTGTCGTAGTAGCAGTGTAACACGGATCTGTTTTTTTGCAGATGGGATGCCGTTGATGGTTGTGATGGTTCTACTTTCTGTCATTGTTCTTTTTGTCTCTATTCTTTTTCTTTCTGATCAAGGAAATTTTTACAAACTTTACTGCACTGTCTGCGTAAAACAGATAACAGAAATATTGTGCACCTGGTTCACTGATAAGTTTTATCATTTTTCGTCTAACTTAGAAGTGGGTATGAAAATGTAGGAATTGCTTTAACCGTCATGAAAAGGACTCCACGCCAAAACTGAGGCCCAATACTTCAGTCGGCTGAGCAAAAAGTAAACATATTTGGCGCAGAGAAAGCGAAACAAGCAGATAATTACGAAAAACAACAACAACAACGAGGAGACGAGCTAGCTTCAAAGCAAAAACGAAAAACACACACCGCGGTCCTACACACAAAACAAGCAAACAACACCCAAAAACTGAGTATTACCGAATATCGACAGGTTGCTGTGAATTGACAGTGGTGCTGACTTCTCCACTTTTGGAGTCGATTGTCACCGTACCACCAAACTCATCGACAAGTGCGTAAGTCACCTCATCGTTTTCATCAGGGTCGTCAGCTGTCACATTGAACTTTGCTGGCTGGCCTGACCTCACCGTGACGTAATCAGGTACCTCAACTTTTGGTAACGTGTTTTCTGGTACGACATAAACAAGCGACTGTTAACGACAACATGACATGCAAAAGAAACCTTATAAATTGACTATGAACTAACCTCAGCGAATTTTGAATGATAGAAAGTGCAGGTACGGGGGGGGGGGGGGGGGGGGGGGGGGTTTGCTATAAAAGAAACTGGCGTAACTGAAATGTCATTGAAATGATTGAAGGAAGAAAAGTATCAATGGAGCTTCTAGAATTTACTTGAAGACCAAATATTTCTTTTCAGAATGCACAAATATCTATAAGGCAAAAAATACGGCGTTTCGACGAAAGCTTCGTCAATGCCGAATAAAAACAGTAGGAAGAGGGGTGGGGTGGGTGTCTGGGAGTTTAACGTCCTTTTTTTCACTACGTACGTGTGATATCAAAGACGGGGCAAAGTGAAAAAGGCCAGCATGAATATTTGGCCCCAGCCGGGATTCGAACTCACTACGCGAGCATTGAAAGTCCAGCCCTCTACCATTCAGCGTTCTCAGCGCCTCCCCCCCCCCCCCCCCCCCCCCCCCCCCGTCCTAGAAAAAGGGAGACAAACCCTAACTAACAGACTGAAAAGCGAAACAAAAGCAAAAGGGGAATAAACCTAAACAACCGTACTGATTTGGACGTTCTCTTTCACAGCCTGTTCGCCGGTGCGGGTGGTGGTGCTGGCGAAGTCCTCGCTGCCCGTGGAGAAATAGTCGTAGATACAGGCCGAGTTTCCCTCACCACACAGCGCCTCTGCGGCGTCTTTCTCTTCTTTGGGCACCTCGTCCAGAAAGACGGGCACGAAGTCCGGGTGGGAATAATTAGCAGGTCCCATCCTGGGCGGGTAGCGAAGTACTGTTGTGTCGTCCTTTACGGCCCCTGTGGGTGAATTTTATATGAATTCATTTATGGCTTTGATCTTGAAACAGTTTCATGCGGTGAATGCCGTTACTCAGATAAAATTTTATTACAATTAGTAATTTACCACTGTCAATTATATTTGCTGTTGTCGAGGGAGATAAAACGTTACTTGAATCTTTAATTTTCTTGTATCAGTTAGTTAGTTAGTTAGTTAGGGCTTAACGCCGCGCAAGCAACAAAGACTAATTCGCGGCAAAGCAAAAGTTTGCCTCTGCGAGGTCGTTAAAAGGGTAAAAAGCTATTCCGTAAAACAAGATGTAAATCAATCAATCAATCAATCAATCAATCAATCAATCAATACTTTATTATTCTGTCTTGTCTAAATGAGATAAACATGTTCATCAAATATCACGAAGGTAGGTAGGTCAAAGAAAGTCCAAATTGCACGAGAGACTAGATTTATAAAACAAGTTGGCCTATTTCAAGAACTCGAAGATGTTGTCCGGCGGGATATCCCGGAACAACGCCTTCAGTGTTGAAACACAGTAATGCTTATCACGGATCTCTGCGAAATCCGTACAAGAAATTAAAAAATGTTCAACGGTAAAAGGTTCAGGGCACGGAATACACCATGGAGGTCCCCCTCCCCCTTTCAATACATGTGAACGAGTAACATAAGTGTGCCCGATGTGGAGCCGGCTTAAGACCACCTCCCGTCGATTAGACCGACAGAGAGGGATATCATCACAAATGCTTGACAAAATATGCTTTCTTGTTTCACAATAAGAAAAACAAAGGAACTAAGAACCCACAAACAACAGAACTGTCGAAAACCAAGTACTCACACTGCTGACCGAAGAGGTAGTGTATGTGCTTGTCCGTCATATTGTCACTCAGCACAGTTCCATTCGGCAAAATGAACTCGTCATCTTTCACGTCGTTGTAATTCCCGAGTAGCCCCTTAGTCTGGCGTTTAAACTCCAGAGGAACAGAGACTGAGACGACCAGAGATTTGACTTCTGCTGCTATAGTCAGACTGATTCCTAAGCCGAAAAAAAAAACCACAGCTACATTACTTTTCCCTTCTTCCTCCTATTTTTTTTTTTTACAATTTCTTTTATTGTTGTTTTTTGTTTTTTCTGGGTTCATTTGATTGTTGTTGTTGTTGTTTTGTTGTTGTTATTTTGTTCTTTGTTTGTTTGTTTGTTTGTTTGTTTGTTTGTTTGTTTGTGTTTGTTTGTTTGTTTGTTCGTCTGTCTGTTTTTGAGGGGAGCCGGGGTGGCCGAGTGGTAGAGCGTTGGACTCAATGCTCGGGTCGTGAGTTCGAATCCCAGCTGGGGCCAAATATTTATACTGGCCTTTTTCTCGTTGCCCCGTCTTTGATATCACCCTTACGTGGTGGAAAAGGGCGTTAAACTCCCAAACACCCACCCAACCACCCTGTTTACTTTGGGGGGGGGGGGGGGGGGCGGGGGGCAGTCACAGCAGCAAAGACAGAAAGTTAGCACTACGAATTGTGTGCCAGTTTACAAGCTTGGTTCTTTTTCAAAGAAAAGTGTGTATGTGTGTGTGCGTGCGTGTGTGTGTGTGTGCGTGCGTGCGTGCGTGCGTGCGTGCGTGCGTGCGTGCGTGCGTGCGTGCGTGCGTGCGTGCGTGCGTGCGTGCGTGCGTGTGTCTGTCTGTCTTGTGTCATACTTTTGTTTAATTAGTTTAAAGTTAAGACTGTATTTGTGAAGCACCTTGAGCTCACCGTGTGGGGATACAGCGCTATATACAGTCTTCACAAAAAGTTAAGGACCAGTCAACATAATGGGTGACAGTTTCAATAAATCAGAAAAAATAAACGTATAAGAGTTTTCCCGTAAAATTCGGTAGCAAGGTTAAGGGGTAATTAGTGAACATGGCGACCACTGTGTGGATGGCACGTGCGCGTCACACATCATGCTTGACGCGTTTGAAAATCTGCAATTTCGGCAAAACTAGACCGAGTTTCAGTGTTCAGTGAGCGATACCTGTGGCTTTCTGCACGGCAAAAATGAGATGCAGGTCAAAGAATGCATCCCTGGTTATGAACTGTGCTCATTTGTTTGCCTACATAAGCCGCCGTTTCAGCGATGTTCAGCACAACACCAGCATGCCACCACGACAAAAGTTGAATGATATTTGCAAGTGGTCCTTAACTTTTTGTGAAGGCTGTAAGATGATTATTATTATTACTAAAATCTAATGTTTCGCATGGGCCCAGCAACCTAGTTCGGCGTGCAAAACTTCAAGACAACAGGAGTGACTTTCTGTTCATTATGTGAACGGATCAACTGTTACATGATCACCTGACGGGAAAGCCACGACAATGCTGTTGTTGTCTCTGAACATGGTGAAGTTGTCAGCATCCACAGTGAAGTTTTCACCTTGTACTTCGAAGTCCTTGCTGTAGTCTCTCTCTTCTCCATATATTTCCAGCGCTGGAAAATGAAGAATGGTTATCATTACAGGGCTCCACTTTGTATGCATGTGCCTACGAATTATGCTTGGTAACAACGAAATGTAGTTTTGCATGCCTTACAGTGGAAGGGAATTTCTGTAAAAGCCTTTGCTCATGTGAGAAAACTGTCAAATCTTGAAAAGGTCAAAGGCCCTGTGAAATGAATCTTTATAAACAGGTTACTGTACCACTTTCGGCGCGCTTTTTAGACAGACGTCCCAACAGGCAAGTTTAGGAACAAACAAAGAAACAACCAAACAAGCAAAAGTGTAAATCACGCTTGGTTTTACTTGTACAGACCCATACGCTTAAGTCAAACACGCTTAAGTCGAACTTCGGATACGTCGAAGCAAAAAATTTTTCCCGGCCAAACTTGCTCTTTGTATGACTAAATTTTCCACGGATAAGTCGAACGAGTACTCAAAAACGGATAAGTCAAAACTCGGTTATGTCAAACGAAATCTGCAATTTTAGCCTCGGATAAGTCGTACCAGTTGCTGGCACGGGAATTTCTGTTTGTCCTTCTGATGCATCAGCGCCAAAACACGGCTTGCACGGAGATTTAACATTTCCCGTGCAAGTACAGGTTGACAGTGTTATGTGGCCTGCGGGCCTTAGGGCTGGTTATCTTAGGTGGTAGAACACGAAATTGGCGAGAAACACGTGCAAGAACAGAGCTAGGCGTGAGATCTGACCCTGTGCCACTGGTCTCTGAGGTTTTCTGTCGCCAGTGTTAAGAAGGTGATTTGCCGTCGGATTCAGAGGGTAAGCAGTGAGTTATTCCTGGTATGTGAAATGAATGTGTGTGTGTGTGTTTGTGTGTGTGAGAGAGAGAGAGAGAGAGAGAGAGAGAGAGTTTGCCAGTTGGTGCCGTTAGAGTTGGAACTTTCTGCTATTTGACTGCGTGTGTTTATATGAGGTTGCACTAGAATTTATTGAGCACATGCGATCATATGACTGCGAACACACACACACACGCGCGCGCGCGCACACACACACACAGATGACGCTGCTGATCTTACAAGCAGAATTAGAGTCAGCGAAACTAGAAAAGAAGAAGAAAACATAAGCTGGAAACTTATCACCGTTTGGTGCCAGGCAGCTTTCATGTCAGAACAAAACGGCCATCAGACAAACTTGGCTTTCTCCTTCCTCTGCATTGCATGTGTGACTATATATAGTAAGACCAAGCCACTACTCAGAACTGAAAGTGAACTCAAAGTGAACAAAATAGCTACGGATATTCGATGACATGGCAGCTTACACGAGCGTATTCAATGTAACAAATCCCAGCAGTAAGGCTCAGTATAGTTCGCACCCCTGAGCCGTACTGGGCAAACTATTCAAACGCATCCACACTCGTTTAGTTGAGTTCGCCTGATTATATCGGTTTAGGGTTAGGTTAAGATTTAGGGTTGCGGTTACCTTGTGATAATGGTGCAATCGCTACGTTGTTTAGACGGTCGCAGTGCATTTACAGCAGGTGCAAATGACAAAAGGGGGTGAACTATACCAAAGCAGCAGCAGTAAGCTCATGTTGACCAGGGAAAATAAATTTCAGTTTCCAAACCGAATCAGGGGGTGAAAAGGTGCAACTCGCTTAACTCGAAGCTAGAGTCGAAATTCGACCTTATCCGTCGTCACGGATAAGTCAAACTTCGGATAGGTCGAACAAAAATCCATTTCCCCTGCGAATTCGACTTAAGCGTGTTCGACTGTACTTCCATGCAGTCAACACCAGTAAGATTTGGAAAAATGTGGGGTTTAGTTTGTTTGCTATGTTTTAGTAGCTTACAATGAGCTTTACTCTCAATTTTCTCTCAGTCAAATAGAAAAACCATAAACAACGATAACAAGAAAACGCCTCAACATCAACTTAACTGGATTTGCAAAACCAAAGTTTACATAGTCCGTACACGAAGCCTAGAATGCAAGATATAACCACCCGACTTAAATTTCTTTCCAGATGCGGTAGACAGCAGTAAGTGTAGGCGCTATTTTATTTTCAGTGTATTTTACTTACAGCTCTTGTCAAGAGGATGAAGTCCTACATACACCCTGGTTCCGTTTTCCTCTGCTCCAAACGCCGTGAATACTGTGGCGTTCACCTGTTTCCCGTCCTCCGACTCGATGGGGCCTGTTCGACCTTGAAGGGTGAAGGTCAGATGAGGGTTGTCCAAGGCCACTAGAGTATACTCACCCCACCCGTTGAAGGTGTACTCACGTTCGTCCAGAGTCTTGATGTGGGGGTCACCGAACATCCAGGCTGAAAACGGTTCACATTAATTTTTTTTCTGGTTTCTACAACCGGTATAGAGAATAAAAAATCTACTCGATGTGTATGCGGCAAAACAATGCTGGCTGGATTTGGCAGAACAATTCTGTAAAATCTATTTTACCATGCTTTTCCGTTTTGAAATTTGTTTTTAATGCACCACAAGACAGAGAGGGGGGAGAGAGAGAGAGAGAGAATTTGTATTTTACAAGGACAGAATACTTACAAAATCTGAACGGAAAATCGGCTTGGCAGTTTTGCTCTATCGGCCTCAGCTTGTAGTATTCTTGACAATCAATGGTGTTGGAAGAATTCGAACAGCAAGCCTCGTGGCCTTCTCTGTCTTCTATCTCATGCTTCTCTCTCAGTTCAATGTATATCGGGTTGTAGGCTAGGGCAGATCCCGCGTACGGCATGTTTGTGTCGAGTTGTTCAAATGCCGGACTGTGTCTGTCGTGCGAGTAGCAACATTCCTGCGCCCGCATGTAAAAGTGGGGGTTAGGGAGCTGAGCCCAGGGTTAGAGTCTAACCTCGACCTAAACTAGCTCTAGGTTTTTTTTTTTTTGTTTTTATTTTAAAATCAGGAAGCGGGTCCATTCCACCATGGTGCCTAAGCCGTTATAGAAGGCTTTTTTTCTTCCGTTCCTTGCTTCCTTTTTTCTATTTAATTTTGTTTTTGGGTTTCTTTTGTCCTAGTCTGGGTTAGGCCCGTAGCCGTTGATTAAAGGGTAAGGCAAGTCAAGTGCAATGTTGGGTTTAGGGGATAAGTAGTGATGTCCTAGACGGCTGCAGCCCAAAAGATTTGAACATGAATACACCATTCAGCATTTATCACACCAAACGGCAGCCGAAATGCGATGCCATGGAGGCCGCCATGTTGATCCTAGCAGTGACGTCACTGCACCACTCAGCAGCAGAAGACACTAAGCTGGCACACTCTCTGTGCGTGCAGGTGTGCCTGCTACACGTTTTAGGCGTGCTATTTCTGGCTCGTATACACACTTTGCATATTTCCTGAAAGCTAGAATGGATTTGGGGATAGTTCTTTTTAATTTCGAGCCAGAATATTCTGAGGAAGAGCTCAGTAAGGTCGGGTCGGGCAGAAAACAGTGGGGACGATGGGGAAGAGCCGATTGATGCGTGTTTGACAAGAGAAGCAGCAACATCGTTCGCAAAAGCGCCAATGAAACAATCCAGGGTAAAATGATCTCCACAAACGAGGTCAGTCTCGATTGTTCCAGGCGTATTCCTGCACTCGGCGGGGCAAGCGATCGTCCTTCAAGATCTCCAGCCGTTTCGCACATAACCTCCGTTTTTCCTTTGATTTGTTTAGAATCGGAAATTTATAAAAGCTTTTGTGGCTTCCATCTGCATTCTTACACATGCCCTGTTTGCTGAAACACCCAAACGCTTTGCACTTTGGCATCTCGAACACAAAATAATACTCTGGAACAACCACAGACGTATAGGTCGATGGGAACAACCCGCTCAAAGCTGGTACTGCCGACAGTGGTGGTCGAGTGACGTCACCGTCAGCACCTTTCCCGTCTCATTCGCGAAAGAGTGCGGCAACATGGCGCAGCCCAAGAACCGAAAGCAGAGAGTGTTTTCGGCGCATTTTTGAGTAAATGGTACTTTGTTCACGAAAACTTATGCTGTCTAACAGCTTAGGACCTCAATATCTGTCATTTAAACCCAATAGTGCTCTTGACTTGCCGTACCCTTTAAATTAAGCTCGAGTTTTACATGCGGGTCCTGGACAACACAATAGAATTACAACTTTAATTTTGATGATAATAATAATAATAATAACAAGCTCATTAATATAGGCGCTTTATCCCAAATATTTGGTTCAAAGCGCCGCGAGCTAAACCCAACACGCATGCTCACGTGAATCACACGCATTCTCTCACAAACTGGACATGCACACATTACAATCACGTCGTGCGAAGGGTCAGCTCAGCAATTGAAGTTTCGGAATTTTTAGAATTGCATTTATTTTTGAATTTTGTGGGCTGAACATTTCCAAAGCAGAGAGTAATAGCTCAGATTCACATGGCAGTTGGGTCAAAGCGTGAAGGAGGGTGAATCGAGTAATAAGAGTAATCTGATTAGCAGTCACTATATAAAGACCGTTACTTTATTTCTATAAGGGCCACATAATGATGAGGTTGTGCGACAGCAATAGGCATACGGGCGTATGCCCCCCCCCCCCCCCCCACAGGCCATACACTGCACTGTAGAGGCAGCCCCAGAGCAATGACCCCGCACGCCCAACGCTACTTTTTCACCTTTCCGTAAGGGTAGAAATCGCGGCTGTTGGCCCGGTTCAGACGGTAACACCACAACCTGGCCCTGGGCACCCAGCGACTGAACGTCCACATGAATCTCGTCCGTCTCCACACGTCATTTGCAGCGCACGGGCACCTGGGCAACCGATCGAAGCCTGACTGACGTTCAGCTTTCTTGGGAGAGTTTCTACTGATCCAGTTCTTGCAAACTTGCGAGGGGCTGGGTGGCGTTTCGCCAACCTTGTAGATCCACACGCCTTTCCGACCTGTTTGAGAGATAGAGTGGTCATCGTGAAAACTTGAGTAATACGACCGTGTCTAAACGCCATGCTTGTTGTTGTTGTTGTTGTTGGTTTGTTTGTTTGTTGTTATTCTTGTTTGTTGTTGTTGTTGTTGTTTTGTTTTGTTGTTTTTTGTTGTTGTTTGGTTGGGTTTTTGTTTTTTGTTGTTGTTTGTTGTTGTTGTTGTTTGTTTTTGTTTTTTTTTGGGGGGGGGGATTGTGCTGCTATTGTTGTTATCATAGTGTATTAAAAATAAAAGCAGGACACGTGATCTTCGTGGGACCAACAGACCAAACGACTGCAAAAATTGTTTTTAAAAAAAAAGGCCGACAGGTATTGGGTGGCGCTGCACCGCGGCGACGCGCTTCCCCCGGGGGAAGCAGCCCGATTTTTCCGAAAGGGATAATAAAGTAGTTAAAAAAAAGCGTACCTGTGTTTCCAAACACTTCATCAATTTTGTAGGCGTTTCTTGTCTTTGAGTACATGTTGAGTTGGTAGTTCTCTCGCTCGCCGTCAGACGCGCCAATGATGACGTAGTACCAGTGACCTCGATACTCCCACGTCATGCTACCGGTGAGGTAGTACACGAGAACGTATGACGTTTGACCGTTCGAGATCAGAGCCAGCTGAAAAGTCGCCTCTCCATCTTTCTGTCAAGACGAATGAAAATTAAAAAAAAAAAAAAAAACACATGAAACAAGGATAGTGCGCCGCGATTTTTTCACTTAATTTAATATAGTCCGTGTCCAAGGTTCAGCTGTGTGCACTGTGTCTTTGTGGTAATCTAAGCGTCCTGGCTAACGAAACTCGAATGCAAAATCTCGATACATGTACATACTCATATCAAGGTTCACGAGTTTTGTTTGACCAAAGTCACCTTGCTCCAAATTTCAATATCATTCATGGATAATCCCGTTGCCATCTGACATATTTATTTTTCAGTTTGTTCATTTACTTATTTTCTACATTCCAGAAAGAAGTATCACGCGGTTTTTTTTTTTCGTTTTTTTTTTTTGTTGGGGGGGGGGGGGGGGGTAAATTTAGGGACACTGATTTTCATGACTTCAATGGTTTTTCCGTCTTCTGCAGGAACTCCTTCTCGCTGTAGATTAAATACATGGCGCTGAGGCGGCCATTTTTTCCCAGAATAATAAAGGTTGGTGTAAACGGCTTGAAAAGTACGAGCGAAGTGAAGAAAATGGATCAATATGCATGATTGAAAAGAAATGAAGGAGTGAGGAGAAACGAGAAATGTTCCCCACCTGGTCCGGTGTGAATGCGACATTGGAGTACCGACCCTGTTTGACCCTATCCCACGTGACAACCAGCGCAACAGTTGCTCGGAAGTCATGCGACGGGCTAAATTTTTGCACATCTTCTGTAGCCTTTTTCAGTACGGCAGCATCTTCAGTGTCTGTAGCTCCTTTGTCTTCGTACAAGTGGTAATAGATGCCTGAAAAGAACACGGAAGGATGGGTATAGTTCAGGCAAGACTGCTGGAGGCTTCATGCAGTTCATGAATAGAGAATTAATGCTGGACTTTGTTGTTAATTTTTGCGCTAAATACTTCCACCAGCACAGAAAATAATGTTTCAGATGGGTGGAGATGATCGCACCGCCGTTACCCGGTGCACTGGGTGTAAATGTAAATATGATTATAATATCGTAAGTTTGAAATTTGCAATATTAAATCATTGTACCACCCTTTCCCCTTCCCTTCCCCACCCCCTTATTAAACGAAAGAGCAAATGCTGAAAAAGAAAACGAGAATAATGACACCAGATGCACAGAGAGAAACGTTTAAAAACGGAGTTTGAAAAACAAGACCAAACAAAACGGAGTTTGAAAAAGAAGACACCCCCCCCCCCCACCCCCCAGCTTCTATTCAGACATTTTAGCACGCTCATAACCATATACCGCCAAACATCTAGACTTACCTCCGGCGCTGTCAGTATCGTCGATATAGGCGCAGTAGGCACAAACCACCATCCCGTACACAGGCAGTTCTGGCCATGGGTAGCGATATCTGATGGAGATCAGACCATTCTTGCCGATCTGGGAATAATCATTTACCAGCATTCATCGATCGTAGACCATACGTAAAATACATTCATTGAGTCAATCAAAGTATGGTTTAGTATAATTATGATATTTGGTCTGATAGATGAAGCCCCACCCCCCACCCCCCCCCCCCCCCCCCGCCCGCCCCCTCGCTGGTGTGGGATATATTTTTCCCGGTTCTTATATAATAATAATAATAATAATTATTATTATTATAGGCGCTTAATCCAAAATATTTGACTCAAACCGCCGTGAGCTAAACCCAACACGCACGCTCACGTGAATCACACGCATTCTCACACGTTGAACATGAACACATTACAATCACGTTGTGCGAAGGGCCAGCTCAGCCGTTTGAGTTTCGGAATTTTTAGAATTGCGTTTTAATTTTGTGGGCTGATCATTACCAAAGCAGAGTTGGAGGATGCCGGAGCATCCGGAGGGAACCCTCGACGGTCGGCCCGAATGAAGGGTTCCACATACGAGAAAGAAAAATTCGTTGCCCGCCTCGAACCTGACCTCTCGCATCGGTGACTAAGTCTTAACCACTAGATCATCGACCGCCCCAATGTCGTGTATGTATCAATACAGCGGGAAAACAGGAATGCTTGTTTTCTCACAGTCACTCAAGTGCGGTCGACTGACTTACATAAACTTTGTCTTGTCTCTCCTTGCCAAAGCTGAAGCCAGCTTTGATCAATACTTCCTCCATACTGGAAGGGTTTGTCATTTTCACTACCGTATCCTTTGCGTCAGGTCCATATTTGAACAGATCTGCAACATATGTTAATATCAAAAGTAAATCTTAAGCTTGCAATACCGTTAACATGCACTTGTTCGACCCCTGGGCATTATTATAAGCCCTGCTTGTTCATGCTCGGTAACTGTTTACTTGACAAAAAATTGTATTGCAATAAACCTGTTTAAACCAAATTTTAAGCGCATTAGAATGGCTTCAAAACAAACAATAAAACAAGCAAAAAGGACACACACTCTCTCTCTCTCTCTCTCTCTCTCTCTCTCTCTCTCTCTCTCTCTCTCTCTCTCTCTCTCTCCACCCCTCCCACCGCCGTCCCCTCCACCCCACCCCCTCAAAAAAATAAAACAAAAAAACAAAACAACAACAACAACAAAACACAAAAAACAATAACACTTGCAACAACAAAAACATCAAACTTACAATCAAAATAAAACAAAACAAACAACAACAACAACAACAAAATACATACCGTACTTGCTGACATCGGCCACTGAAAGAAGAACGTAACAGTTTTCTTACAGACAATGTAGGTGTGGTTTTGTATGAACCAAACAAACTTTCACAAAGGCAGAAACACACATAGAGTCCTTTAACGTCTAGCTTATTCGCGTCTTTATTTATCTATTCATCGGCGACCAACAGAGCACATTAAGTAATTTCAAACGAAAGTAAAACGCGTAACATCATGTACAAACGCAAAACTGGCGTCTTCGTTCTTTTATGTCCGTTTGTTTGTTTAAGCCCTACCGAAAGAATTAAATACTTATACGCACCATCAACATTCACACTGGTGTAAGAAGCTCGAAATCCGTTCGCACTGTAAGAGTTGCCGAAGGAATTAAGCACGACCGTCAAGCTGTTGCTCAGGCTGGTTATTTTGGGTGCTGTAGTTGAGCCACATAATCTGCATATAACACAGACGATGACAAATACACACAATTAAACAACAACAACAACTACAAACCGCAGAGGTGAGCGGTGGTCTAATAGGTAGCGCGTCGGATTTAGCCGCTGCTACTGAACGGCCGTCACCAGTGTCATGGCGATGAAGCGTGGATTCGAGCCCAGGTCGAGCTTGTGATATCACATAATGTGATACAGGTTTTTCCTGGCTGCCGGGCTGCTCATCGGAGATTTCTCTCCGGGTTATACGGCTTTCGTCCACCAGCAAAAATTGCAACAACAAAAAAGTATTTTAAAAAAAATTAGGATA
Source organism: Batillaria attramentaria (assembly GCA_018292915.2). Lineage (NCBI taxonomy): Eukaryota > Metazoa > Mollusca > Gastropoda > Batillariidae > Batillaria > Batillaria attramentaria. Next base: position 227,534 of record JACVVK020000378.1, read on the forward strand.
GGTAATGGGTGGCGCTGCACCGCGGCGACGCGCTTCCCCCGGGGGAAGCAGCCCGAATTTCCCGAAAGGGATAATAAAGTTTTTTTGTTTTTTTTTTAATCAAACCAGAAGGGACTGCAGTGAGTATTTACTGCAAAACCAGTAAGTGATGAATCATAATGTGAGATTTCTTACGTGTCAATGACTCTGTTCGCGTCTACTTTGTCGCTGTCGTAAAGTCTGATGTGGGCGCCATCACAGAAGCGGTTCCCACTGCTCAGATAGCCCACATTAAACTCCTCAAAGGTCAACTCGATTTTGTCACTTGGAGCCACAGTGATGGTCCAGACACAGTAGGACGAAGGCGGGTATTGGTAGGGGAAGGCTGGAGACGTGAAGTTCCCTTCTGGAGCTGTCATTCTCTGGTCTTTACATTCTGGAACACACACAATGTGTGATACATCTTGTTGGCTACCTCCCTACCGTAGGCGATGGGCATGATATTAATGTATTTTCCAGTGTCAAATTCCCTGATTGTGTCCCTTTACTCAAGCAAGTCCTAAAGGTTAGCTTAGAAAAGATTAGGTTAGAAGAGGTTTAAAGGTTAAATTGGTTAGGTTAAAAAAGATGAGGTATGATGTGTAATATTAGACTTTAACGCCTTACAAGTGATAAAGACCAAAGACAAAGAAGCCAGAGGATGGAACAAAAGAGTCAAGTGCACGCAGATATGGACCCAGAAAGGAACACGCAAAAGTGTACAGCGCGCGTGAAGTTACTTTAAAGACAGTATCGGGATGATGCTGTGAGCATAAAAGAAAATGTGCATGTCATTTTCACTCAGCTCACTTTTTTCTAGCCGCTGGTACGTTGCTGTAAAGCCTGTACTGTTCATGTTATTAACAGCGTCCGTATGGAAATGGATGTACATGACCCCTTGTGTTGACGACAGGGAAGTCGGAAGAGACGTGCCACAGAGACGCTCTCCCAGCAGGGGAGTTTCTACATCAGAACGACCGTCATATACCTGCAAATGTGCGTCGGGATTATTCGTAATCCAAAAACTCTGTGCTTTGTAATAATCTCGTTTTCGCATTTACTAATTTATTTACTTATTTTAGTTTTAGTAGACTATACGGTTAAAAAAAAAAAAAACCCTCAAACATGGCAAGATAAATGAAAGATATTGAAAGATGTACGTTTACGGTTGCAGTCGCCAACGATTATTCTTTGGAAGATCAGTTGCTTGTTACTGCTTCGGGAAAAAATAGAAGAAAAACATTCTGGCCCAATTAATCCATCTCGACTTCTACTGCCGTTTGACTGAAAAGACGCCAAGTTTATCATGTTGATCAAACTCTGCGTCTCTTTTGCAAAACTGATCGTGAATGCGGAGTCACGCCTAAATCGAGACAAATTACGATAAATAGACCTGAACATAATCTTGGCAGGCGCCATCTGTGGGTTCATCCAGCCGGAAGGAGGTGAAGTTGAGCGAGATGTAGTACCACTGATAATTACTGGAGTTTATCAGAAAACCACAGTCCAGGTCTGGTGGAGAAACGCTTTGGTACTTAATCGACGACAAGGTCCGCACAGAGCTGTCGGCACTGAGGGACCTGAGCGGGCACACTGTGTGGGGGAAAAGTCAGTGAATCAATTTCTTTTAGCTTTTCATCCCACGCGAGAGGGGGGGGGGGGGGGCACAGAGCAACGTAAAGAGTTTTTGGAGATGACGCTGTACGTCTGTTTCATAAACATCATCTTGAGTAAAGGTAGTGTCATCATCTTATGTCGTGATCATTACAGAGATAGGCTTCACCATTCTCTTACCTTCTCTCCAGAAAGCCCTGAACTTGTTCCTGGGCACTCCGTAGTCGCCAGAAGAAATCATCTTAATGTACATCACGTTGCTGTCTGATGTTATTGGGGTCGGGGTTCCCGACTGACATGGGCTGAGTAGTATTCTTCCATTACGGCCGCCATCATGGATCTTCAGAAACAGATCGAAGCATACACACAATGGGCATTCTTGTTTCAAATGTCCAACAAGGACACTCAACTTGAGTTTCTGGCCCACAGAGAGAGAGAGAGAGAGAGAGAATTGTACAGACCTCCAGCCTGTTTCTGTTATTTGTACAAGGCTGCATGCGGAAGTCATGGAACGTTAGGACGAGACGTTTGTAGGGTTCAGTAGTGATGCTCCACTCATAGTCAGTGTCGTTGGTGTACATGTCAGGATAGCCCGGGCTCTCGATGGTACCGTTGTCCTGGGTTAAGTTCGTCACAACTGGATCTGTTAAAAGAGCAAATGATACTTTCTCCTCGTTTTCAAATCATTTATTAAGTATTTTAAAAAGTTTATTAGTATATAATTTTTCATTTTAATTTTCGTTTCGTTTCGTTAAGTGTTTCTTCTTTGTCATTTTGATATTTCAATTGCACTTAATGCTCGGGTTGTGAGTTAGTATTCCGGCTGGGGTCAAATATTTGTGCTGGCTTTTCCATCGTTTCCCAGTCTTTGATATCACCCGTATGTGGTGGAAAAGGACGTTAAACCCCCCAAAACACCCATTCACCCTCAATCGTACTATTTTGGCGTTTCCATGATTATGATTGGCAATAATGTCCTTGCCTGGTTCCACACGATAGCAGGTCACCCGGAAACCACGTGCACTGTCGCTGGAGTGACTGTCTGACTTAAATCTGAACGTCACTTCACTGTGGTTGGACACAAGCTCCCGTGAGGAACTGGAGGAACCACAGTAAGGACCGCCCAGAACTGGTGCTGACTCGTTCTTTCCGTCATACACCTTGAAACACAACAAAAATAGCGTGTCTCACGTGGTGCTTTATTCGTTACACGTTATGCAGTTGTTCTGAGGTTGGCTGGTAGACACACTACATACAGCATATATTCAAGTCTGGGATCCTTGTTCATTTCTACCTTAAGAAAGTCGCCATCACAAGTCCCGTTTTCTAGATCCAACGCAAAGTCGCGAAAATTCAGACGGAAGGTGAACTCAGGTCGCTGCCGGATGACGTAGGTGCAGTCCAAGTTTGGAGGGTACTGGCCAGAGTAACCAGGCGAATCGACCGTGTAATAGGAGGAGCTGGAGGAATACACGTTTCTGGAACAATCTAAAAATTAAACAACAAAATAAACCAGTTTTCCTTTTTAAAAGCGAAAGGGAACAAGAGGCTTTGGTTTCCATAAAAATTCGCAGGCTCTTTAGAAAACAAAACCAATAGGCCATAGTTTGTTTTTGTTTTTTGTGTGTCCGCACCTATCCTTTACCATGCAGAACATAATTATGCACTGTGGTCACAGAACTGGCCAAGCTACAAAGTTACTTTGCATTCTCTTTCTTTGTTGTTGTTGCTATTTTTATTTTTGTTGTTGTTTGCTTGTTTTTGTTTGTTTGTTTGTTTGTTTGTTTGCCAAAAAGCGCAGTTCATTATCAGCCATACAAGTAGACTTGCAAGATATAAAAAGGTCTATTGCCTGTGTCTATCCCTTTGTACGCAAGCGAAAATCCAGTTTTGCTGATGCTGGTGACGTTGTCAGTGTGAAACCTGACGACAACAACGTTTTGGGTGGACATCAGCAAAGGCGACCTGTTGTTGGCACAGTATGGGCCTCCAAGTACCGGGGCGGAGATGTTGTGGCCGTCATGAATCTGCAGTGGACAAAAGTTTCCTTTATTCTTAAAGTGACTGAGGGTACAAAGAATATAGACACTTCCAAAATTTGTAATTTTATTTGTGCGTAAATATACCTACATGATGACCTCAGTCACATAGTCAATAACAGCATGTAAGCTGGAGGTGTCTGTAAGTATTTCTAATGACGAAATCATTAGTTTTGTGGATTACATTGATACACAGTTTAACTGAGTGAAATATGTCTTATGCGTCTGCAAACCTTTCCCTTGTTCTCCCAAAGCAAAGGGTCGGGTCATTCTATGCTGTATATTCAGAATGAACTGACCGTATGACAAATAATTTTGAAACTGTCCAGTATCTGATCATTAAAATAATTTTAATATTTGTTTTAAATGTCATCATGTGAAATTGCATAATGTTAAATGTTGTCAACGTTAAACGTTGTCAATGCTAAATATTGTCAGTGTTTTTGCATGCAGTGACTGCACCGTAACAAAATCTGGGCATTCATCGCCGTCGTTGTCAAGGCGGTAGGTGGTTGGCTGAAGGCGAACGACATATCCAGGATACTGCCGGATGATGTAACTGCAGTCAAGTTGTGGAGGATACGGTCCATTGTACCCAGGTGAACGAACGTACCCGCTCGAAGATGTGAAGATCGTCCCACACTCTGATTTATGAAACAAAGAATGTTTCTGCGTGAAATACACACACACACACACACACACACACACACACACACACACACACACACACACACACACACACACACACACACACACAGAGTTGCAGATAGTCGAAACATCACACAGTATCTGTAACAAATATATTACTATCTTTTACAAAAGACCAAACACGCCAAACCTAAACAATCAAAACCCAAACAAAACGACGCAAAGATGAAGATTAATACATTGTCAAAACTGACACAATAGTTTTGTGTGTTTAGCCTAACTTGGTCTTCTGGCAGTCTCACCTCATACTACTCAATCAACCGTCATCCCCCCCCCCCACCCCCACCCTCTTCCACCAGGCAACAAAGCAAAAAGGACCGCCTTGCCTATAGCAATGTAGGAGATGTTAAAGCTGAAACCAGGTGAAGTGTCACTAGTGGTGATGTTGGAGTGGAACTTGATTATCACAACGTTATTGGTGGAATCTAATGTTGGAGGGATAACGTCCCCACAGTAAGGACCGCCCAGCACGTGCGCTGACTCGGTGTCTCCGTCATACACCTGAAATACAAAATCAAAGATGGTTATTTTCGAAAACTTTCAATCTCAGTTCAAATATAAAGGCTGTTGAAGGCTGTTGTGCCGTACGTATACGTTCTACTTGACCCAGCAATCGAATTGTGCTGTGTGTACCATCAACTGTTTTGTCACACTTAAAATAATTTCCCTAATATTGATGTATAGATACTGTTCTTGTGTTGTTGTTTTTGGTTTGGTTTTGTCGTTGTTGTTTTGTTTTGGGGTTTTTTGTTTGTTTGTTTCGTTGGTTGGTTGTTGTTTTTTTTATTGTTGTTGTTGTTGTTGTTGTTGTTTTGGGGGGGAGTTGGGGGGGAGGGGGGGGGGTTGATATGTGCCTGAAATTTACTTTTGAGGCGTGAAAAGTTACGACAAAGCCCAGTAAAACAGTTAAAGAAATATAACTGAACCTTGAACGACTCCTGGCAAGTCCCGTTTGTTTTGCCAAGACCAATGGCGTCAAATTTCAAACGAATAATGAAGCCTGCTTGTTGTCGGATGGTGTACACACAGTCTTCATCTGAGGAGCCCGACCGGAATCGCTCAGGAGAACGGAAGTTGTCGTTTCGAGCAGTGAAGATTTTCATACAGGCTGAAAAAAGAATCACACACACACACACACACACACACACACACACACACACACACACACACACACACACACACACACACATTGCTGTGCGTTGCTGTGCTTTTTTCTGTAGATGCTACGTCAATGAAAACAAACATTTTAAGCAGTTGGCCTGTTAAATAAAGTGTGGTAAACCGCACAAACACTTGACTGTGAGTGACTGAGTGGAGAAGAACAACTCACATGCTGTGTAAGTTGCATTCCAGCCGGAATATGTGTAATGGTAATCTGATCTGAAACGTATTCTCATGGCATTTCTGGAAGACGTGACGACGAATGGCAGTGATCCAGAGGAAAAATGGCCGTACAAAACTGGAGCGTTTGGAGAATCACCGTCCCTGATCTGCATACAGGAAAAAAAAAAAAAGAGAAAAACATTTCTTTCAGTTCAGTTTGATAAATCTTTGATGTTGCACGGACGACAGTTTGCTTTGACATTGTGGATTACTTATTGCAGTACATTTCAGTTTGTACAATATTATTTTCCTTTTGATGTGTTGTCTCCACACACACACACACACACACACACACACGCACACACACACACACACACACACACACACACACACACACACACACACACACACTCCCTGAAATAGACATTAATGTCGAAACGCCGTAATATGTGACTTTTCGAGGACCTACTTCGATGTAATCGTTATATTCCAGATTTAAACTGTTGATTGTGAAGTTTATGCCGTTGTCCTCGTTGGAAGAACTGATGGTATAGGTACAGTCTAAGTTGTTCTCGTAGTTTCTTGGAAATCCTGGAGAATGAAATGTCCCAACCTTGCCTGCAGTTGCTTGAAATGTTCCACCGCAGCCTGAATAAACCACATAAGAATACGTATTATAGATATTATAGATCTCGTCTAGGCGCGTCTTAACTATGCCCGAACAAGTCCGAAGCGAAGAAAAAAAAAAATGCTTCGCCCGAATCATTTTTCTTGTTCGCGAAGAGATTTTGGACACTTCGGGCTTCGCTCGACATGCAATGCGAGGAGCCCCGAACAAACGCGAATGATTTCGCCAGACGGTATCTGATTGGCTGGTCCAGATTCGCCAGCTATCTGATTTCAAGATGGCGGAGGGTCGCGCTCGTACATGGCCGGTGTCGGTTCAAAGTTACAAGCCTTAATATTTCGGCATTGAAGAAGTTTCTTGGTGCTGCTGGAATGCATTGTAAGGATAGTGTGCATTTGACTTACAATGCTACAGGTGAAGTAAGAATGCGAAATATCTGTAATTACGGCGGTCTTGCTTCGCATGCTAACGCCGTCTGCTCGCGTGGCGGTGTGCTCCGGCCGGGCTCGCGTCGTCACATCAGTGGCGAGTACCGAGTCAAAGTTCTAGTCGCTAATATTTCAGGCATCTATAACTTTCATGGCTCACTTGCGTCACACTGATTACTGAGGTAGTGTAGAATTTTAATTTTGTTGCTAAAATTAATGCAAAACCGCGACATTGTTGTCGATATGACGTTTTTCTTCCGCCGTGTGCTGGTGACCGTCTGCTACGCCGACCGGCTCGTAACTGTCTGTCGGTTCAATGGTTTCGATGGTGATTATTTTGTTTTTTTTTTAATGCAGTTCATGGCACAGTTGGGTCTCATTGGTTAGTTCAGATAGTGCCCTTTGTCGTGTAACTCCTAGATTTCCCTCAGAAGCTAGAGTTGCTAAGAGACGCACTTCACTGGTAAGCTCACAATCGGCGCCATTGCTATTTTCCTCACGCCACGTGTCACGAACGGTTCGGCGCCTAGTTAGTACGTAGAAGCCACGCCGAAGCAAGCCGAAGACTTCGCCCGAGAAGGTGTTCGGGCATAATTAAGACGCGCCTTAACGTTTCCAAATTCATAAACTTCAAACAAATTCTACACGACACGCTTATCTGACCATATACATAGAAATGTGTTACATACATGTTTTGAAATATTAGAGACGACTTTAAAGTTCTTACCAGTTACCAGTATCATCAGCACATGCCACGTATGTTTTGATTTCTTTATCGTGTGTATTTTTCTCTCCTGTATTTCCCTTAGATAGTTTATACTTTTTTACATTTTTATTGTTTCTTTGTCTTGATGTCGTCTTTTCTTCTTCGTTTTTTTCAGTACCCTTTAATGTAGAATAGCAGGACAGCATGTACTGCCTAAATGCTCTATCCTGAATAAAAAAATAGTTTCCTCCTCCTCCTCCTCCTCATCATCATCTCTCTCTCTCTCTCTCTCTCTCTCTCTCTCTGTCTCTCCCCCAACAGCACACACACACACACACACACACACACACACACACACACACACACACACACACACACACACACACACACACGCACGCATGCACGCACGCACACTTGATCGGAGTTCAAGTACAAGAAGCGTGGATTCTTTCGGCCAGTATGCCAATAAACCAATACACCCTTGCCTGCTTGAATCCTGCTGTAGGCAATCTGAAATCCTCGGCTGGTGTTTTGGGTGTGGTTGTCCGAGTGAAATTTGATCATCACAACGTTGGTAGTGGAGATTAGTTCCACTGGCCTGGTGCTACCACAAAAAGGACCTCCCAGAACAGACGCTGATGTGTTGTCTCCGTTGTAGACCTGGAAAATGCATGACACTTATTTCCCACAGGCGATATTGTCGAGGACGGGTAAATTTACTTTATTTTGGAATTGAGAGAGTGTCTATGAGAGAAAAGGTTTGGCATGACAGTTGTCATGCCTATGATGCACGAAGATATTGCGAAGCATAAAGACGTGTGCTGATGTATTCAAACATGAAACAGTTGAAGCGTAGAAAACTTGATTATTTCAAAATTATTAGAATTAAAGGTTGTCAGACTCAGTGTGATCGGTGTATGTACTCGGAATCTCAGGGAAAGGGAAAAGGGGATCATCTCTCTCTCTCTCTCTCTTCACAAACAATTTAAAATAACCACACATACTGTCAAACTGTAAAACTGTTTAACAAGACAAACAAATCTCTCTCTCTGTCTCTCTCTGTCTCTCTCTCTCACACACACACACACACACACACACACACACACACACACACACACACGTACTACTCAGCTGAAAACAACCATGCAATATGGTATCCCAGGTTTTTGTTTGTTTGTTTGTTTGTTTTTAATTCCGAGTTCATACAATCCTATATTTTGTAAAGATTTCAGTACATGCATGTCATGTCTATTTAATTCATATCCGGATAAAAACCTGAACAGAATCCCGGCATGTTCCATTTATCTTGCCATCAAGATGGAAGCTGTTGAACGTCAGACGAACAGCATATCCCACACTCTGCCGTATCACGTATGTGCAGTCCAGGTTTGGTGAGTATGATGAGTGTGAGGAGTATCCAGGACTGTAAAACGTTCCGCTAGAGCTGAAGTAATAGTGGCCACAAGCTGTTGATAGAAAGACAGCGCGATGAAAAGTTGCGTATCACGGTTTGCTTTCAAGTTGCAGAGAGAGACAGAGACACAGAGACAGACAGACAGACAGACAGAGACACAAAGAGAGAGCTCTTAACACGTTAGGCATGTTGAAAGGAAAGATTTTGATTCACTACCACATAAGCTGGAAAGTTCCAAATGCCTTTCGTAGAGTAAGACGAGGTCACACGTTTGTGTGAAATGACATCCCAAAATACAAAATATGTGACATTGTACTCAACCTGCCGTCTCTCATTTTATGACGCACATTAACCATCACCCCCTGCTTGTGCAGTTATCATATCGTTCGATGACATATTGTTTATTTTGTGATACTGACAGCATGACAACTACAATGTTCACTGAACATTACTTTCCCTTAGACAGAGAGGATGAAAAGACAGCCTTTAAGTACTACACTTCATTAAACACGCATTACTTACAAGCAACCCAGGAGACTTTGAACTTAAGGCCTGCTGAACCTGCCGGGGCGTGAAATCTCACATACATCAAGTTCTGGAGATGTAAGTTCTGCGAGATGATGTCCGACGTTGAAGAACTATGTACGCTGGCAAGATCATGGTATCCACCACCGTCTACGACCTGGTCATCAGTGAAACATAGCAAATTCAGTCCGGTGAGGTTTTACTTCACCAACTGCTGGAGCAATCACGTGCTTTATTTGGAGATATTGACAGTTTAATTTTTTTTATTATTATTATTAAATGTGGCCTCTAATATTGAAGAAGTCCAGTGTTAATTCCCGATATTACTATTATTCTTATTATCTACTTTTATGCCTCTGCGATCTCTGCTATTCAGCTAGAGACAAAAGTAAACTTACATATACGTTTTAACGGCATAAGCCTACACTGACCTTATCCTCATCGAACACGGGCCTGAAGTGTTATACATGTAACTGGAGACGTGCACTATTTTTATGGACACAAACGTAATGGATGTGCCTTTTTCTTTCATGGTGGCTGTACGTGAGTCGCGCACATAGCTAT
>JACVVK020000378.1:240000-252500 GCA_018292915.2 Batillaria attramentaria
TTCCTGGTCCACGGCGTTGCAATCCGAGAGAGAAGCAGCGTATGAGTTACAGTAGATCCGTCCTCTGTAGGTCTCGCCAGGCGCTGGGCCGTACGCACCACCGTAGAACAGCAGAGCTCCCTCACTGTCCCATGGCGAATTACGGAAAAGAAATAAAACAAGATTGTACTAGTTAATATGATATTAAAATAAAACTAATACTAAGATAAACTTCTGAACAAGGTGGAATACGGATGAAATTGGAATATTCTTGGTAGAGCATTATGGAGTAAAGAGTAAAAACACAGAATTCCCTCTAGGAAGCGTAGAGTATTAGCAATCGTGGGATACGGTGAAAGAGACACCCCGAGATTTTTGTTTTTTTTTGTTTTTTGTTTTGCGTAGCTTTCGAGCATTCAGCGAGGTAGATACACAAAACAATGAACTTTCCAGAAGTGTCTCTTTTCGCCGTAACCCATGAACACTAATCATCTACTGCTGTTTTCCCAGATCATTTAACCCCCCCCCCCCACCCCCCCACCCCCCTTGATTTGCTGATGCTTTTGTGCAGTGTTGACAATAAATCTTTTTACACAGACTATTTCCCCTTTCAGCACCAAAGGAAGTTGTTCCATTCCTCAGCACTGTGTCGAGTTTGTGTTCTATTGTATCAAACGAACGGCGTGAAATATGAAGATGGACATTTAAAGGGAGATTGCCTGCACAGTGAATTCAACAAGAAAAGGGACTTTAGCTCGACAGGTCGAAAGAACACGATCCTTTCGCTATAGATTGTGTTGAAGCTCGAAAGGGGCCACTGAGATCCTAATTTGAAGTGAAGCACAAAATCGTAAACACATGAGATAAACAAAGTACACGTACGACGCACAGCGCTATCAGGCTCACCAACATCAAGTATTTTCCGCGCTGATGTGAAATGGATAACCCAGCACGATACTATTATAGGCTGGGTTCCGGGGGTAGGGCCGTAGGTGTAGTTTGAGGGAGGTGACAGAGAAGAAAGTTGTCGCCCAAGGCCGAAGGCCGCGGGCTACAACTTTCTTCTGTCACCTCCCGAAAACTACACCTGCGGCCCTACCCCCGAAAACCAGCCTATGATAGTTTTGTTTTCATTTCCATCTCTGAAAACTGAAGTGTAAAAACCACTAATTCGGAAACAGTTAATAGCTTCTCCCTGCAAGCTTTGTTGACAGAAGTAAATCTATGAGGCGCCATTTGCTCGAAGCACACCTGAGGCGGAAGCTCGTTGTTGAACAGAACATGTATCGCCGCATTGTTTGTGCGTTTGGCACGTACGAAACTGCTCTAAATGTGTCATCTCAGTTAATTAAACCTACCTGAATGATTAACCTTAGTTCTTAAAGCCGAATTTTTGCGTAAAGCTGAGTTGTAAAACCAAGCTTCAGCTTTGGTGCAAACCTACAAAACGGTTTGGTGCAAACGTTGCTCCATGTGAAATCGGGGAATGGCTGCTTCCCGCTTGAAATTTTCCCTTGGCTTCTTTGGTATAGGTATGTACGTGAACTGTTTGTTTCGTTGTCTGGGCAGTTTGTCGTGTTCATCTGCGAAACTTTTGCGCAATTTCTATGCGTTCTCTTATCATTTGCTTGCCCAAGAGTTCTACCAGTATTGCTATGCTGACACAGCTACCTGCCGCTGCAGAAACGATCTCGGCAGCAGACGACTTCCCGTTTGGCGAATCTGTTGTTAGATTTGCGAGGTCTGTGTCCACAAATCGGCACAAAAAAATCGGTCTGCGTAGGCGCATGTTGATATAAAGTAATAACCATAAAATGAAACCAGTTACGTACCATTTGCATGTAATCTTCGGCTGAGCTATATCCGAAACGATTTCACGGCTTCGCAGCAAGGAAACAGTAGACGACAGTCAAGTCGCACCTGATTGGCTGGTTTACCGCAATGTCAAGGGCATGGAATTTTTCAAGCCTGGTAGGCTAGATAGGGACTAGTAGGCTAGATAGGGACTCGGGCATTGTTTACGTGGGTAACCTTTTGTTAACCAAAAGATCAACGGAGGTACATCAAGGGCTACCCAACGGCTCTCCGCCAATCGCTGTAAAATGAAAACAAATGGTTTTGTTGTGTTTGTGTTCGAGTCGCCTGCTTCATAGAAGCTTTCTGTCGATGTCTCTCAGACTTGTTTCTACGTTTCCAAGTAGCGTTTGGTTTATCGTTTTACTGGTCTTTGTTTTGTCTTCCCAAATGCACTCAACATCACCTCATTTTTCATCCATCTTCGGCGTTTTTAGCAGCTATTCAAACGTCCTTGAGCGATGACATCACGGGGATGTGTGTGTGTGTGTGTGTGTGTGTGTGTGTGTGTGTGTGTGTGTGTGTGTGTGTGTGTGTGTGTGTGTGTGTGTGTGTTAAAGCATTAACCGCCGAGTGGGTTATGACTTCAGTAACCAATTCTGTCGTGCTCAGTTTCCTTACTATTTAACTGTAATCCAACTCGCTGAAAACTGCACTTGCGAGTACTGTAAATGAATATTATAACCCAGCCTACACTATGTGTACAAAAATCCCTCATTTGAGTGGAATTCATGAATCACCGAAGCCGCTCAAGATCAAATAAGGCATGGTCGCTCAGAAATGTCTTGCAGCGACTGACGTTTTGACTCAGTCCCTCTCCCCATGGGGCTTGGGTGAGCGTTTAAAGTCCTGTTCCACTTCATATCGATGATACCAAAGGCGGGGCAACGACAGAAATATGTGGCCCAAGCCTCGAATCGATTTCACGACCCAAGCAATGCAAGTCCAACGTTCTACCGCTCGACTGTTCCAGCTACCCTTTCTTTGTGGGGAGGGGGGGGGGGAGAAAGGGGGGGGGAGATTCCCGGAGAGAATGAAGGGATTGAAAGTAGGGGGTGAGGGAATGGGAGGAGGTGGGGGAACACGCGAGGAAAACGTGGAGTTGCATTATTGCGTGAAGAGTTCATCGATTGATTCGTTCTGTTTCGGAAATGGGGTCTGATTTTCGTGCACACAACACTGCACACAAATGCTTGGAACAAGCGTACTGCATGTACACTATTTACTCTATTACGGGATGAGTAGCGTAGAGAACGAATTTGTCTCGATTCTCTACCCGACTTAGATCGTCTCGAAATACACACTGTACTTGGAAGGTCCGTTTTCTTTCAGGCGCCAGGTTTGTTTTGTTTTTTTGTTTTTTTACAGTACAAACACGTCACCACAAATACTGAACACGCCAGTAGCATTACGTCATTTGTACATTTGCGGGGAACCACGTGGGTCTGACATCATGTGCCCTACATTTCAGCAATGTCGCAAACACAACAGACTGATCATGTGAAACGCTACGAAGACGGCTGGGCTCACTAGAGAGGCAGGCTCACTGAAGAGACGGCAAGTTGGACCATGGTATTCTGTCAAACTCTGCACCTCTGCAATAGACTCAAATGACGTCAAGAGTATGAATCAAGACAGGAGGAAAATTCTACGCTGGCATACTTACGCTGGGTATCCGAGCTGCCGGCAGATGGCACCAGGTATATTGTTGCGATCCACGTAGTCTCCACACAGACTGAGCCAGACGCCATGACGAAAGTACTCCACACGTCCCTCGTAATTTTCATTTTTGTTGGGTCCGATGAGTCTCACGTCACCTGAGAAGAAACAAGTAGGGGTGGGTGGGTGTTTGGGTGTTTAACGTCCCTTTCCACCGCATACGGGTGATATCAAAGACGGGGTAACGATGAAAAAGCCAGCACAAAGGGTCATGGATCCAACCATAGGGAAAAAAATCAACACATTAATATCTCTGTGGTGGCTGGACCATTATTTGTATGATAGGACACAACTGACGCTGAATAACGCTCCATGAAAATATACATTTTAGCCCTTTAACTACAGTGCGTGCGTGTCTCAGTGGAAAATGTCCAACGCTAACACTGCGAGGTGAGGTTCGCCGTGCGCTATAGGGGATCCCATTCTAACCAGTCAAGCTCAGCTAGTAAACATACGTCGTACAGGTTAGGTACGCTGCCATTTTTCTTACAATAGCCTGACGTTTTCCTGTGCTTAGCCACAACGCAAAAGATGTAGCCACCAAAACGTGTGTTCGCTTGGATCCCTAACCCAGGATGTGACTTCCCCGATGACTCATGGGTTACCCGAACTAGCCCCAGCCGGGATACGAACTCACGACCCGAGCATTAGAAGTCCAACGCTTTACCATTCCGCCATCCCGGCTCCCCAAGAAACAAATGGATAACCAGCAAACATACCTGAATTACTGCTAGATCTTTCCGAAAGTTTAAACAGGTTTTTTTGTCGACCGACATGTCTACGTAAGGAGTGCTTAGTTAGTTAGTTAGTTAGTTAGTTAGTTAGTTAGGGCTTAACGCCGCGCGATTCTCCTGTCTTGTAGTAACACCTGTAGTGAATGGCTCTGGTTACACCAACAAAACAAAACAAACAAAATAAGGTTAAAGAAGCCGCCTTCAAATGGCCGTTTCTTCCCTTGATTTCAAAAGTATAAGTTAGTTTGTTTGTTTGTTTTGTTTTCCTGTTTGTTTTTGTTTTTTTGTTTTTGTTTTTTTTATCTTGAGGCAAATTTCCTACCATCTTTATTGTCCTCCGACGCCACAAGCAGACAGCATGATGCGATAACACAGAGCAGCAGTGGACTGTTCACTGAAATACAAACATTAGGATGAAAACGGAAAGTGGACAGAGCATGTACACTACGCAGTATACATGCTGTCTGCAGAGAATGAACTCGTGTCGTCAAAACGATCAAACGATAGACAAGCCGTTTAAAAAAGAAAAAAATAGACTGGTGTATATTTTTTGCAAGTGCAAGAAAGCAGAGTTTATAGGCGAAACTAACAAACCCATAAACACACAAACATTAAAATTCAATTACAGTACCTTAATCTACATTTTAAATGATTGTTTGTGTGTATTTTACTATTTTATGTAGGAATTGACCATTAGGTTATGTTTCTCGGAACAGCTTCTTGTGTCACTTGTTACCACTGCCTTCGTTTACAGTTTGTCAATATTGGTACGTCCATCAGTAATACTTAAATCATTTCCAGCTCATTTCACACACAAACACGCATGCATTGATAAGCATTCGTTGTACACACTGGTCGAGAAAACAATGCATATTAACATTTGCAATTGGCAAAACAAAACAAAAATAAATGAACAAAACCAAATTAATAAATAGACACAATAAATAAACGCAATGAACAAACACAATAAATAGACACAATGACTAAAACACAACAAAGAAATAACAAAATTAAATAAATAAATAAACGGATAAATCAATAATTGAATGAATTAAAAGAAATCAGTTCAGTTCAGTAGAGACAACATACTGCTCCTACTGTCTGGTCAGCTTCTTCGTGAAAAATATGAAAGCTGACTTACAGCCAAACAGTCCAAGAGCCATGGCAATAGTCTTGGCAGACCCTTCGGTCTGCTCTTAGACAGTGAGCAGCTTGTCCAGGCAATGAAGGTTGTGGTGTGTGTCTGATCACTCTAGTACGACAGTACCAGGAAGAAACAGTGGAGGCATCGAAATAGATCGCTTGCTTTTATACCCGATCGGCATTCTTCCTGATAAGCAACATCACGACCGAAAACACACGACACGCAGGTACACACACACACACACACACACACACACACACACACACACACACACACACACACACACACACACACACACACACACACACACGCTCTCTCTCTCTCTCTCACACACACACACACACACACACACACACACACACACGCTCACACGCTCTCTCTCTCTCTCTCTCTCACACACACACACACACACACACACACACACACACACACACACACACACACACACACACACACACACAGTTGGGACAGGGAGATTGTAAGCTGATTACATAAGATTAACACATTTCCTCCCGCTTCGTCCCCCCCCCCCTCCCCCCCGAACGGAAAGAGGGAGCCGTGTGGCGATAAGTACAGTGTTACAAGTGAACCGGAGATTCCTTGGACGGTTAAATTACCGAAACCAGAAGCACACATGGAGCAATCAGCGGGGGGATCCATTTTTACTAGTTGACAAATCAGCCAAAAGCAGAAGTCTGATGTCACGGCTTTGCGCAATGAGTCACTGTACCTGAGAAGTGCGCTATATAACTGAAATTTAGTAGTAGTAGTAGTCTCACGGGGGAAAAAAATATTTACAGTTGCGAAGCAGCACAGTTTACTTTATCAATTTTGTGGAGGCATGTGGTATGTGATGGATAGCTTCTGAAGATCTCTACAGAAAAAGTCCCCACCCCCACCCCCTCCTCCCCTCCCATCCAAGACTCTGCACAGAGAGAGAGAGAGTCCTACGAAACATACACTGCTTGCATTTTAGAAATAGGAAAGTGGCTCTCTGATAAAGAAACGGATAGTTTCGATTAAAATAACAGCAACAAACAAACACTGTGGTGAAGTGTGAACTTACCAACCCTAATTATGGAAAAGGAAACTTCAGCTACTGACCACGTGAGGCCAAATGTTATCACTTAACTTTTCCTCGGCTCAATGATTAACCCTGCTTGTTTTAACTTCGTAAACGATCTCGAGAAGTTTGTTGACAAACATACGTTTGCCGTTCAAAACTATCCACTTGAACGGTTGTAAAACGTTTAATGCTAAGTAAACACCCTTGTTAATTTGTTTAACTGTTTGGGTAGGCATGTACTGAGCCAAGAGGTCAGATCTCCCACTTTCAAAGTATTAACCGATACCGTCAGTTAGTCACGTTCTAAAAACAAACGCCTGCAAGAAGGCTCTTTCGATGAGATATGAATGTGTGATATTAAGGCTTTTAAGATCTTAAGATAATATATCATTCGGCATAGAGCAGGCTGTTAATCCTGTTGGACGTTTAAAAAAAATCCATCCGTCACATTGTTGTTCAAGGAAGTCACAAAACACACACACACACACACACACACACACACACACACACACACACACACACACACACACACACACACACACACACACACACACACAGAGCCCTAATGGACTCTCTCTCTCTCTCTCTCTCTCTCTCTCTCTCTCTCTGAGGAACCCTGAAGACACTTCTTGATAGGCACGCACTGATCTCGACACAACACTAGACGAGACAGCTAGCAAATCACCGCTTTGCCGTTGCACTTGAAATACACAGATGCGTTGCCATCTAGCAGTTACGACCCAAATCCAAAACCAATCCACACAATAGCCTTTAATCTTGAACTTAAGCATGTATGGTTTTGAACTTATGCATGTATGGTTTTGTGGAAAACAGTTCGTTTTTGTCCTTGACCCAGTGCAACTCACAAACGTGTTCAGACAGAAATTAAATGATAAGGGGGGAAGGGGATAAGTTTCTGTTTTGTAGTTGTTGTTTCTAGGGTATATTATTTAACGACCCCAAACCTCTGGTTCTAGTACCCAGCTGAATAAGGAAAAGCGTAGATTCAACATAATTTTGAGGGTACACTAGTCCGTGTGCCCTCACATCGGTATACATGAACCATCAATGAAGTGAAATATACTTCCATTTTCTGAGGTTATACAGCTCAACCGCTTGTCTCAGAATGCAAACCTACAGACGAAAAACACCAACACATCAACAATAACACCAACACACCAACAACAACGACAAAGGAACATGTGGATTTTGTAGTTCTTGTTGTTGTTTTTGTTTATTTGGGCTTCATTGAAAATCTTACCTTTTCTCCCAGTCAGAAAGGGAGCCGGGGTGGCCAAATGGTAGAGCGTTGGACTTCCAATGCTCGGGTCGTGAGTTCGTATCCAGGCTGGGGCCAAATATTTGTGCTGGCTTTTTCATCGTTGCCCCTTGTTTGATATCACCCTTATGTGGTGGAAAAGGACGTTAAAACCCCAAACACCCACCCACCCTCCCAGTCAGAACCCAACACGTTTACGTAGTTCAAGCCAGACTTGTATTTCCGTATCGGGTAAACTGATAAATATTATTCAGAGAAGATCGACGGAGGACATCGTTTCATTAAGGGCGCTTGCAGGAATACTTAAAGGCTGTAAAAGTGATTATCATCACCACCCCAGCAGTATAGTGCATAAGATGTGATCACATTTTTTTTTTTTTTCGTACCCGCGCACGGGCACAAAGTGATTCACGACATGAACAGCGAGGAGGTTTTAGTTGTTTTATTCGCTCATTGTTTCCCTGATTGCCTGCTCTGTTGTTTGACTGATATGTCACTGCTTAAAAGTGTTACAGTTTATACGACTACTACAACTACTACCACTACTACCACTAATAATAATAATAATAATAATAATAATTTATTGCAATGTGTTTCAACCATAAAAGCGTGGGAATGTTGTGTGGTGTCTGGTTCTCACATGAACACTCTCACACTAAAAACGGAGAGAACTAAACATAAATGTGCAGCTAACAACAAACAGCTAAACCCATTAATGCTTAACAAGATCGCACAGTGAAGGTTTAAATTAGCTACTATTGCTGCTCGGTTTTGATCGAGCGGGAAAGCAAGTTTGCACACGAAAACAAGGATTGAAACATTTATTCGCACCATACGGAGAACTCGTGGCATTAATATATATATATATATACATGGGACATGGGATGTCGTACGTCGTACATTTCTGAAAATTACACGACACTGCCAAAACTAGTGTCACTACCGGCCCCCGTAGTGTGGTGGTTAGCACTTCGGACCATGGACCGGCAGACCCGCGATCGAATCCCAGCCGAGGCAAGTGGCTCTGCTCTTACCCTGAGCGCGTGCTGTAGACCCACCTGGGAGGCTGTTGCCACACAACCGAGACTCACCCACTTCACTGGTGGGACTTTAATGGTGTTTCATTATTTAGACACATCTGATGATGTAGATGATCACACGGCCGGCACCGGAGGCGCCGTAGTTCCCTTGCCAGGTTAACGCGGGAATAAATATGACAGGAAGCGTGGAATGCGGCCCAGTCAAGCAGTATCAAACCACATAGACGCCCCATAGCATCATCATACAATCATCCTCATCATCACGCATGATACAAATTGCCCCAGCTTCTCCGTGGATTCCACCCATGACCTAGGAGGAATACCACTGGAGCTGGTGAAGAGTTGGGGCGGAAAAAAATGTCACCTCTGCAAAGAGCGTCGCGTCAGGAGTGGTAGCATAAATCACGGCACCAAGATAAAACACTCTCAGCGTTGCAAACATGTGGCATTTAGCACGTCTGATACGAAAACTGTAAACTTCCTGATTCAAAATAGAAAGGAGTTCTAAGCTCACTTTGTGCACTGTATAAAAAAATAAAAAATAAAAAATAAATAAACCCATACATTTCTCCGAGTATGTCCACGAGGCAAAAAAGGAAAACGTCTATGTCAAACAAGAGTGGTAAATTTGGACTGAAACGGTGACTTCCTTTTCTGACAATATTGTCTACCTTGAGTTCAAG
The DNA here is from genome assembly GCA_018292915.2 of Batillaria attramentaria. Taxonomy (NCBI): domain Eukaryota; kingdom Metazoa; phylum Mollusca; class Gastropoda; family Batillariidae; genus Batillaria; species Batillaria attramentaria. The sequence goes on from JACVVK020000378.1 coordinate 249,499, forward strand.
CTGGCAATAGTTTGAAACATACATGTATGTGCGTGCGTGTGTGTGTGTGTGTGTGTGTGTGTGTGTGTGTGTGTGTGTGTGTGTGTGTGTGTGTGTGTGTGTGTGTGTGTGTGTCTGCGTCTGCAGGGCCGGACGAAGCCCCCAAAGCCACCCCACCCCACCCCCTCCAACAAAGAAGCAGAAATATGCAAACAAAAGCATATCTTATGCATTTGTGATGCTTTAACCCCCCCCCCCCCCCCCCCGACACACACACACACACACACACACACACACACACACACACACACACACACACACACACACACACACACGCGGGCGAATGAATGGGTGGACGTGTCGATCTGACCCAGCGATCAGCACAGTGGTAAAGGGGGGATAACTCCGCACTTAGAAGCAACATTGTTCTCTGGCCTGATATCTGTCCCTGTCCTAACAGGTAGGGGTCACATCAACTTCACTTCACGTGATATACATCTTCGCTCAGCGATTGATGGAATTCAAACGGGATTAACCTGTAGTCTTTAGAATAAGCAACATTATTTTCTTGCATGATTACAGCCCCTGAACCAGACAACTGCAGCAACCCTAAATTTATAAACGCAGTACAGAGTGTGACATGCTTATTTGCATGGTAAAGTACAACCACACAGAACACGACGTTTTCCACCTTTTACGGTTTAAAACCTGGCAAATATTACCACCGACTAAGTTTGTTCAGTGTATCAAGCCTCTGACTAGAAATAATGACGTATTTTACAGTCGTGCGTAGTTTGTATACAGAGTCTTCAAGTTACGGGCATGTGCATTCAACTAATATAACCTCTGTCTCCACTTTACTCGAATGATATCTCATGTATTTAGATTGTACCTATTATATACATTGTATAAAGATTTGTAGTAAACTTATGAACTTGGCCTCTCTCTCTCTCCATCTCTCTCTCTCTCCCTCTCTCTCTCTCTCTCCCCTTAACCCCCCCTCCCCACCCACCCCTACCAAACCGGTCCGCACTGGATGAGTTAGGGTACATGTGTTATCTTGAGTGCTGATATAGTGTTCTTGAGAAAAGAAAGTAATATCGTTAAGGTCAAAGATGGCGCTGTAGATGTCAATAGGTTAAAATTTGCAAATCGGGTTGTCAATAGAAAGAGTTTCATCTGAAACAGAATGTTTGCTCCGTTCTCTTATCGGTGTTTATGTTTAACCGTTATGTTGTGTACTGTCTGACCGTGAGTCCATATTCCACTGCAGTTTGCAGGTCCTTCATGTTGTTAGGGACTTGTACAGTACATTACATGATTATTCAAGATATTTTACTGTTGACACGGCGTGCTGATTCACATGTACGCTCATCAGTAAGAGTTAATTTTAAAGGTCTATTGTATGAATAAAAGAAGCCAGAACCTATGTTTCGTTTTGTTTCTTTTGTTTAATGTCTGAGTGTGTTTTGTTCACAGTTAACTCTGTCACGCAGTTTTGTGAAGCAAGCGCGCGTGTACTGCAAAGTGTCTCGATGGGTTCAGCAAGAAAGTTTTACTGGCATTTTGTTTAATGTCGATAAATGAAATATCACTAGGTATCTGGGATAGGAAAACTACGATACTCTACATCGGTCTTTACTCAACCTTAAATGTGCATGAGGTTAGCCGACATAGTAACCATTTACACTTGCGGCTGGTTTTGACTCGGAGAAGCAGCCATGAGTCAAGATAGGGAACCGGGATTACTAAGCTGGTACGTATAGCGTTGGACTTTCAGTGCTCGGGTTTTGGGTTCGAATCCCACGGGTTCGAATCAAACGTTTGCGCTGGCTTTTCTGTCGTTGTCTGTCTTGGTTATCAGCCTTCTCGGGTGTAATGGCTCGTTAACTTCGCGGCCAGTGAACCAACTGAATTGTTTTGCAAGCTCATGAAGATTGTTAATCGTAATGCTAACATCTCAACAGTTATCTTTTACTCTCGAGAGGCACATATGGATAGCGAGTGCTTTTTGTGATAGCAGCGTTGTACGAAAACTGTCATTAACAGGCTTCCTTAGAAGCACTGCGAAGGACTCTCCGCTCTGAAGAGCGTAACCAAGTTAGGCAGGATTAGGCAACAATTAGGCTCATACATCGAAGATCGCCAGTGGTTACCACTACGCAGCGAACTGCACTCGGAGAATCTTCAGCGAAGTGGCCGATTTTACGAACTCATTTTTCGTCTGCATATTTATGTACCAAAACGAGATAAATATGTTGTCTGTGCATTAGTAATGGGTCTATGGAGGTTTTGTGTCTATTGAAAATTGTGTAAAACTTTCGGCGTTAAAACCTATTAATAGGTAATTTCTTTGTTTGGGCTCCCGTCACGTGCGCACTTGCTTGCAAATTCCCAAAATGGCGACCGACTGACGTGCAGGGTCTCGATCATAGATATCGATAGATCGATAAATCGATATCTGTGGTCTCGATTGAGATATTCACACTATTGACTTTATACATTCCTACAGGAGGCTACAAATTATTATTATTATTATTATCATCATTATTATTATTATTAATTTTTTTCTGGTCGTGAGTTTCCTTACAGCCCAAATAGATGTTTGTTATAAGAAATGCTAGCGCGTGCCTGCTTTAATCTTCTTGATGGTGTCAACCAGGAAGTGTGCTCGACATCACGAGATCTTCGTTTTGTATACGAGGGCTGTTCAAATATTATTGGGAATGCTGCCATTACTCACATGTCTTGCATCGGATCGACTCCAAACTTCTACATCCCCTCGAAGTATTCACCCTTGGCCCGAATTCACGTTTCCAGTCTTGTTCGCCACATATGAAGCGCCCTCTAGTACTCTTCCCTCGGGATACCCTCGAGCTCTGATTTCACGGCTTTTGAGAGGTCTTGGATGCCATCAAACTTGCGTCCAGCGAGTCGCTCTTGCAAGATAGGAAAGAGCCAGAAGTCACACGGTGCCAAGTCCGGACTGTAGGGGGGATGGGCCAAGACTTTGGTCTCTCTTT
>JACVVK020000378.1:257500-292500 GCA_018292915.2 Batillaria attramentaria
GATAGACAGCCATAAGACCTTTCAAAACATACCATAATGATTGACCGTGACCCAAGGTCAAGGTCACTAAAGCTGTCTGTTTGGAAATTTTACATTGGCATTTTCTCATAATCTAGAAAAGCCAGAGACATCAAATTTTGCATGATGATAGACATTGGCAACCCCTTTACTGACATACCTGTATTCAGTGACTTTGAATCAAGGTCAAGGCCATGCAATCTATTTTGCGGAAAACCTTCCAAAACCTTAACATTGGCATTTTCTCAGAAACAATGAGCAGCAAAGGCAGGTTGATAGACAGCCATAAGGCCATTCAAAATATACCATAATGGTTGACCTTGACTCAAGGTCAAGGTCACTAAAGCTGTCTGTTTGGAAATTTTACATTGGCATGTTTTCAGAGTCTAGAAAGGCCAGAGACATCAAACTTTGCATGATGTTAGACATTGACAACGCCTATACTGACATTCCTGTATTCAGTGACTTTGAGCCAAGGTCAAGGCCATGCAATCTGTTTTGCGGAAAACCTTCTGAAACCGTAACATTTTCTCAGAAACAAGGAACAGCAGAGGCACCAAACTTGACAGGCTGATAGACAACCGTAATACCTTTCAAAACATACCATAATGGTTGACCTTGACCCAAGTAAAGGTGTTGACAATGTCTATCAACATGCAAAGTTTAATGTCTCTGGCTTTTCTAGATTCTGAGAAAATGCCAATGTAAAATTTCCAAACAGACAGCCATAGTGACCTTGACCTTGGGTTGTCTATCAGCGTACCATGTTTGGTGCCTCTGCTGCTCATTGTTTCTGAGAAAAAGCCAATGTTAAGGTTTACTGCGGACACACAGACAGACACACAGACAGACGACGGAGGGTTATTACATAGACTCACATTGTTACACAAGTGAGCCCAAAATGGTATAGGACAGTTAAAATGACAGGTTACCGCGTAATGTATATTACATACGGTCCGTCAGGTACTACTTTAGGGCATGCCTAAACGTAGAAGTAGATATATTTTCTTTCAGGTATAAAGGGGGTGAATTCCATTGTAACGTTCCAACAAAGGAAATGCTGAGAGAGAGAGAGAGAGAGAGAGAGAGAGAGAGAGAGAGAGGGGGGGGGGGGGGGGCTTACTCATTAGCATTCGGAAACTTGTGTAACCAGTGTTGTCTCCACAGGTGACGTCAGAATCATCGGACCCAATCAGAACGAAGGATACGAGGGACGTGTGGAATTCTTCCGCAATGGCGTCTGGCTCAGTCTGTGTGGTGACCTAGTGGACCGGAATCACATTCCTGGCGTCATCTGTCAGCAGCTAGGATACCCAGCGTGGGTATTGTGGTCTCTAGCCTATCTATACGACACGAGAATTGTATATCATCCTGTGAACTTTTGCGCACCACTTGCAATATCGTGGAGTACAGGGGCAGATATGATTGGAAATAAGATGTAGGAGTTGTGCGATGACTACTGAAAGTGCAGACACACTTATCCTTATGACCTTGTGTTTCCGTGGCTTCTAGTTTTCAATGCAGTAGTAAACCACTTTCCAGTAGTAAACCACTGTCGTTCATGCTTTCCGAGGCATTTATCTGAACTGAAAAAAAAAATCATTGTTCGTTTCACTGTAACCCCATCATACTCTCTCTCTCTCTGTGCGTGCGTGCGTGCGTGCGTGCGTGGTGTGTGTGTGTGTGTGTGTGTGTGTGTGTGTGTGTGTGTGTGTGTGTGTGTGTGAGGGTTTAACGTCCTTTATTCCACCGCATATGGGTGGTATCACAGACGAGGCAACGACAAAGAGGCCAGCACAAATATCTGGCCCCAGCCGGGATTCGAACTCATATTGTATGAAACGATCGGTCACTGGTACCACAAAGTTAACATTTTGTTTTTACCGTACTTCTTGTTCTACATCTTCCCTTTTGATCGTGTTTCGTCGTGAGACAGAGAGGGAGCTTTGATGTTCTATGGCGGTGCCTACGGCCCAGCGCCTGGCGAGACGTACCGAGGGCGGATCACCTGTTCCTCCGGGTCTACGTCTCTCTCACAGTGCACCATCAGGGACGAGGAAATCAATTGTAACCCGAACAAAGCCATTGGGGTCAGCTGTGACAACAGTAGGCATTTTTTGTAGATTGATATCAGTAATGGGCTATTTATTATTTAGTTAATATTAATAACTTATTAACTAATTACAATATTAATCATTGAATAAGATATTCAACTGGCAATAAAAGCAAGTTAATAATAAAAATAAAGATGGAATTCTTCCGGCATTTTATAATTTGGCATGTCCTCCAAGCAGAAATCACAAAGCCATGTTACTATAATGAAGCAAACTCAATAGTATCACCGTCACCGTAAAACATGTGGAGTCTATTTTTAGGAATAGTCAACCGTGCTTTTTGCGTCCTTTGTATACATCAAACACAGAGTTTGTGGGCCGTTTTCGAAGTGACTGTTTATGAATCCCACAATTGCAGACGTGACAATCGCAAGAACAACCCGACTCCGTGGCAGCAGTGATCCTCATGCAGGTCGTCTGGAACTGTTCATTAACGGAGTGTGGGGCACGGTGTGCCGCCAGGAATCCAGCGACTACATCTACAGTTACATCAACGCACGTGTGACCTGCCAAGAACTGTTTGGGCCCGGGTAATGAAAGAAGGGAAAAATTAGTAAACAAAACAATGGGGGCAAGAACATGTACGTTAGACACGTGCGTCACTTGGGACGCGCAGTTGTTAATCTTTTGACAAATATGTACGCATACGTATTACACACACACACCCAATTAAGGTACTGTTATCTGTTCGGTGTGTAATAGCACGTTTCTTCAAATACCCACATTGTGTGATTCCACGCAGCAGTAACACAGTGGTAGGTTTCAAAACAACCACAACCAACCAGCCAGTCGAACAAGCAAGAAGAACAGAAAGAATAAAACGTCGAACAAGCAAGAAGAACAGAAAGAATAAAACGTCGAACAAGCAAGAAGAACAGAAAGAATACAAACAAATATACATAATTCTTGTAGTATGGATAAGTTTGCTGAGCAAGAGCAGAAACCAAACCAAACAAAATCCCAGAAGAACGCAATGGCCACTGATTTTTTTTCTTTTTCTAAGGTTTGGTGGGTCTCCCATCCCTCGTCATGTAACGGTTCAAAGATTTGGACTTGCTCCCCCTGGTGCCATCTTCAGAAGTTCTGTGAGCTGTGCTGGAAATGAAACCAAGCTGGTAGACTGCCCGTACTCTCCTACACACTCAAGCTGTACACACGATGACGACGCTGGGATGGAGTGCTTTCAAGGTTTCATCATCATCATCACCATCATCATCATCATCGTGGTCATCATCATCGTGATCATCATCTTTATTATCGATATATCACCCCTTACATGACAGGTGAAGGACATTTTATTGTCAAGATCCATGGACAAAAATTCATATCTCAGCAGGTTTTTCAGTTTAAAGGGGCTAATGCTACCATTTTTATACTCACAGATAGTTCTGAGCTCTTTCCGTGGCTCTCCAGTAGTGTAACAACAGTCGTAGAATTTGAATGTTCGACCGCTCGCGCAGGGTGTAAACAACAGTGTACCGCATTAAGAACTACTAAATACTAATCATCAAGATAGAGTATCTAAATCACGTTATATTTTCTGTATTCCGGTCTAAGCGGCCATTCAATATATCATCGGCCTGTGACCTGACGCGCGCGTAAAACAAATCATAATAAAAAAAATTAAACATTTTGATAATTGATTATGCTGAATATAGGGGAGCCGGGATAGCTGAATCCTAAACTGTTGGACTTTCATTGCTCTTGTGAGTTCGAATCATGGCTGGAAGCCAAATAAGCTTACTTCGGTTGATTTTTTTTCTTTTTCGCCCCGGGTTTTGTTGTTGTTGTTTTGTTTTGTTTTGTTTTGTTTTTTGCATCACCCGTTTGTCCCGGAAACGGACGTTAAACCCCCGAACAGCAGACTAATATTTGATAAAACCAAACTGCTTGCAGTTCCTGACGACTGTGGTGGATACATGGAGGCCGACACGGGAACCATCCAGTCCCCAGGATATCCACACGTTCACAACTACTCACGCAACACAAACTGTGTTTGGACAATCGTTACATCACCAGACAGATTTCTCCGTCTCTCCATCGCCAATGTCACCTTGGACTCGCAGTCACTGACTAGCTCTTTGACGGTAAGAATCTGCCTTTTAGAATCTGTGGTCTTCTTCTTAATGTTCGGACTGTGTTTCTTGGCGTCCAGGTGGTCGTTGTGGTAGTGTAGCCCAGTGGAGGCCGACCAGTTCCGTACAACGACTTTTACAATAATTTAACGTCACTCATTTACATACGTACGTCGTCTCAATGCTTATAGACACAATACAAGCTTGATGCACATTTCCTCGTTCTACTGACGTCTTCTCAAAACATTAAGACGGTAAATTCGCCCTGCTAAAGCGAATTTTTGCGGAGGTGCACAGGTTTCATATCACAAATGTACGAGGCCTCAACTTGCCTATGTATTCCCCATTAGTCACCAATCTAGAAACAAAAATTACCATGCATAGGTCATTTAGGGGTACGCACTTGGAGTTTAAAAAAAATTTTCGAATATCTCCTTTCCGTTCAGGCCTCACTGGAGTAATGCGAGTCCACTTGACTCAAATCCACTAGCATCACCTCTGCTTGCCATGTGCGCAAAACTCCCAGCTTTACTGGCAGTTTGCCTAATGTTGCAACCCCCTGGCATGAAACTTGCCCTACAAATACAAAATTCGCAAAAATCACGCGTTTCGTGACAACAAAAATGATTACAAACTAGCACACTCGCCAAACGTGGCTCCTTCAAAGAAACACTGCACTTGATCCTACGGTCAGTTTCTGTTATTACGCCACACCGCTAGAGTGGAAAACAGCTAACGATGTTCAGTTCGCTGACAAATGGCAGCGACAAATTTAAACTCGACTGCGGTTGGGTGGGTGTTTGGGGGTTTATCGTCCTTTTCTATCACATACGGGTGATATTAAAGACGGGGCAACGATGAAAAAGCCAGCACAAATATTTGGCCCCAGCCGGGATAAACTCGACTGCAATACACTGAACTTTGCTTGCATCAGAATAATAAAGGTCCAAGACAAGTAAAGCAATTACCCGTCTAAGTCCGTCGAAATGGCTGTCCGCAAGATTCGTTACAGTTATGTTTACTGCTCAGGTTGTGGACGGTGATGGGCACAGCCAACTTCCCAATTTTGGTGGGTTTCCAACAACGGACGTGATCTCAATGTACACACAGAACGTTATGTTCGTCAGATTTCACGCCCCAGCAGGTTCAACGGGCCTCAAGTTCAGAGCCTCCTGGGTTGCATGTAAGTATTCTATTTCTCACGACATCCTACATGTATTTGTTGTTGGTTTTTGCGGCGGCAGTTCAGCGAAACTTTTTTCCCTTTCTTATGCCCGAGCTAGGTTATTCTTTTGCGTTCACACTCACCTTACCGCTACTTCCCGCCACACATGCACGCATCCCCCCTCCCTCCCCCCCCCCCTCACACACACACACACACAAACTGTGTCTGTCTTCGCCAGTGAGTGTGTTTAAGATGTACGGTGTGTGTGTGTGTGTGTGTGTGTGTGTGTGTGTGTGTGTGTGTGTGTGTGTGTGTGTGTGTGTGTGTGTTTTCAGCCCTGAACTTGTTCGTGATAACGTGAATCTTCAGTAACTTCATGGGCGATTGTTTCTCTCTCGACAGCACGTGGCCACTACTACTTCAACACAAGCGGAAGCATCAGAAGTCCTGGGTATTCACCATACTCGCCATATTCACCAGGCCTGGACTATACATACGTAATCCGACAGAGTCCGGATGATGCTGTGCGTCTGACATTCAACACCTTCCATCTTGATGACAAAATCAACGGGACATGCAGGGATTTTGTTGAGGTTGGGAATTTTTATCAGCAGAACATCTTACCTGTTTCAATAACATTTGTGCGTGAAGCTACAGTACTGTGTTGAGCTGCTGGCTCTATTGGCCGATCACCTATTAGTATGCAAAGCAAAGCTTTTGGCGACAGTAGCTTATTTTTTTTTATAGTTTCGCAGAAAACACACACACACACACACACACACACACACTCTCTCTCTCTCTATATATATATATAGTTAGTTAGTTAGTTATTTAGAGCTTTACGCCGCGCAAGCAACAAAGGCTAATTCGCGGCTAGCAAAAGTCCCTATCTGCCTGGTCCTTTAAAACATAAAAATTTCCAAGTTAAAACAAGATGTAAATATATACTAAAAATCTATTGAGTTTAAATGAGAAATATCCTTGAAGACTTAAGGACTGGGAAACTGAGGTCAGTGCAAGTCATATTTAAACAAGACTATATTTTGTGGAAGAGGTTGACCTCTTTCAGAAAATTGAAGATGTTGTCAGGGGGGACATCCCTGAACAACACCTTCAATGAATCGACAGAGTAGTGTTTCCCGCGGATCTCGGCGAGATCCCAACAGGAGATTAAAAAAATGACTAACAGTGAAAGGCTCATCACACGGGACACACCAGGGGGGATCTTCCCCATATATATATATATATAGAGAGAGAGAGAGAGAGAGAGAGTTTTCACAATGAGGTGCCCCCGATTACGGAAAATACACCACACGAGTTTGTTGATTTCGACCGTAAAACTGCGAGTTTTAACGAGCAGTTTTACGGTCGAAATCAACAAACTCGTGTGGTGTATTTTCCGTAATCGGGGGCACCGAATTGGGAAAATTATTTATACCACGTCCCTACCTGCATTTCTTTGATTTGAAAGCTGACATCGGCAATCCAAATGCTTCACGTGACATCTCTGACTTAGGTGCTCTACCTCGCTTTGTCCGTAGGCTTTGAGAAGTCAGCTGGTCCGTTTCGAAGCGTCCGTCTTAGCAGAGAACTGGAACTAGGCTTACGCTTGTCACAAACACGACCGCTTGTTGATAAAACGCAGCAAAAGATCAACAATTCCACGCCAAGCGACTGGCAAAGCTCCTTCGTCCCCATTTCCGTACGAAGTCGAACTACGTCATGTCGTGACGTAAATTATTCTTTAGTCCCTTTTCGCGTCATATCGTGACGCAAATCCTTTCACCAGAACACACTGCTGGAACACTGCTAGGGGTAATACCACAGACCTAAAAAAGATAGACCCCCTGCGGTGCTGGAAGTGTGACGCCGCCGCGCGCCATGTTGCGAGTACCTGGAAGTGCCAGACGCTATCGGCTATCAGACATAGCGCGCATAGCATTAGCCAGACGCTATCAGCTGTTTACATAGCGCGCATAGCATTGGTCCGCTTTATCTTACGTCACATTTCTGATGACGTCTTTCTAAAGAACTTTGTATTTCGAACGAGGCGCCCTGTACACAGAGCCTTTGAGTTCTGGTATTCGCAAGATGGCCGCGATAGCGACACTTGCAAGCAGCGGTGGCAGCGTGCGGCGGTGGGTCTATCTTTTTTTTAGGTCTGTGGGTAGTACATGTTCACTCTTTAGGTACAGCCATAAAATTCACGCGTGGTTGTCATGGGTACAATGTTATACCACATGTGGTGAATTATGAATTATGGAATTTATACCATGACTTGTAATAGTGGTAGAGTGGTGTATATATATATATATATATTCTCTCTTTACATGTCCCTGTATTTCTGCCCTTTGTCTTCATCCCTCTTGGGGCATCCACACACAAAAAAAAAAACTTGTGTCACGCCTTGTTGAAAAAAAATATTACGCAACATTTTCCACCTCCCCCTCCCCGTCTGTGCGAAATACTACAGTGATTTGTTGATACTTACTATTCTAGGTGTACGGTGGACACAGCACATTAGCACCCGTCTTGGGAGGCCCATACTGCGGCAACACCAGACCCGAGGAACTGTTCTCCCAGACCAACGTAGTGATGGTCAGATTCCACTCGGACAACCACACCCAGAGCAGCAGCCGGGGATTTATCATTAGCTACACTAGGATTCCTGCAGGCAAGGGTTTACGTCCAATATGTTATAAAGAAAATGGAACGGACCAAAACCAATGAATAGTTCCTTTAGTCCGTTGGGCTGGCAGTTTGTGGCAATAACGTATGGCGATAAGGTCCTGGGCGGGGGATACAAAACAAACCCCAAGTGAATGTTATTAATATGCAGACCTCTTTTCATGTTGTTTCTTGAAATTTCGGTTGGAACCAAAATTATTATTTGTGCTGGCCTTTTTCTCGTTGCCCTGCCTTTGATATCACCCATATCAATCAATCAATCAATCAATACATCAATACATCTTTATTATCCCAGAGGGAAATTTGGGTGTGGTGGACAAACAAAGACAATAATAATGAGTATTGTATAGGCGCTTTACCCAATTTGGTGAATCGGCTCAAAGCGCCGCGAACTGAACCCAACACGCACGCTCACGTGAATCACACGCATTCTATAACACACTGGACATAAACACATTACAATCACATGGTGCGAAGGGTCAGCTCAGCTATTTAAGTTTCGGAATTTAGAATTGCATTTATTTTTCAAATTTGGTGGGCTGAACATTTCCAAAGCAGAGGGGGATGAGTACCCGGAGAGAACCCCCGACGATCGGCCCGAATGAACGGTGCCACATACGAGAAGGAAAAATTCTTCGCCCCGAGTGGGACTCGAACCCCCGACCTCTCGCATTGGTGACAAGTCTCTTAACCACTAGACCACCGACCGCCCCCAATGGTACACATCAAATAGTGTACGTGGTGAAAAAGGACTTTAAACTCCCAAACACTCACAGACCCTTCTTAAGATTGTGTTTTTAAAATACCATAATAATGAAAACTCATGCCATTGGTGGATGATTCATACGTTGATGGCTCGTTCCGCATGCATGTGTTCTTGATAATGTTTTCGTCTAAAGTATCATCACAATGAGGAGTCGGTTTCACGTGAATGCACACGTAATAGGCAAAGCCTATGCTGATTTCAAAAGGCTTTCACTATTGAACAGAGAAGAAGAAGAAGAAGAAGAAGAAGAGAGAGAGAGATGATGATGATGAAACTTTATTTATCAACGGTAAAAGTTTTGACAGAAATTCGCCAGTTTGCAAACTTGCCGTTGCTAATGCTACAGAGACTGTCTACTAAAGCAATAACAAATAAAAAGAATAGTAATATTTAAAAAAAAAACAGTTTAAGAAGATAAATCAAAACAGAAAATTATGCACTAAACTACAGGAAACAAAACCATAGAGAAAATACGTCCGTCGGGTCCAAACGCTAGAGAGAGAGAGAGAGAGAGAGACTGACTGACTGACTTTATTTTCCAAGGAAAGAGGTTATAGGCGCGCAGGCCCAAATTGCAAACCTGTCCTTGCTAACATCTACATGAACAAAATTAAGTAAAACAAACATCAAGTGCAAAACAAAACAAAGCGATGCTATTTAAAACTGACATCATGTTTATGCAGGAACAACACATACACACACATACACATCAGTACACACAGTATGCGCACGTGAATACAGAGCGGAGTTCGGGGGTAAGGGGTAAATGGGAATTTGTTAACTATGTTTTGTGTGAACTAGAGATTGTGGCATAAAAAAAAAAACAGAACGAGGTAATAATTCGTAATAAAATTATAGTAGAGTCATTGGGTAAGGCTTCCTATGTTTCAGAGAAGAGATTAAAAAGTCGGTTTTTAAAGGCACCTAGCGATGAAATTAACTTAATATTCGACGGAAGAGAGTTCCATAGGGATGCGCCAGAGTATGAGAGGCTAGTTTTATATAAGTCAATCCTGGGGCGCGTTACTACCAGATGGTTCCTCTCGTTTACATAACGAGTCTGGGCTTGACCGAAGAGATCAGACAGGTAGTTAGGGACTTTCTTATTGGTGATCTTGTGCATGAGCACAGCTTTATTAAATCGTAGTTGTTGGTGGAGTGGTAGCAGCTCTAAGCGTTTAAGTTTTTCATCTGTTGAGAGTTTCTGACAGGGGAAGATAAGTTTTGCAGCACGGCGGTGGAGAGAATTGAGTCGCTTAAGTTGGTTTTCGCCGCAGCCGTCCCATACGGTCGAGGCGTAGTCAAAATGGGGCTTTATGTGTGCATTAAAGAATAATTTTCTTGTGGGCATATCAACTATGTTCTTTATTCGCGAGAGAAGAAATATTTTTTCCGAAATATTTTTACATAAATGTTCAGTGTGGGGGTGCCATTGAAGCTGACTGTCAATGGTCACACCCAGCAAGCGATGATCTGACACTTGTTTAATTGGACTATTATTGATGGAAAGGTTAAGCGGGGGAGGGTGTAGTTGATGTTTTTGACGTGTAGTGATGAGCATGCACTCTGTTTTTGACGGGTTAAGTATCATACTGTTTGCGTTGCACCATTCAACCACGTCCTCTAAGCTACTTTGGAGGTTGGTGGATATTTGTTTGACATCTTTCGCTGACGAGTGTAGGGACGCATCGTCTGCAAACATTTCACATTTAGTATTTTCTTCTTTGATATGCAGCGGTAGATCGTTAATATAAAGATTAAAAAGGAGGGGCCCGAGTATAGTGCCCTGGGGTACGCCATGTTTCACTAACCCTTGTTTTGAGTATGTGCCGTTGAGATACACACTCTGTTGGCGGTCCGCAAGATATCACTTAAAAAAGTCAACAGAGTCGCAGCTTTTCAGGTATAGTGATAGTTTTTGCAATAGAAGTTCATGGTTGATAAGATCAAAGGCCTTTTTAAAGTCCAAAAAGATAGCACCTGTCATGTTAGAATTATTAATATTTGTTAGCCAAGTGTTTGTGAGGTTGGCTAGAGCTGTTTGGCATGAGTGTTGGGGCCGGAAGCCTGATTGAAAGGGATTTAATAAAGAATGCTTGTTTAGAAAATTTTGAAGCTTTTGTTGAATATGCCTTTCCAGTGGTTTTGATAGTATGCTTAAAATAGATATAGGGCGATAGTTGTTGGGGTCCGATGTCATTGTTTTTGGGGAGGGGAATGGTTTTCGATTTTTTTAAGGCTTCGGGAAAAAAAAATTCTCTATACAGAGGTTGTAAATGTACGTCAACGACTCTACAATGTATGGTAGTGAGAGTTTTATGATGTATCCGTTGATGAAATCTAAACCAGACGATTTTTTATTGCTAACGCTAGATAAATATTTTCCAACTTCGTGGATTGAGAGAGAGAGAGAGAGAGAGAGAGAGAATATATCTCATTTCACTTCTTCAATGCGAACGTTTAGGCTGTGGTGGAGCATTCCAAGCAACTCCAGGCAAGTACGGTGTGATCCATTCTCCAAGATTCCCAGGACACTACGAAAACGACTCGCACTGTGTCTATGTCATCAGTTCTCCTAGTGAAGACAACGGTATCACCATCACAGTCAACAGTCTCGATCTGCATTATAACGATTACATCGAAGTAGGTGCATCGTGTGTGTGTGTGTTGTGGTGTGTGTGTGTGTGTGTGTGTGTGTGTGTGTGTACAAGTTGAAAAGACAATAGTTTCCCATCTATGTTGGGGTGTAATGCAACAGAGCAAAATGTGCACCGCCACCCCCTCGTCTCCTTTATTTTAGGGGCTGGGAGCCTTAAATGCAACAAACTCTTTCGTTCGTTTGTTCAACTGGATAATTTTTTATTTGTTCATTTTCCTCTCCGCGTATGCAGTTCAGGGACGGAGCTTCTTCAAGCGCACCTGTATTGTACGAACGTCTCTATTCCGCATCTCTACCATTCGTCGTCACGTCATCCAGAAACGTCATGAGAATCCGTTTCATTACTTATCACAACAGCCGGTTAACAAGAACCGGCTGGAACGCATCATACACCGCTTGTAAGTGTCTTTTCCTTCCATGTCCCTAGTTCCATACATCTTTGTCAAGAAGTGTGTAAAACACTTGACTATCATGTTTGTTGTGGCTATTTTGGAGAAGAAGCTGTGAAATCAAACACAGATACGAGCGTATGAAAATCGTCACTGCTCGAATTGACAATGTGTGTGTGTGTGTGTGTGTGTGTGTGTGTGTGTGGTTCTTGTTTCAGCCTGTATGAAAGTCTTCACTGCTCGAATTGACAACTTCCGTTCTCCTGTGCGATTCAGATCGGACTCTTCAGGAGAAGACTGTGTGTATTACATCAAAAAAGACGCAGGCTTCATTATTCGTCTCAGTTTCGAGGCCGTCAGTCTTGATAAAAGTAACGGAGCCTGCAGGGATTACTTCAAGGTTCAGTTCGTTTCATTGTCGTCATTTTTTAAACTGATTTCCTAGATTCATTTAATGTCTTACGTCTATGATATCTCTGCTGTTTCCAAATGTTCCAGGTAAAATAATATAATGTAGTCAATATTCTTACAAGAGCAAGTCGGTGTTAATCCAGATTGGAAAGAAACACAATTAATAAAATTATAAAACAGCTGTGACCTAAAAATCATTTACACGGTTTCATTCAAGTTCTGTTGCGTGTGCAACAGATGCGTTTCCTTAGTTCCACATCACTTAGAGTATGTTGTCAGCCGCATTTCGACGCTAGCACAAGCCAAAACACACACACACACACACACACACACACACACACACACACACACACACACACACTTCTTTTTCCAGCCCCTTGCCCCAACCTTCTGTTTCGATGTTGTTGTTGTTGTTGTTGTTGTTTCGACTCGAGATTTGGTTTGAAACTTGCACTCTTCGAGTTTGTATTCCAGGTGTATGATGGAAACACTCAGTCGGCGCCCGTGCTGGGCGGTCCTTACTGTGGGGACGTTATCCCTCCAACATTAGATTCCACCAGTAACGTTGTGATGATCAAGTTCCACTCCAACAGCACCACCAGTGACACTTCACCAGGCTTCAGCTTTAACATCTCCTACATTGCTATAGGCAAGCGACTTTTTATACTTCAATGTTAGGTTAAGAGCGCTGATTCTAAGATTACTAGGCTTCACAGAGGTAAGTTTCTTCACCTCCCAAAGCATATGGGTCAACTGGCCCACTCAGTATCAAATCAATGGGTCAGTTTTAGTATCAACGGGTCACAGTATAACCGTTCATAGAAATAGGGCGAAAATGCAAATAATGCGGGTGGGTGGGTGGGTGTTTGGGAGTTTAACGTCCTTTTCCACCACATAAAGGTGATATCAAAGACGGGGCAACGAGAAAAAAAAGGCCAGCACAAATATTTGGCCCCAGCCGTGCAAATAATGCAAAGCACAACTTACACTAATCATATAAAAGTAAAAACATGCTGCGCTTTGCGCTCTCTCTCTCTCTCTCTCTCTCTCTCTCTCTCTCTGTACTACAGGAGTAATCATGCATTTCAACGCACCTGAAATGCTCGGTATATGGCAGTTTCATAAATGTGACCAGTGACCGGGATTTATGAAGTTGAATGCTTTCTTTGCTCTGTCCATTGCTGTTACTTCAACATCTGCTTTTTCTCCTCTGATGCACGGCCCTTCTTACGATCATTGCCGGCAGCATAGTGTTACCCTCATGCGCAGTCTGGGCTTATTCATTTACAAAACTCTTGAGATAAGAAAAAGTGCGCATATATGCATATTGTGTTAACATTTATCTTGGGCTTCTCAGGTCCAGTTCAAATGCACTAATGAATGAATTGCTGTACTGTATTAGTAAGAACGTCCGATGACTGCTTATTAACATAGCAACTTCTGAAATGCAGTATTTTTATAAACAGTTTTCACTGGTTCTGTCGGTATACCTGTATTATGGTATAATTATTTGTATTGCAAAATCAGAGAAATTCCGGACAGCTGATTGGCTAATGACTCACCTGGAAATAGTGAAATCGTGCTCAATCCTTCTACCATGATATGCTAAAAGGGCTAATGCGCTCAATTTCATGATTTCAGAGTGTGGCATGTCTTTCCGGGGTTCTTCCGGAACCGTCCGCTCTCCCGGGTACTCAGGGCCGTATCCTACAGGCCTCGACTGTAGCTACACCATCCGGCAGGGTGCTGGATATGTTGTTCGGCTCGATCCGACAACGTTCAGCCTTGACAACGATGGCGAGGAATGCCCAGATTTTGTCACGGTACAAAATTCGTACGCATCAATTGAAAAAAAAAAAAACCGGCAGATTGAGTGAATGTCGAAGTTTTTCAACACTTCTACCAGGTTAAAGGTCCCTAAGCGCCATGTATCTGATAAGCACTTTCCAGATTACGTCTGTGCTGCTGACAAATCTTCGATCTTTTATGGAGCACGCATATTATACCTACGCTCTGGTGAAGTTTTCACTGGTGTCTAACATATCCTATTATGAAAAGTACCCAACCTAAATTCGGTAAGGGTACAAGCAGAAGTTATTGTAGGTATCATTTGATAATTATGTTGTCTGGGTTGATCACCCTTTGAGTATGTTAATTGTTCAACCATTCAGGTAGAGTTACCCGAGTCTGTGGTCTTTCTAGAGGCCTTTCCTTTCGAAGGCGTCCCCTTTTTCAACGATGTCAAAGTATAATGATGTATGTGTCTAATACAGATATATGACGGACAGAACACGTCCGCGCCGGTCCTGGGCGGTCCCTACTGTGGCAACAACATGTCCTCACTACTTATGTCCACCAGTGACACTGTCGTCATCAGGTTCCACACAGACAATAACACCATCGATACCAGCCGTGGATTCTCTATTCGCTACACTGGGATACAAACAGGCAAGACAGTGACGTCCTGGTGCTCTGTAGCTTCGGTAGATAGGTCCATTTTAAGACAGTGTGACGTTTCCGTAAAACTTCAAACTTTAGAAATCACTTCTCTGAAAGGGTAAGGCAAGTCAAGTGCAATGTTGGATTTAAGGGATAGATAGTGATGTCCTAGACGGCTGCAGCCCAAAAGATTTGAACATGAATACACCATTCAGCATTTATCACACCAAACGGCAGCCGAAATGCGATGCCATGGAGGCTGCCATGTTGATCCTAGCAGTGACGTCACTCCACCACTCAGCAGCAGACGACACTAAGCTTGCACACTCGCTGTGCGTGCAGGTATGCCTGCTACACGTTTTAGGCGTGCTATTTCTAGCTCGTATACACACTTTGCTTATTTCCTGAAAGCTAGAATGGATTTGGGGATAGTTCTTTATAATTTCGAGCCAGAATATTCTGAGGAAGAGCTCAGTAAGGGGTCGGGCAGAAAACAGTGGGGACGATGGGGAAGAGCCAATTGATGCGTGTTTGACAAGTGAAGCAGCAACATCGTTCACAAAAGCGCCAGTGAAACAATCTGGGGTAAAATGATCTCCACAAACGAGGTCAGTCTCGATTGTTCCAGGCGTATTCCTGCACTCGGCGGGGCAAGCGATCGTTCTTCAAGGTCTCCAACCATTTCGCACATAACCTCCGTTTTTCCTTTGATTTATTTAGATTCGGAAATTTAAAAAAAGCTTTTGTGGCTTCCATCTGCATTCTTACACATGCCCTGTTTGCTGAAACAACCAAACGCTTTGCACTGTGGCATCTCGAACACAAAATAATACTCTGGAACAACCCGCTCAAAGCGGGCACTGCCGACAGTGGTGGTGGAGTGACGTCACCGTCAGCACCTTTCCCGTCTCATTCGCGAAAGAGTGCGGCAACATGGCGCAGCCCAGGAACCGAAAGCAGAGGGTGTTTTCGGCGCATTTTTGAGTAAATGGTACTTTGTTCACGAAAACTTTTGCTGTCTAACAGCCTAGGGCCTCAATATCTGTCATTTAAACACAATAGTGCTCTTGACTTGCCGTACCCTTTAAAGATTATGATTCGTGTATGTCTTTCTCTAGATGAACCAAACAGAAGAGTATACTGTTGTTTTTTATTGTTAGATTTTTTTCTAACGGGGGGGGGGGGGGGGGGACGGTTCAAAAAGGGAATTTCACGTAAAGGCGCGTCTTAACTATGGCCGAAGAGGTCCTCGCCGATGACATCCGAATTTCTTCGCCTTTGTTCCGCGTGGCCTCCACGTACTAACTAGGTGTCAAGCATTCGTGACATGTGACCGAAGGAAAATAGCAATGGCGCCGATTGTGAGCTTATCAGTGAAGTGCGTCTCGTAGCAACTGTAGCTGTTGAGGGAAATCAAGGGGTTACACGACAACATGGCTTTACGCACTCAAAAGGGCACTATCTGAACTAATCAATGTGACCCAACTGCACGGCCATGAATTGCATTAAAAACCGAAATAATCACCAACGAAACCACTGAACCGACAGACAGTTACGAGCCGGTACACCGGCGTAGCAGACGGTCACCAGCACACGGCGGAAGAAAAACGTCATACCAACAACAATGTCGCGGTTTTGCATCAATTTTAGCAAACAAAATCAAAATTCTACACTACCTCAGTAATCAGAGTGACGCAAGTGAGCCATGAAAGTTATAGATTCCTGAAATATCAGCGACTAGAACGTTGACTCGGTACTCATGTGACGACGCGGCGAGTCGCCACGCGAGCAGACGGCGTTAGCATGCGAAGCAAAAACGCTGTAATTACAGATATTTCGCATTCTTACTTCACCTGTAACATTGTAAGTCAAATGTACACTATCCTTACTAATCAATGTATTCCAGCAGCACCAAGAAACTTCTTCATTGCCGAAATATTAATGCTTGTAACTTTGAACCGACACCGGCCATGTGCGAGCGCGACCCTCCGCCATCTTGAAATCAGATAGCTGGCGAATCTGGACCAGCCAATCAGATAGCGTCTGGCGAAATCATTCGGGGTTGATCGCGGTTGATCGCATAACATGTTGAGCGAAGCCCGAACAGCCCAAAATCTCTTCGCGAGGCCTCAAAATGTTTCCAGCGAAGCGTTTTTGCTTCGCTCTTCGGGGTTGATCGTCATAGTTAAGACGCGCCTTAACTGTATATGAACAAGACATTTTGAGACCAGCTATTCCTTGGTACAATTTTGCCACGGTTCTAATTATTGTTGGCTCTCATGCTGTTCGGACTTTCCGCATTAGCCTGCATGCTAGCTGAGAAACGTAACATTCGGTAAGTAGGTCACCACTGAGTTACTCTATATCGATTTCGATTTTTTTAAGGTGTCGATTTACCTCGTGCAGATTTTTTGGCTAGATGTAAACATTATTGTGAAATTGACCAAAATGTCCGTAGCACAGTGATGTTGAAATTTATAAAGAAAAAATAAAATTAATTTCGATACCGCTTCTTCTAAATACTTTACATGTACGACATGTTTAGATTACGTACTCTGGAATTTATTTCCACAACCTGATGTACAATCTTTCTGGACTGCAATCTCAGCTGTTTGTTTTGGCTTTCAAAAGATGCACATTTTTTCTCTCTATTCAGCCTGTAACGAAACCTATTTAGCGTCTACCTACCGCAGCTCAACCTTCTACACGATCAGATCGCCCGGATACCCTGGCCAGTACCCTCAAAACCTTGACTGCACTTCCGTCATCCTGCAGCGGCCAGAATTTACCTTCCGTCTGGAGTTCAATGGCTTTGAACTGGATCTAGAAAACGGGACCTGTGATGGTGACTTTCTTCAGGTAAAAATGAATTGTCTCAGCATCCGCTTACATTACCGCCACACAGCAACTACCACCACCACCACCACCACCACCACCATAAACTACAGAAAAAGGAGTTTGTATGGCAGAACACCTTTTAAGTGTGAACATTGCACCTTTCCCTGCCAATACAACTGTCCGTTCCTGTCTTTTCCTGTTTGTTATACAATGTACAAAACGTGAAATTTGATTTTTTTTAAAATGTCCGTCAGATACTCACAAAACAAATGTATGCTTATACCAGATGTCACAGTTTTGTTCCGTTCTCAGGTGTATGACGGAAAGAACGCATCGGCACCGGCTCTGGGCGGTCCCTACTGTGGCTCCAATAAACCCCCACAACTTGTGTCCAGCCACAGTGAAGTGACGATCAGATTCAAGTCCGACAGTTACTCCAGCAACACCGCACGGGGCTTCTATGTGAGGTGCTATCGTGTTGAACCAGGCAAGGATATTACTGCC
Source organism: Batillaria attramentaria (assembly GCA_018292915.2). Classification (NCBI taxonomy): domain Eukaryota; kingdom Metazoa; phylum Mollusca; class Gastropoda; family Batillariidae; genus Batillaria; species Batillaria attramentaria. The sequence goes on from JACVVK020000378.1 coordinate 275,567, forward strand.
AGTCATTCAGCTTTCGGATGATATGCAACTTACAAATTCTTAGCAATCAGCATATGATTTTTTTTGTCCCATGGCAGTTAATATAAAAGAAAATGATAATGGATCAGGTTAATTTGAAAGTAGGGAAAGTAAGTATTATACATGCATTTTTGGTATATATGTACATATACACAAAATTTAAAGCAAAACATACAAAAATTAAAGTAGTGTAATATGAGTAGATTGATCAACCAAGTTCATGATAAGCTATCATTGTTTTGGATAAGATTGAAAAAAAACCGAATATGTAAAAGCTTCCAACACAGTGGTGTGGATTTACCTGTGAACAGATCCGGTCGTGACGTATTTAACCCAGGACAACGGTACCTTCCAGACCCCAGGCTATCCTGATGTGTACAACAACGACACAGACCATGAGTGGTACATCACTACTGTACCAAACAAAGTTGTCATCCTGGCGTTGCAAAATTTCAGCATGAATTGCAACTCCCGCAACTTCCTTCAGGTCTCTCTCTCTGTCTCTCTCTCTCTCTCTCTCTCTCTCTCTCTCTCTCTCTCTCTCTCTCTCTCTCTCTCTCAGTATTTGTCTCATCTGATGTACCCTTAATTGTTTGTTTTGTTGTTGTTGTTTTGTACATTTTTATCATCCCATCTTTCCTTCTTTTATCTTTATTTAAACGTAAAATCGTGTGTGTGTGTGTGTGTGTGTGTGTGTGTGTGTGTGTGTGTGTGTGTGTGTGTGTGTGTGTGTGTGTGTGTGTGCCCGTGTGACATTCCTCAACTCTAAACATACAGATCCTAGAAGGATCTGGTGTAGAACTCGCCCGACCCTGTGGATCAGGAAGTCTGTCACCAGTAAAGTCCACAGGAAACGTAATGCGCATCAAGCTAACCTCCAGTGGGGATAACGGAGTGCCCAGAAACAAGTTTAAAGCTATTTGGACAACAGGTGAGCCACTCTTACGCACGTGGTCATAATCATCTCATAACTGGTAATGTACTGTTAAGGAGAGTGATTGGTGTGTCCATTGTGTTTCTTTTTCTGTGTGGTTTGAACAATCGTTTATTGTTTTTGATTTTGTTTTCTTTCTTGGTCGAGTTGTCTACAATCTAAAATGTTCCCGAGAATTAAATGTCTTTTATGCAATTCATGTTTTACTTATACTCAGTTTTATGTCGTGCAAGGGTCAGGCGCCCTAAAATTATTTCAGTTGTAGTAGTTGTTGTAGTAGTAGCAAGTAGAACGACAACACGAGATAGGATGACGACGACAACGATAATGATGATAATTCTTACTAAGGTTTACTCAGAAGTAGAGTTTATTGTATTGATACGATGCACCTACACATGGCACCTGTAACTGCACTGTCCCACACAGTCCCACATGAGAAAAAAAATTGTATCGGATCATAATTCGAGGGTTTCTTTCTAGAAGGTACTATCGATACAGATAGAAAGACGAGAGATTGTACGTTCTGGCAGCGAACCCTCGATATGAACTGGTTTGAAGACGGGACTTGGTCAGAATCCCATGGCCTCAGTGGAGTGGAAAAACAACAAAAAGTGATTTCAGAAAACAGAATCCAGGATAACACAGTCGTATTATTATTATTATTATTATTTTACAGAGTGCCCTCTGCGATCCGTCAAGTCTTCAAGCACTCCGCAGAGTTTTTCGGAGTTCTTGTTTTCGGATGTCTACCCACCAGACCAAGATTGCGGCGTTGTGATAAACTCCACAAATTATCAGTGGTACTACATCGCACTCAACTTCACCGACTTTCATCTTGACGAACCCGTCAACGGCGTCTGTCAAGACTATGTCCAGGTCTAGACTGCTTAAAAGTCCAATCGAGAGTGAAAGAAAGAAAGCATTATAGTTGAGGGTTATTAAAAAAAAACAAAAAAAAAAAACGGTGATAAATATCTAGAGAAACGGCTCGTAGTTTAATAAGTTCATTGATATAGGCGCTTTATCCCAAATATTTGGCTCAAGGCGCCGCGAGCTAAACCCAACACGCACGCTCACGTGAATCACACGCATTCTCTCACACACTGGACATGCACACATTACAATCACGTGGTGCGAAGGGCCAGCTCAGCAATTTAAGTTTCGGAATTTTTTTATTGCATTTTTTTTTTAATTCTGTGGGCTGAACATTACCAAAGCAGAGGGGGAGGAAGCCGGAGAGAACCCCCGACGGTCGGCCCGAATGAACGGTGCCACATACGAGGAAGAAAAATCCTTCGCCCTGAGTGGGACTCGAACCTGACCTCTCGCATTGGTGACAAAGTCTTAACCACTAGACCACCGACCGACCCGTTTTATTTTACTCTTATTGCCTTTTAAAAAGCGTCAATACTTGAATAAGAAATGTACTATATAGAAAAGCAAAGAAACAGACGATAACGAAAAACATGAGGTTTAATTCGCTTGCGCAACAATCACACAATGGCAGGGTGAAACAAGTCTTAAATTGTTTTGAACCATGGCAAGGTTTTTTATGTATGTATTTAATTTGTATCAGATGGTGATGCGAAATGTAGTTTCTAGCGAGTATATGAGCACATGCAGACACTTGCAGGTTTACGACGGCCGTACAGATGTGGAAACTCCCTTGCTTGGTGAACGGTACTGTGGCAAGTCGCTACCACCTTCGCTGACATCTTCTGAAGGAATGATGTACATCCGCTTCCACACGGACGCCGTTAACAGAACAGGCAGCACAGGCTTTTCGGTTCAGCATCAGCGGTTCCCTAAAAGTGAGTTTTAAAAAAATTCACAGTCCCCCCCCCCCCCCCCCCCACCCCCCTCCGCTAACCCGTTGAAAATTTGTCTTGATTTACCGTACGGTTATAATATTTCATTTTTATTTCACTTGGTGCAAGATAACATCGCTTTTACTTTTGTCCTACAACATCTGCACTCCTATGTTCTTAATCTCTTTGAGAGGTCTATGCCAGGCTTCAAAGAAGTCAGGGAGCCGGGGTGGCCGAATGGTAGAGCGTTGGACTTCCAATGCTCGGGTCGTGAGTTCGAATCTCGGCTGGGGCCAAATATTTGTGCTGGCTTTTTCATCGTTACCCCGTCTTACGTGGCGGAAAAGGACGTTAAACTCCCAAACACCCACCCACCCCACCCACTCACCCTCAAAGAAGCAACTTATGTTTTGGAACAGTTTCACTTGTGAGTGCGCCGGGTACGCGCGAAATAATTCATCTTCTTGGTTAATGCGGTACAATGCTGTCTACACGCTGCGCGAGCGGTCGAAAACTTTATTTCTCCCACAAGCCTCTCGCTCGGCCCTTGTCTTAGCCGAGTCATTGTGTACCGTTTCGTTGGTCCAATGCCAGCCTTTGAGATACTGTAACTGTGCAGGTGTCTAGACGCCAGCAAAACAGAACGATCTGTGAGCATAAAAAAATCCTAAATATTGGGCCTTCTTCTCCCCCTTACCACTAGGTTGCTTGGAGGGACATACCCACGATACTGGACATAAAACATACAGCTTCATGATGGTTACTTCTCTCGCTGATGACTTTCTCTGTGCGTTATACGAATGGTAATCACTGCCCTTAATAGGAGAAGAGGTAAACTTAACACCGTGTTTCACCCGCCGTGTGTTGTGTAGAATGCGCAGACCAGAGAATGACAGCTCCAGAAGGGAACTTCACCTCTCCAGCCTTCCCTTACCAATACCCGCCTACGTCCTACTGTGTCTGGACCATCACTGTGGCACCCACTGACAAAATCGTCCTGATTTTTGAGGAGTTCTCTGTCGGTTATCTGGAGAATGGGATCTGCGAGGGCGCCCACATCAGACTGTATGACAGCGACAAAGTGGATGTGGCCAGAGTACTTAATGCTACGTAAGGCTCTCGGCCCGTATGTAAAAGTCGAGGTTAATTTAACCCACGGCTACGGGCCTCACCCAGACTAGGACAAAAGAAACCCAAAAGCAAAATTGAATTAAAAAAACAAGGAAGCGAAGAAAGGAAGAAAAAAATCCTCTCACGGCTCAGGCACCTTCCCGGAATGGGCCCGCTTCCTGATTTCAAAAAAAAAAAAAACAGAAAATTTAACCCTAGAGCTGGTTTAGTTCGAGGTTAGACTCTAACCCGGGGCTAAAAGCCCTAACCTCGACTATTACGTAGGGGCCCTGATAATACCCCCTGGCTCTGAAAGAACCTCTGGTTTTGAGAGAGGTCGGATTGCCTCTGCATTGATGATTTTTTGTCTTGTTTTTTGACAAGTGGACAATAATTTTAATATGAATATAAGTGTTACGAAATGTAAAATATCACAAGTCAGATTGTAATTGTCGGTGTCTCACAATGTTTAGTGGTACAGATACCTGGAATTCTAGGGAAGTGTATGTACGTTATATTTTTCGTCTAAAATTAAATATGTTGCGGGACTACTTTCCTCGGCAGTGTATATGTCAAGGGTGTCTTCAGGTACATGCTTCTGTTTCTTTCTTTATTAATTTACTATTATTTTCTTTTCTTGTTCTTGCTGGATTTTATGGTGCTGTAGTTTCCCTTTCCAGGGATCAACAAAGTCTTAAGTCATCTCACGCCATGTCTCGTCTCCTCTCGTCTCATCTCATGTCATCTGACCTGACCTGACCTGACCTGACCTGACCTGACCTTATCTTATCTTATCTTATCTTATCTTATCTTATCTTAGACTTTGTGGGCCAACCATAGCACCCAAAATTACCAGCGTCTCCAACAGTTTGACGATCGTGCTGAATTCCTTCGGCGACTCTCCTGCTTATGCAAACGGATTTCGAGCTTCCTACACCAGTGTGTTTAAGGATGGTATGTATTTCTTTCATAAGCTTTGGGTTTGTATCTCATGGCATGTTGCTGTCATCATTAGTAGTATTGTTATCATTTTCGTTGCAGCGAATGAAGTTGGCCTCTTTACTGATGTAGTTTTCTGTGGTTCCGCGTTTTAATTAGTTAGATTGGATAGACAGACTCTGTTGAGCACAAAAAACAATACAGATGTGACATGCCCTATTACTGTTTGAGTTTGTTCAGTGACATAAAATAGATACTTCATATTTCGCATGAAATTATAAGACCGCCTTTTCCCTCTTTTTTTTCAGACGCGGATGTCGGCCAGTTCGGTATGTATATACCTGAGGCTGGATCAAGATGCTTTGGCAGAATTATGCATAGGGAAAGGGACACACACACACACACACACACACACACACACACACACACACACACACACACACACACGTACGTATGTATATAACTGAGGCTGGATCAAGATGCTTTGGCAAAATTATGCCATGCAGAGAGAGAGAGAGAGAGACACACACACACACACACACACACACACACACACACACACACACACACACACACACAGACATAGACTGGTAGAGAATGAGAGAGTAAGCCTTTGGCGTCCTGCTCCCCCAAACCGAACAATTCAACCACAGAAGGAGGATTTTGTTAACTGCCATTGTGCTGTTTGTCTTTTGCAGAGCTGTTCCCCTATGGAAGTGGACAAGGGGACAAGCGAATCGACCTGAAAACAGAGTCCAGCATGGAAGAAGTGACGATCAAAGCTGGCTTCAGTTTTGCCGACGAGCGACATACGAAAGTCTTCGTAAGTGAGCCATTGTAACACCCCAGCCTGCAGTGCCCCGGGTCTACGTAGCTTAAGGCATGAATAGCCCCGGGCCAATGCAGCTTGAGGCTAGAAGTGCCCCGGGTCTAAGCAGCTTGATGCTGGAATTGCCCCTGGTCATTACAGCTTGACGCTAGAAGTATCCCGGAGTCAAACGAGCTGAGGAGTGCACCGGTATTACACGCGGGATGTACTCCCCAGCGTGAAAAGCCCCGGGTCAATGCAGCTTGAGGCTTGACTTGCCCAGGGTCTATGCCGCTTGAGGCTGGAAGTGCCCACGGTTCAATACAGCTTGACGCTAGAAGTGCCGCGGGGCGCCCCGGACACGGCTGCAGTTTTGACGATTAAAAACCACAGACGTCATTAAATTTTCCACACAAAAAAAAGTTTAGTCAGATTTGTGATTTCTATTTTGTATAGACACGTTTGATTGGGAGATTTGAGATATATTTCCTACTAATGTTCTTTTGTTTTTGAATACTCAGGGAGCCTTGCTTCAGATGAATACGCTCCTATTATATGATTTACTTGCACATGTTTGGATTTCACAGATTGGCAACAATGGTCTCATCTCTATCGGAAATCGCTATCCGTGGCCAGCTCTGCCTATGCAGGAAAGGGTGGTTTGTGCCTACTGCGCCTACATTGACAACTCTGATAACGTCGGAGGTAATTTCTGATTTTACTAGCAGGCAAATTGGAGCTGCGTTTCTTCATTGCATCTCACATCTAACATCTCCATGGCGCTTGGCTTTTAAAATGACGATGATGCTGATAATTGAGAAATCAGTTTATTGCAAAATGTGTTCACCAGTAATAAGATTTGAGTACATGTTTTAAAAAAAACGATACGAGATATTGTCTGCTACAATTTCCATCACATCTCACTTCAAGCTAGAATGCAATGATTCAATTCAAATTCAAAAAAATATTATCTCAAATGGGAAATTCGGTTATGGTGGACATTAAACGAAAAACCAGACAATACACGCAACATAAAATAAAAATTACTTTGGCCGATATTTAACACACTTAGATCATCATACGCTGGCACGACAACCACCCCACCCCCTCTTCTCAAAAATAGAAATACTATCAGGGCCATGCTCCATCCTCACCGATATGCTCGCCGATCGCTTTTTGAAGGCTTGGAAACGATCGGGGGAAAGGGGTGTGTGGGGGGGGGGATTGCACCGTTGTACCTTGTAACGTAAGACGGCCTCACAACACTCACTCTGCTTTCACATCACAGACATTCAGGAGGGAACGCATGCAAAACGCCATTCACTCCCTTTTATACACACAAGTAAATAATTATTCCTTTTGACAGAGACCTTTTATGGACAAGAACAATCACAAATAAACAATCAGACAATGAATCAATATACTGAATTCACACGCAGTTACTAAAGATTTAATTATTTAACTACGTTCGCCAATGGCAAACGCAGAGGTCTCAAGTTTTCACCAGTACACCAATTACCCTACAAACATGTGCTTGAATAATTTACCCCAAAGCGAACATAACACTCCACTATACAAAAATCAGACCTGGAAATAAATATACATCAAATTGAAATACACAAGATCAACCGAGTAAGCTTGTTCGAAAAGATGCCGCAGATTTGTTGAAGACTTGCTGGTCTTGAATGCAAAAACTATGTACAAGTCCAGATGATTCCTCTGGGAATTCTGGAGATCCAAATCTTCATTGACATTCTCCAATGAATAATACAACTGAAAGAACTTCTTCAGGAAGTGACTGGAATATAGGCTGGACCGCAGGCACCTTCACACATAATTATAATACGCTGAGGATGGTGTACCCCATCAGACTCAGGGAAAACTTCACCTTGACACGGCGCTCGGATGGATGGCTGCACGTGACCTTAAGGGACACAAACACACGTCGCCGGCTTGAAGGTCCAGAACGACGGGGCAGACAATAGTAGACTATAACATGGTGCCGTCTACGCTGATCAGGCGGACATCAAACTATGCGGTCAGCTCACCGGGTCTCCGGCGTCGTTCCTGTACAATATTAACCCGTAATTGACACCACTATCTCGGATAGTAATAACTTCTCCATAAACTAGTTTTGAACCTCAACAAAGTTCCGTTTCACCAACAATGACATCTGACACTGATCTCGAAAATTCCCAATACAAAGTGACATCAGAAATTAACAATGTCATCTTCCAGTTACCAAATGCAAATACAGTATCAAACAGTTCAAACATATAACATCATCATCAAACCCAAACCATATTTTCACAACTGATTTGTTTACACAAGAATGAACTTCAAAAATTCTACAACAATTCTCTCATACCGGCCCCCGTAGTGTAGTGGTTAGCACTTCTGACGATGGACCGGGATACTCGGGTTCGAGACCCAGCCGAGGCAAGCGGGAATTGTCCTACCTAGGTCGGCTCCTATCCAGAGCGGATGTGCTATGGGCCCAATGGGGAGGCTGTTGCCACGCAGCCGAGATTCACCCACTTCGCGGGTGCGACTTTGGGGGTGATTCGCTTGGTATGACACGTCTTATGATGTGGATGGTTACACGGCAGGTACCGCAGGTGCCGTAGTTCCCGGGCCTGGTTAATGCCGGGATATTTATGACAGGAAGCGTGGAATGCGGCCCTGTCCCGCAGTCCCAAACCACACGGACCTCCATAGCATCACCCTCATCTCCATCATCATGTATAAATAATATTTAAAAAAATTGCCCCAACTTCCGAGCCCTCCGTGGATTCCACCCATTACCAGGGAGGAACACCAGTGGAGCCGACAAAGAGTTGTGACGGCAAAAAAAAAACAAAAAAAAAAAAAAAAAAAAAAAAATCTCTCATTTCATAACCATTCGAGAATTTCAACATTCAGAAATAAATCATACATTTGATCATAACAGCACCAAGTTATCAATAGAATTATCAAACATTTTACTTGGTCTTGCCATTGGCAAACAATATTCTAAAATCAAACATACCTGTAGCGCTACGACATACGGAACACAAAAGAAGCCGGGCGGGAAAAGACGTTTTACCTCCACCGGTCAATAGTAGGACTGCGCAAAATCTTTGTCGCAGTAGCTCACCTCGTATGCTGAAAACTACTCAGGTCTACCTGATTCACGACAGTCTCGAGTACAGTTCAGAAAAAGATATAGTCGTGCGTAGGCGCTTTCCCGCACGAGAAAATGTTCGGTAGACTGGGATAAAATAAAGTACAGTACTACCTGTCCATAACACAATTCAACAGTTAGCACTGCACATGGATATACAATTTAAAAACTGCAAACACTTAATTTATGCAAACCCATAAAAGCGGTTTATCACATACCTAATGAAGGAAGATCCAGCTGATTTCTTTCTTTTTTTTTTTTTTTTTTTTTTTTTTTCAGGCATCTTTTATCACTTGTACGAAGAGCCCGACACAGACGTGCTAAACACGACTACAGAAAAAGTGCAACAGCTTAGTCGGTCATCTGACTTTAAAGCCACTGTTGCTCTTGTGGTCACGTGGGACAGGGTCAAACAGGGACGGTACTCTACCGTCGCCTTCAGACCCGACGAGGTGAGGTCGCTTTTCTTTTCCTCTGTCTTTCTATGTCGCGTTAACGTTTTGTAGGGGAGCCGGGGTGGTCGAGTGGTATAGCGTTGGACTTCTCGGGTCGTGAGTTCGACCCCTGCTGGGGCCAAATATTTGTGCCGGCTTTTTCATCGTTGCCCCGTCTTTGATATCACCCTATATGATGGAAAAGGACGTTAAACCCCCCAACACTTACCCACCCTTAACGTTTTGTAGTTTTCATTAACGTAATTAGGCTGATGTCAAACGGGAGACGTTTCAGTCCGGCAAACATCGAACGCGGCTCGAACACGAGCCTAAAAAATTAAAGCAGTGTTGTAGCCGTATGTCACACGAGGAACACGGGCAAACGGCGTGTTCGGTCCTCTTCGATGTTTGTTCGAACTTGAACGTCTCCCGTGAGACATCAGTCTTTTAGAGTTCTCATACATATCTTGTATTTGAAAATTCAAATAATAAATGAAGCCTACCTTAAAGTTGTGATTTTATTCGCTTGATTACCCCTGGCAATTAATGCTGACCTGATTACGTCGGTGTTTCAGTCAGTGACGTTTCGAGGACGAAACATATCGCCAAGTGGTAATTCACTGATTAACAGTGGTGTACCAGAAGTGAAACATTTCTTTTTATCGCGTTTGACTTTGAGTGGTATGCTTGTGTATTGTAGGAAAAGGGAGAGGCGACATTCCAGCTGGCACTCATCTCAGACGGACGGCTGTCATACGTTCTCGTGTACTACCTCACCCATAAGATGACATGGACCTATCGTGGACACTGGTCTTACGTCATCATTGGCGTCTCAGAGGGAAATGCAGAGAACTACCAGCTCAACATGTACTCAAAGACAAAGAACGCCTACACCATAGACCAAGTGTTTGGAAACACAGGTGTGTTACTCAAAGAGCCTAGCTTCCATGTGTGTAAGCCAACCTATGTTTCGCATGTGGATGTTTAGTAGAGCTCTTAACGCGATACAATCTTGTTTACAATTTGCACTTGCGGTCGAACATTTCAAATTCTACGACTGTTTCGGCGACAATCGCCCTCTGCGTATTAGCCGCGTCAGTGAGTACGCTTGTTTAGGCTCAGTACCAGCATTAGAGACGCTGTCACTGTTCAGGTGTCTAAGTGGTGTGATGCTAGATACCAGGGCCCGCATGTAAAAGTCGAGGTTAGGGATTTTATCCCCGGTTTAAAGTCTAACCTCGAACTAAACTAGCTCTAGGGTTTTGTTGTTTGTTTGGTTTTTTCCTTTTTTTTTCTTTTTTTTAAAACAGGAAGCGGCTTCAGCAAAGTGCCTATGCCGTTATAGAAGGATTTTTGTCGTTCTTTCTTCGCTTCCTTTTTTTTTATTAGATTTTGTTTCGGGATTTCTTTTGTCCTAGTCGGGTTTGGCCCGTAGCCGTGGGTTAAACTAACCTCGAGTTTTACATACGGGCCCTGGAAAACAGCCCGGAACGATAATGAGCATAAACGTGGTAGCATTAGCCGCTTTGAATAACTATAGCTTCCTCATTGACTATTCATTCTCTCCCAAAGGTCGTAAGGGCACTTGGATCTACAAGGTCGGTGAAGTACCGGCCAGCCCTGACCAAGCTTGTCAAAACTGGTACTACAGAAACAGTCTCAAGAAGAGCGAACGTGCGCCGGGCTTCGATCGGTTGCCGAGGTGCCCGTGCTCTGCCAGTGACGTGTGGGTAAAAACAAGATACATGTGGACATTCAGTCGCCGGTTGTTTTCGGCGAAACTGTGGTGCTATCGCCTGAACCGGGCCCACAGCCGTGATTTCTACCCTCATGGGAAGGTAAGGCGGTAGCCTGTAATCTTTGAAGGGACAAGCTTCAAGAGACATGTGGTGAAATCCTCCTTGTTTCAGTCCTGAGGTGTAGAAATGTTGAAGCTGCACGGCTGTCGATTGACTAGTGTACTTCAGTTTGCCTTTCAACTTCAGTTAACCGTCAAAAGCCTTAAAACTGAAACACAGAGGAATACCTAGACGGCCTACAGATTTCAAAACAAACGAAACGTTGATTATCCTGATAAACCAGTACATCCATCCTGTCTCTGATACAACCCAGAGTGAGCGGCTGCTTCTCCTCACCACAGTTATAAATCAGCATAGCAGCAAGAGTTTATCTCATCAGAACGCCCCCCCCCCCCCTTCCTTCCCCTGTCACACTCACTGGCGGGCGTGCCTGTCGTGGTGACCTCTGTATTTGGTTCGAGAAACCGTTGACGATTGTTTACATCTAACGGAGATCTGACTGCCGTGCTATAAAATAGTTTGTGTTAGTTAAAACGGGTCCTGTGTCCAATAGGAATGTTGCTACTCCTACAACACCAACAGCCCGTCGTTCAAACACCTCTACACAAGTCTTCCGAACGCGGGATCCGTTCTGGCCTACAACCCGATTTATGTTGAGCTGAGGGACAAACACGTGACAGAAGACAGACAAGGCCACGAGGCGTGCTGTATGAAGGCCTCTCATCCGAAATATTGTGACCAGTATTACGAGCTGAGACCGGAGGAGCGTAACTGTCAAGCTGATGTTCCGTTCCGATTTTGTACGTATTTGTATTCCTAGCGCGGAATGTATTTGTAATGCATCACTTAAAATGAATTCTTTACTCGAAAATTCCCTTCACGTTTTTGGAAAAAATAATCACAGACATACTTATAATTTCACGTTTTACAGAGATAATTTTTAAAAGAAACAAAAACATTTAGATTAATTTTTAGTAGACTACTGCCATCCCTCGTCTCACAAGTCACCACATATATAAGTTTTAATATTTGTCAGTCACATACTTTTGTTTGTTTGTTTTTTTGTTTTTTGTTTGTTTGTTTTGATACCCTTTCAAAAGTAACAGGGATCAAGTCAAGGACAATGATCATCAACTAACACAAACACCGTTTGGCAGCCACACATCTTATTAAGACCACTTACAGATCTGTTCATAAAACAACAGCTGAAAGTCGTTGTTTTTAACACGTTTCAGCGTGGGTGTTCGGGGACCCTCACATCAAGACTCTGGACGAACGTGAGTACACCTTCAACGGCTGGGGCGAGTATACTCTAGTGACCTTGGACAACCCTGATCTGACCTTCAGCCTTCAAGGGCGAACAGGCCCCATCGAGTCGCAAGACGGCAAACATGCGAACGCCACGGTGTTCACGGCGTTTGGAGCTGAAGAGAACGGAACCAGGGTGTTTGTAGGACTTCATCCTATTACCAAAGACGGTGAGTATTACGTTATCAACAGTCACATTACAATAGTTTCAGAAAAGGCGTAACGCAACCTCTAAACACAAATTGAAGTGGTGTGAATGGTGATTGGTGATTGGTGTCATGTGAAACAATTTAACCGTGGTGTGAACATCGACTTGGATTATGACGTATAGCTGCAGATGTTTCGTTTTTATTAGTATTAGCAAATACTAATTTGTAATGCCCCATTACCGTGGTAAAGGAAATTGGGGGGCTGCTAATAATAACAACAATAATACAGCATTGTAAACGTCAGTTAAAATAAATACGGGCGGCGTGGTACAGAATCAGGTGTAATTGCTTGTTTGTTTTATTCCTTTATCCTTTATTTCAAGCACTGGAAATATATGGAGAAGGGAGAGACTACAGTAAAGACTTCGAAGTACAAGGTGAAAACTTCACTGTGGACGCTGACAACTTCACCATGTTCAGAGACAACAACAGCATTGTCGTGGCTTTCCCGTCAGGTAATTGCGAACACCTGTATTGTGCTACAGATTCAACTGCATTTAAATGACCCCCCCCCCCCCCCAAAAAAAAAAAAAAAAAAAAAAAAATCTCAGAAGGAGAGTGTGTGACATCCTTGTTGACAAAAACCGAGAAGTCGAGTGAAGGGTGAAGCGCAGCAACAACATGCAGAGCTGGCCGAAAATAGTACAACACGACACACCAGCTCATCAGTGACGCTACCTGACAAGAGCTATACTCAGGCATAGTTTCACACTTCCTCACACACGCTTACGTCCCCACCTATCCTGAAAGTGAAACCCCTCACCAGCCTTGAAATACAGCACGCGTTAACGTATTATTGAAATAACTAGTCAAAGTTAATGAAACGGCATGGCAGTTGTGATAGTTGCATATTTGATGGCGGCTGTCCGAATGTGTCAGTGGATACGTTTGCATGTCTTCGTCAGTTCTGAAGCTTTCACTGTTACAATCGTATCCAACATCATGCTGTCCCACCGTGTGCCCCATTTTTAATGTAATTTAAAGCTCCACCAAGGACAGATTTGTCGTTTAGACATGAATTTGTAAGAATTTGTTCTTCTTTTTCTCATAGGAATCAGTCTGACGGTTGCAGTGGAAGTCAAGTCTCTGCTTGTCTCAGTCTCTGTTCCTCTCAAGCTCATGAACCAGACAAGGGGGCTACTGGGGAACTACAACGGCTTGAAAAAGGACGAGTTTGTCTTGCCTAATGGCACAGTCTTGCGTGACAACTTGACAGATAGAGAAATACATTATCTCTTTGGTCAGCAGTGTGAGTACATTCTTCGTCGCTGTCTCTGTCTGTCTGGAATGCTCCACCACAGCCTAAACGTTCGCATAGAAGAAGTGAAATGAGAAAAATATATTCTCTCTCTCTCTCTCTCTCTCTCTCTCTCTCTCTCTCTCTCTCTCTCTCTTTGCTGGGGCCGAATATTTGTGCTGGCAGTTTTCTCGTTGCCCCGTCCTCGAAATAACTCATACGTGGTGGAAAAGGACGTTAAACTCCTACCATCACCATCCGACCCCCCCCCCCCCCCCCCCTCATCACCACCCCACCCCTCTCCCCCACCCCACCCCCCTTTCCTGTGTGTGGTATTCACTATCCACTTAACGACCTACAAAGTTTATTCCTTAAAGGTTTTGATTAGCGCAGTCAAACTTCAAGCTCAAAGAGGTGAAACTTAGCACAGGCCTTAATGGGAACATGTCAGTTACGCAGTGGAAGGCTTTACATGATTCGTGGCTTAAAAAATGGAGTGTATGTTTAATTCTGCTGATGGTCTGTCACATGCAGGGAGTGTACATGCCGATAGCACGGTACTACGCTACCCGCCCAGGACGGGACCTGCTAATTATTCCCACCCGGACTTCGTGCCCGTCTTTCTGGACGAGGTGCCCAAAGACGACAAAGACGCAGCGGTGAAGATTTGTGGAGGGGAGAATTCGGCCTGTATCTACGACTACATTTCCACTGGCAGCGAGAACTTCGCTAGCGCCACGAACCGTACCGGCGAACAGGCATTGAAAGAGAACGTTCAAATCAGTACGTTGAATTAGCTGTAGATATACCGTCAAAAGATGAAAGGGCCTTTATGTGCCTTTATTATCAGAGCCATGGCGGGCGATACCGTTCGGATGTTTTAACCCTGCGATATTTTATCGATAAATGCATATCATGAAGAGTTTAAAGAAGGTGTTCGCGCCTTTGCAAAGTGCCTGTTAGTCTTGCATCTGAACTGTTTTCGTATTACACCATTGATGTTTCAAGTGACCCATTGTTTCTCCAGGTATATAATTCGCGAAGTAAAAACACTACAGATATTAGAACTTAAATGCATTCGAATGCACTTGCTTGTGCTCCCAGCGATCGCTGATACAATTTTTTGTACCAGAAAACACTCTGCCGGAGCTTAAAGTGCCTTCTAATGTCACCGTGACTCCCGGCAAGCCGACGACGTTCCAAGCGATTGCTGAGGATCCTGACGTGGACGATGAGGTGACCTTTGAACTCGTTGATTCGTTCAATGGCATGGTGACAGTCAATTCCAGCAGCGGGCTGGTCACCGTCAACGTCAGACAACGACCTGTCGATATTCGGTAACTTTGAATATCACTTTCTTCCACACTGCATCGGTGTATTTAGTATTTCTTTGGTTGGTTGGTTTTAATTTTTGTTCGGTCTAGCTTTTCGTTTCGTTGTTGTTGTTGTTGTTGGTGGTGGTGATGATGGTGGTGGTGGTGGTGGTGGTGATGATGGTAAACTTCATTGGTGACAACGAGATATACCTCCTATCGCTCTGGGCCCGCATGTAAAACTCGAGGTTAATTTAACGGCTACGGGCCTAACCCAGACTAGGACAAAAGAACCCCCAAAACAAAATTATATAGAAAATGGAGCGAAGAAAGAAAGACAAAAATCCTTCTATAACGGCATAGGCACCTTGCTGGAGTGGAGCCGCTTCCTGATTTAAAAAGAACAAACAAAAAAGAAAACAGAAAATGTAACCCTAGAGCTAGTTTAGTTCGAGGTTAGACCCTAACCCGGGGATAAAATCCTTAACTCCGACTTTTACATGGGAGCCCTGGTTACTGAACTCTATGACAGGTCCGAGATTCGGTTACATATGTAATAACTTTTTGAAGGAAAACATCCTCAGTTGTTTAAAACCAAAACAAAACCAAAACAAAACCCAGCAACTGCAAGCTCTCTCTCTCTCTCTCTCTCTCTCTTTGTTGGGGCCGAATATTTGTGCTGGCAGATTTCTCGTTGCCCCGTCCTCGAAATCACTCATACGTGGTGGAAAACGACGTTAAACTCCTACCATCATCAACAACACCAACAACCCCGTAAGCTAGAAACAGTACAGAGAAATTCCGGTTCATTATCATTTCATGTACCGTGAGTTTCGATGGGGCCAGTCAGTTGGTTTGAAAACGTGTAGCACTCCTTCTTTTTCCTGTCAGCCTGTACGCCGTGGATTCCCACAACGGCCAGTCAGTGGTGCAAGATGTGACGTCCATCGTGTGTTCCAACTGCAGCGGTCACGGGAAATGTGACCACGCCAAAACCAGAGACTCTGTTGGCACCTACACGTTCCAGTACGCCGTCTGCACGTGTAATGCTGGATGGACGGGCGATGAATGCAATATTGACAAGGACGCCTGCCTGGACAACCCATGCGACCCATATCAGAACTGTACCGATCTCAGTCCCTCGGAAGAAGCCAGTAGGGGTGTTGGATACAACTGTAGTGACTGTCCTGTTGGCTATGAAAAGGCACCAGATGCTGACAACCGTTGTCTTGATATCGACGAATGCAAAAACGAAACGCTGTACAACTGTGAAATAGGATGCGACAACACACATGGTAGCTACGTATGCTATTGTACATCTGGTTATCGGCTGAACTCGGCTGATAAACGCACTTGTATTGACGTCAACGAATGCGCGGAGAGGACTGACGGGTGCCAGCAAATCTGTAACAACACTGAAGGAGGGTACGAGTGTCTCTGCTACGAAGGATACGAGCTGGGTGAGCCAGATACCACCTGCGTTCAAAGCAAGGCGCCCACAGATGCCTGCCAAACCCGCAACTGTTCCCACGGCTGCAACATGAACGGCACTATGGCCGATTGTTTTTGCCCCCCCGGTTACGACCTTGCCGAGGACGGCATCAACTGCGTGGATCATGACGAATGTGGGGACGGCAACCGAATCTGTACACAGGTTTGTAACAACACGGAGGGCGGTTTCCAGTGCTCGTGTTACACCGGCTTCACGCTTAACGCCGACCAACGCACGTGTTCCCCGTGTGAGGACGTCGCCTACGGTCCAAACTGCAGTCTAACATGCGTTTGCAGCGGACGAGGAGTTCAGTGTCATCGTGTCAAGGGCTGTATCTGTCAGGAAGGATGGACCGGAAGTCA
>JACVVK020000378.1:295000-407500 GCA_018292915.2 Batillaria attramentaria
TTGCCTTATTTTCTAGACATCGACGAGTGTGAAACAGGAATAACGAACTGTTCCCACACGTGTAACAACACAGAGGGCGGATTTATCTGCTCCTGTCCCCTCGGCATGACGCTCGGTAACGACCACACTACATGTCACAGTGAGTCAGTTATTTATCATTACACTTCCCCTGTATTATCCCGTGTTCCCGTCTGTTATTTATCATTACACTTCCCCTGTATTATCCCGTGTTCCCGTCTGTTATTTATCATTACACTTCCCCTGTATTATCCCGTCTTCCCGCCTGTTATTTTTTTATTACACTTCCCCTGTATTATCCCGTGTTCCCGTCTGTGACTTATCATTACACTTCCCCTGTATTATCCCGTCTTCCCACCTGTTATTTTTTATTACACTTCCCCTGTATTATCCCGTGTTCCTGTCTGTTATTTATCATTACACTTCCCCTGTATTATCCCGTGTTCCTGTCTGTTATTTATCATTACACTTCCCCTGTATTATCCCGTCTTCCCGCCTGTTATTTTTTATTACACTTCCCCTGTATTATCCCGTCTTCCCGTCTGTGATTTATCATTACACTTCCAACATAAACTGAAGATTTTTATGTTTTGAATAGTCTATGCCAAGGCTGTATAACAATATAAACATCACAACATTATGCTTCGCCGTTGTGCAATTGGTGGTAACCGTAGTCAGTAAAATTAGAAGAAGAAAATGAACCACCAACAACTTCCTTGAACTGACCTATTCATAAACACCGCACTTCTTCGACAAGCATATACCATTACCATTCTACCATTCTCATTATTGTACACCATTTCATTTCCACCCAACGGGCCGCGCGCGCGCGCGCGCGCGCGTGTATGTGTGTGTGTGTGTGTGTGTGTGTGTGTGTGTGTGTGTGTGTGTGTGTGTGTGTGTGTGTGTGTTACAGACTGTCCGGACGGCACATGGGGAGAGAACTGTGTCCATCACTGTGAGTGCGGCCTTGGCACTGATCTGTGTGACGTCACAAGGGGGTGTGTCTGCAAGGATGGGTGGACAGGAGACAAATGCAGCGACGACATTGACGAGTGTCAGATAAAGGAAAATCTAGACGACTGTCAGCAGCGTAACGCCGAGTGTTTTAACTTCCGGGGCGGATACAGATGTCAGTGTCGACAAGGGTTTCACAACGGTACTAGCGGCTCTTGTCAAGGTGAGAATGACCAGCTGCAGACTAGCGAAAGAGACTGGGATATCTAGAAATTAGAATGACACATGCAGTAAATACGTTTCACGGATACTTAACGTAAAGGGAGTCAGAGAAGGAATTTAAAAAATAAAAAACCGGAAACATCAACCCAGATCTGGCACGGGGCAGTTTTATTGAGAAAAATATAAACAAATAGGACAGTAAGGCTAAATTTTAGCTACTTTTATTAAAACCGGAACAATAATCTGATGGAGGTCAATTTGACTTTGAAACTTTCTGCATTTTCGGGTCCTTAAACAACTAATACAACTTTAGTGAAAGGTTCAAGGCTGAATCAGTGAAGGTGGCTCATGAACATGTTGAAAGTGAGCATAAAATAACCATGCTACATATATATTATATTTATTATATTTTGCACTTGTCATTGATACTGTACCAATAACTCCGAATACCGAAAATGACCCTTTGCCCCCCCCCCCCCCCCCACACACACACACACACACACACACATACACACACACATACACCTCCATTTGAGGGAGCCGATCACAAATGTACGTTAATTTTTTTTTAATTTGTGTGTCTTTTTGTGTTGAAGATATTGACGAGTGTGAATCTTCGCCATGCAGTCAAACATGTGAAAACTCCCCTGGCTCGTACACATGTCTTTGTAAGACAGGATTTTCTCCAAACCTTGAAACGGGGGACTGTGAGGGTGAGAAGGTTTCCTTCTTCTTTCTTTTTATTGTCTTTGCATTCGATCGGTGAGATGATAAAGTGTATATAGCTGCACCATGAAGTGTTTGTTTGTTTGATAGCACCTTTTCAAACAGATGTTCTATAGTTGAGTGTTCTTGATTCATTGGTCATGAAATGGTAATAACCTTACTGTTCAGCTCTTGCGTGTCAGTAGGTGTTTCTCTCTGCTGGAAGGTGAAGGTCATTTGTTTTTGTTTTTGTTCTTTTCAGATGTTGACGAATGCTCACAGGCAAGCACACATTCGTGCACACAGCAGTGTCTCAATACGGAGGGTTCCTACAGATGTGCTTGTAACAGGACTGGTTATGTGCTGGACAACAACGGGAAAACATGCAATAGTGCTGTTTCTTTTTAATAATAATAATAATAATAAATGGTATTTCTAGGGCGCATTTCTTTAAATATAAACTCAGTGCGCCTATCACTCACTCACGCTCACGCACATTATACAACGATGGACGAACACACACTGGTGAAACCGACTAGAACTTGCAGAACTCTTTTTTGTTCTCGGATTTTCTGTTGAATCGCTGGTCGCATTCTCGCAAACCTCTGTATGTGTGTGTGTGTGTGTGTGGGGGGGGGGGGGGGGTGAAAAGATGATGATATGTATAGACAAAGGAATTTTTCTGTCATCAGTGAGAACAAGCTGTGTACGTGACGACTGTGATCGAGAAAATGGCGGCTGTGCGATCGAGACTGAAACGTGTTTCTGTAACGCCGGTTACACGTTAGACACTAATAACACGACCTGCCAGTTTGTGCGTGAGTATCAACACAAAGAACGTAAAAAAGCCAAAATCATTTTATGTTTCCTATTAGGTATTAATTTGGCGTCTTTTGTTTGAAATGATTTTTTTTTCAATAATTAAATACTTGTTGACATTAATGGCAAAAATTTGCAGCGAAATTAACTTTAGACTATCAAGTGAAGTTGAAGTGAAATTGATGAAAGTTACATTTATAGCTGACAGTAGAAGTGATTTTCCACTGGCTGCCTGCTGCGGCCAATTCAGTTTTGTGACCGAGAAATCTGTTTGTCCATTCAGAGCTTCTATTTCAATTTAGTTCATTTCAATAATACCTTTGCAATATTTTTGTCGCCATTAGCCCTTAAGATCAGTGCACATCACACAGAAAATGTCTCGAGATTGTCACTTTTTTCGTTGTCGTTGTTGTTGTTTTCCTTTTGCGGGTTTTGTGTTGTTGCTTTTGGGTTTTGTTCTTGTTGATGTTGGTATATTTTTGTTTTGTTTTGGTTTGTTTGTTTTTTTTGTGGTTTTTTTTGTTTGTTTTTTTTGTTTTTGTTTTTTTTTTGGGGGGGGGGTTGTTGTTGTTGTTGTTGTTGTTGTTTTTTTAAGGTGGGGGGGGGGGGGCAAGGGGGAGGGTGAACTTCTGCGGTTAAACTGTGCAGATCAGTTTATTTTCAATTTTATTGACTATCATATGGCTCTGCTGTTGTTGTTTTTTCAACAGTTAAGGACTGGTGCCAAGACAACCCTTGTGACCAGAACTGCAGTATTTCAGACGATCGGAAGAGTTTCACATGTAGCTGTGGTCAGGGTTACATTCTCAACGATGACGAGCGTACATGTAGAGGTTTGTGGTTTCCGCTATAAATGATTATTGTGTTCTTTTGTATATATGTGTATGTTGTCACTTGTCAAAACGGACAATAGTGTCAACCACTTGATTTTTCTTTTCAATACTTCATATTTCCTTTCGGAAACTTTTGGCTGCTTCCTCAAGAAATGCGCGTTGCCGCTTTGCGGCCCTACCCATCGTAAACAAAGAAACAAACAAACCTAGTTGTTTAAATTTTCGTTGTCACTGAAATATCCTAAAGCATTACCACGCACGCAGTAACTCGAAATCAGCATTCGAAACCTTGAAAACAAAAACAGAACCGAGCCCAGCCCTTACCTGTCAGGGCCATTGCTTTCTGAAAGGTACTCACAAAAGGGGCATACTGGTTTTGGTTTTGTTTGTTTGTTTGTTTGTTTGTTTTGTTGTTGTTGTTGTTTTTAAGAGTCTCTCTTAAACAGACAATATAGTATTTTGATTTGAATTGAATACTTGTTCAGAGTACCAAACGAGTCTAAACCTAAGGAAAATAGGCGGAACAGGTTTACCCCCCAAGTCGTCGACTAAAAGTCCTTCTTCGGGGCACAGAATGGCAAATACAGAGACAGCCATACTTTCCCCATGGGGGTAGGAGGGTTTAACTTCCTTTTCCACCATCAAAGAGAGGGCAACGAGCAAATGGTCAGCACAAATTTGTGGCCGCAGCCGGGAATCGAAGTCACGACTGACGCGAACATTGAAAGTCGAATGCTTTACTGCCCGACTGTCCCTGCACCCTCCCCTCCCATTCATAAGCATCTTGGGTGGTGCTAACAATAGCATAATTTCACTAACATCACCAAAACCTTTTAGGTTTGTCACTATAGCCTCTTCACTCTAACTATAAATCTTTCTTTCTTTCTTTCTTTCTTTCTTTTGCTAGATTTCTCACATGCCGAGCATTGTACCTCGTTGACTGATTAAAAAAGGAGGAACGGCCCCGTCCTACAAAGTTGTTTCTCCAAATTTCATTTTATTTTGTCTGTTTTGTTGTTATTGTTGCCGGTTCTCCCCTCTCCAAGTTCTACCAATGACACTAGATCCTCTACGACCTCGACCGATTAGTCACGTGACTGGGGGTGGGGCCGGGTGGGGGGAGAGAGACAGACAGACAGACAGACAGACAGAGAGAGAGAGAGTGGGTGGGTGGGTGTTTAGGAGTTTAACGTCCTTTTCCACCACGTAAGGGTGATATCAAAGACGGGGCAACGAGAGAAAGGCCAGCACAAATATTTGGCCCAAGCCGGGATTCGAACTCTCGACCCGAACATTGAAAGTCCAACGCTCTACCATTCGGCCACCCTGGCTCCCCAGAGAGAGAGAGAGAGAGAGAGACGTCAGTTCCGTGAACTAAACATTTGACGCCAGCCTCAGGCAGGTCGTCATACACAGAGAGAGATGACGTCAGTTCCGCGAACTAAACATTTTGACGTCAGCCTCTAGCACTGCGATCGTCTGAGGAACCTTGTTTATAAATGTCTTGTGATTTCCCTGTTGGCTTTGTGGCTTCCCCGATTGAATTATTTTTCACATGAAATCTGGAAGATCTAGAGGGCTGGTGAAATGTCGGAGGCAGTGACGATACTTGCTTATTTTGTCTGGGAACTAAGCGTTTGACGTCAGCTTCACACTGGTGGTATGACAGATGCTGCTTGTGCATGTCTTGTGATTTCCCTGTTGCTTTTGTGACTTTCCTGGCTGAATTAATTTTTACATAAAATCTGGAAGATCTAGAGGGCTGGTGAAACATGGACTAGAATACCTTGGATTGTACTTATGAAATCGAAAATTTAGAACTCTTTTGACCGGTGCTTCTCGCAGAAACTTGAAAAAGTTATGTTTATCTAAAAGTTCAGTTATTCTAAATGCTAAAGCTATAATGGTGCAGTAGTTCCTGTCATATGTGCAGTTGTCACACTAGACAAAAACGCCGGGATGATAAGTAATTTGCAGTAGTCTTTTCATAGATATTTGATCTTATGTGCAAACCATCCCTACCTCGGAAATATTTTTGTACACAAAACCAGTCAGAGCTACAGAGCTGTAGCACGAATACAGGCAGTGTGATTGGGCGAACTTCCAAAGTCTAGAAAATGAAGGAATTTGAACAACTTTTTCGAAAAAATTCGTAACATGACCGATTTTTTTTTAAATCGGCGATAACTCTTCTGAAAATGCGGCAGGCTAAAAATCGTGAAAGGTAGCTCTGGAGAAGGTTATTTCCCATTTTATCTCAAAGTAAAAAGGCCTCCATCGAGGTGGTTTAGGCCATCATTACATCCGTCCACACACACACACACACACACACACACACACACACACACACACACACACGTCTCACAACTCCCGCCAAAAAGAACGCAGCAGCATAGTGTGCACGTCAAGTGTCTATGACGCAGGTTTCGTTACGTCACTTTGTGCGTGAAAGTATGTATTGTGTGGATAAACGTCACAGTCTTGTTTTGTATCACTAAAACTTGCTGCTGCGCGCAGCAAAATCTACCCCGTCTCATAAAGTTGTTTCTCTACAGAGAAACAACTTATAAAGGATGTATCGACTGTAGAAACGTCATAGTTCTCTCTTTTTTGAAACTTGCTGCTGCACGCAGCAACATCTGCCCCATCACATTCTTCTCTATTAGTAGAGAAGCAACTTCAAAACATGTCAAGCATGCTTTTAAAGCATCACCAACCAGTTCCTGCGTTACATTCTTTCAATACGTTTCCAGCATGTCGGGCCGGAACGTACGGAGCACACTGTGAGTTCAGCTGCACGTGCAACACGCACAACACGGAGTCTTGTGACCACCTCACTGGCACTTGCACCTGTAGACCTGGCTGGAAAGGAACTAACTGCAGCGAGAATGTTGATGAGTGCGCACAGAAAGACGCTTGTGGTGATCACGCCACGTGTAATGACACAATTGGCAGCTACATCTGTACATGTCAGGCAGGATACACTAAGAAAAACAGTGGTGCATGCGAAGGTAAATATTTTATTAAATATTTTTAGACACGATGTAACTTTGGCAATTCCTTACAAGCAGACAAGATCGTTAGACATTTTTGACAGCGGAAAAAGTTACCTGTAGTTTTGTAGTCCTTAAACATAGTGCATAACCTTAAAGCGGTGGTGTTTGTTTCAGTATGTTCGCCTGGTACCTACGGCCATGGTTGTGTAGGAAAGTGCAGCTGCACCGGCGAGCACGTGGAGTCATGTGACCGTGTTGACGGCACGTGCCACTGCCAGACTGGCTGGACCGGTACGGTCTGTGAGGTGGATGTTGATGAATGTAGACAGCCTGGAACACACAACTGCTCCGCCCAACATCACGAAATGTGTCAGAACACTAACGGCAGCTTCACGTGTATCTGTATGGATAACTACGCCCGGGATGAAACTGGAATGTGTGCCCGTGAGTTTTTCTCTCTCCCTCTCCCTCTCTCTCTCTCTCTCTCACACACACACACACACACACACACACACACACACACACACACACACACACACACACACACACTTACGTATTTTCCGTATAACGTCATTGTCTTTTTCTTTTTTGACGCCACTGTTCTCTTTTCTTATTTATTTTCTTGCAGATAAGTAGTGTCTTGTTGATTTTTTTTCTGGTGTGTGTGTGTGTGTGTGTGTGTGTGTGTGTGTGTGTGTGTGTGTGTGTGTGTGTGTGTTTTCTTGTCACCTGAAAAAGGCCGTTGTGCCGAAAATTCGGAAATATATATCTTGTTTTTGAATTTTGAGAGTGTTTTGAGCGCGAGCCTTTATGGTTTTGATTTTTTCTTATTCATTAATCTGTCAAACAGGCTGTTAAGGGTCATAGGGTCTGCGTCATTGGTTTGTTTAATTCTGTTCTGTTTTCACATGCTCATGAGGCAGTCTGTGCCTCAGTTTTAGTCATGACGAGAATGATGATGATTTTCCTGCTGATGATATCAAAAGAAATTGAAAATAAAATCACTCACAATTTAACGCAGATGGTGAGTTTACTGAGTGACGAGAGTACACTTCTTGCTCAAATGTGTTTGTCAGCCTGCCGAAACGGAACGTATGGTACACACTGTGAGTTCAACTGCACGTGCAACATGGACAACACGGCGTCATGTGACCAACACACAGGCAACTGTACCTGCAGACCCGGCTGGGAAGGAACCACCTGCAGTGAGAATGTCAATGAGTGCAAACAGACAGACCGGTGCGGAAGTCACGCCATGTGTAATGACACAATGGGAAGCTATGTCTGTACGTGTCACACAGGATACAGTAAAACCCCAGGAGGTGTCTGCCAAGGTATATACTTTTTACGTTACTGGCACCAGGGCTTTTTTGTTTTTGCCGTTTTTGTTGGGTTTGTTTGTTTGTTTGTTTGTTTGTTTGTTTGTTTGTTTGTTTGGGGTTTTTTTTTGTTTAGTTTAGCGCCCTTGCAGGTGACTAAAAACTTGACGACAGCAACGAGGAAATGCTGTGGCCAACCGGTACAACACGCGGGAAGTACTGACACACCAGCTCCATATACTGACTCCGGGGCACTTCTAAAGCTGGATGTACTACCTCCAGTTTAAGCCACAAACGATTCGTTTCATTAGTTAAGTGTTTCCAGCTTGGGAGTAAATCTGGCGTTTGTGGGTGGAGTACGCCTAGTTCAGTCTAGAGGCAGTACATGAAGCGGGAAGTGCCCCAGTATACACAGAGCTAGGGAATACATCGGCATTCAAACTCACGACCCGAGCACTGACAGTTCTGCGTTCAAACAGCTCGGCTGTCCCGGTGTAATAGGACAAACTTACCCCCACCCCCCCCACCCCACCCCCACCCCAAAGGAGTTACGCCGGAGTAAAACTATCGCAAAGAAATTATTACTTCGGAGTACAGATCCCATACAATTCGTACGACAGAAGCACTCCACCGCCACGACAGATATACTCACGCTACAAAAATTTGACTCGTAAAGAAATTCTTACTCCGGAGTAAAAATCGCGCTCGACAGGGGGGAGACTATTATGGAGGGAACTCGTACAGGTCTATTTTTAGACGATTAGGGTTAGGGTTAGTTTTAGGCTTAGGGTTAAGGTTAGGGTTAGGGTTTGGTTAGTGTTTGAACGCGCTATCGGGCGTTTCCGGAATCCCATGACCTCAGGTGACGTCCGTCTAAAAATAGACCTGCACGAGTTCCCTCCAAAATAGCCTTCACCGCTCGACAGAGACGTCCCTCTACAATATTTCTACTCCGGAGTAAATCCGTCTTGGGAGTATGTTTGTCATGTTACACCTACATTCGGCTAGTGCCAGACACCAAAAACATCAATTCAAAGAAAAAATTTAGCATGTGTTTGTGAGTAATCAACAGTCTTCTGATGTGTTTCACACCTTCTTCGTCGTCCTGTTTTTGTGTTCATGTACAGAGTGTTGGACTTCTAATGCTCGTGTCGTGAGTTCGTATCCCGGCTGGGGCCAAATATTTGTGCTGGCTTTTTCATCGTTGCCCCTTCTTTGATATCACCCGTATGTGGTGGAAAAGGACGTTAAACCCCCAAACACCCACCTACATACCCACCCCACCCCCACCCCACCCACCCGTGTTCATGTACATTACGTGTTTGCAGCCTGCCGAAATGGAACCTATGGCACACATTGTGAGTTCAACTGCACGTGCAACATGGACAACACGGTGTCTTGTGACCAACACACAGGCAACTGTACTTGCAGACCTGGCTGGGAAGGAGACGACTGCAGTGAAAATGTCAATGAGTGTAAACAGACAGACCGCTGTGGAAATCACGCCACGTGTAATGACACAAATGGAAGCTTTGTCTGCACATGTGAAGAAGGGTACAGTAAAACCCCAGGAGGTCTCTGCCAAGGTAATTCATTTCAAACTATAGACATCACAACCACAGAACCAAAGAATCGCCCGCACACAAAAAATGTATGCTACACAGTACGGTCATCTCGCCACCTTGCTTGATTCTAAATATAGTTGTTGTTGTGTTTAAATATGTTTCAAATGTTTTTACGTTTCCTTCGTAGTTTGCCAACATAGTTCAGCAAATCCACACACTTCAAACAGACAACCTTCTTAACATCTCCCATTCCTTTCAGCCGAAATCAGCTTGTTTAGTCCGGTCGGTAGCTAAGTTCATATCGGTCTAGGGATGTGCAATTGACAGGTCATGCTAGCCACTCAGAGTGCGCAAACGAGACACGTGTAACCAGACAAGCATGTGGGTTAGCTTGTCGGTGTATGTGTCTGACAAAGAGATGTGAACTTTAAACAAGGAGGAACGGCCCCGTCCTACAAAGTTGTTTCTCCAAATTTCATTTTATTTTGTCTGTTTTGTTGTTATTGTTGCCGGTTCTCCCCTCTCCAAGTTCTACCAATGACACTGGATCCTCTACGACCTCGACCGATTAGTCACGTGACTGGGGGTGGGGCCGGGTGGGGGGAGAGAGAGAGACAGACAGAGAGAGAGAGAGAGAGAGTGGGTGGGTGGGTGTTTAGGAATTTAGCGTCCTTTTCCACCACGTAAGGGTGATACCAAAGACGGGGCAACGAGAGAAAGGCCAGCACAAATATTTGGCCCAAGCCGGGATTCGAACTCTCGACCCGAGCATTGAAAGTCCAACGCTCTACCATTCGGCCACCCTGGCTCCCCAGAGAGAGAGAGAGAGAGAGAGAGAGAGAGAGAGAGACGTCAGTTACGTGAACTAAACATTTGACGCCAGCCTCAGGCAGGTCGTCATACACAGAGAGAGATGACGTCAGTTCCGCGAACTAAACATTTTGACGTCAGCCTCTAGCACTGCGATCGTCTGAGGAAGCTTGTTTATGTCTTGTGATTTCCCTGTTGGCTTTGTGGCTTCCCCGATTGAATTATTTTTCACATGAAATCTGGAAGATCTAGAGGGCTGGTGAAATGTCGGAGGCAGTGACGATACTTGCTTATTTTGTCTGTGAACTAAGCGTTTGACGTCAGCTTCACACTGGTGGTATGACAGATGATGCTTGTGCATGTCTTGTGATTTCCCTGTTGCTTTTGTGACTTCCCTGGCTGAATTAATTTTTACATAAAATCTGGAAGATCTAGAGGGCTGGTGAAACATGGACTAGAATACCTTGGATTGTACTTATGAAATCGAAAATTTGGAGCTCTTTTGACTGCTGTTTCTCGCAGAGACTTGAAAAAGTTATGTTTATCTAAAAGTTCAGTTATTCTAAATGCTAAAGCTATAATGGTGCAGTAGTTCCTGTCATATGTGCAGTTGTCACACTAGACAAAAACGCCGGGATGATAAGTAATTTGCAGTAGTCTTTTCATAGATATTTGATCTTATGTGCAAACCATCCCTACCTCGGAAATATTATTTTACACAAAACCAGTCAGAGCTACAGAGCTGTAGCACGAATACAGGCAGTGTGATTGGGTGAACTTCCAAAGTCTAGAAAATGAAGGAATTTGAACAACTTTTTCGAAAAAATTCGTAACATGACCGATTTTTTAAAAATCGGCGATAACTCTTCTGAAAATGCGGCAGGCTAAAAATCGTGAAAGGTAGCTCTGGAGAAGGTGATTTCCCATTTTATCTCAAAGTAAAAAAGGCCTCCATCGAGGTGGTTTAGGAGATAGCCATCATTACATCCGTCCACACACACACACACACACACACACACACACACACACACACACACACACACACACACACACACACACACACGTCTCACAACTCCCGCCAAAAAGAACGCAGCAGCATAGTGTGCACGTCAAGTGTCTATGACGCAGGTTTCGTTACGTCACTTTGTGCGTGAAAGTATGTATTGTGTGGATAAACGTCACGGTCTTGTTTTGTATCACTGAAACTTGCTGCTGCGCGCAGCAAAATCTACCCCGTCTCATAAAGTTGTTTCTCTACAGAGAACAACTTAAAAAGCGTGCCATGGAGGATAGTCACTGAGTGTGCACAGGCGTTTTGGTTTCATGTCAATTGTATCAGTGAACTGTACATGTCTTGCGCCAAATGTGTTTGCAGCCTGCCGAAATGGAACCTATGGCGCACACTGTGAGTTCAACTGTACGTGCAACATGAACAACACGGCGTCATGTGACCCACACACAGGCAACTGTACCTGCAGACCCGGCTGGGAAGGAACCACCTGCAGTGAGAATGTCAATGAGTGCAAACAGACAGACCGGTGCGGAAGTCACGCCATGTGTAATGACACAAAGGGAAGCTATGTCTGTACGTGTCACACAGGATACAGTAAAACCCCAGGAGGTGTCTGCCAAGGTATACACTTTTTACGTTGCTGGCACCAGGGCTTTTTTGTTTTTGCCGCTTTTGTTGGGTTTGTTTGTTTGTTTGTTTGTTTGTTTGGGTTTTTTGTTGTTGTTTAGTTTAGCGCCCTTGCAGGTGATTAAAAACTTGACGACAGCAACGAGGAAATGCTGTGGTCAACCGGTACAACACGCGGGAAGTACTGACACACCAGCTCTATATACTGACTCCGGGGCACTTCTAAAGCTGGATGTACTACCTCCAGTTTAAGCCACAAACGATTCGTTTCATTAGTTAAGTGTTTCCAGCTTGGGAGTAAATCTGGCGTTTGTGGGTGGAGTACGTCTAGTTCAGTCTAGAGGCAGTACATGAAGCGGGAAGTGCCCCAGTATACACAGAGCTAGGGAATACATCGGCATTCAAACTCACGACCCGAGCACTGAAAGTTCAGCGTTCAAACAGCTCGGCTGTTCCGGTGTAATAGGACAAACTTACCCCCCCCCCCCAAAGGAATTACGCCGGAGTAAAACTATCGCAAAGAAATTATTACTTCGGAGTACAGATCCCATACAATTCGAACGACAGAAGTACTCCACCGCCACGACAGATATACTCACGCTACGAAAATTTGACTCGTAAAGAAATTCTTACTCCGGAGTAAAAATCGCGCTCGACAGAGACGTCCCTCTACAATATTTCTACTCCGGAGTAAATCCGTCTTGGGAGTATGTTTGTCATGTTACACCTGCATTCGGCTAGTGCCAGACACCAGAAACATCAATTCAAAGAAAAATTTAGCATGTGTTTGTGAGTAATCAACAGTCTTCTGATGTGTTTCACACCTTCTTCGTCGTCCTGTTTTTGAGTTCATGTACAGAGTGGTGGACTTCTAATGCTCGTGTCGTGAGTTCGTATCCCGGCTGGGGCCAAATATTTGTGCTGGCTTTTTCATCGTTGCCCCTTCTTTGATATCACCCGTATGTGGTGGAAAAGGACGTTAAACCCCCAAACACCCACCTACATACCCACCCCACCCCCACCCCACCCACCCGTGTTCATGTACATTACGTGTTTGCAGCCTGCCGAAATGGAACCTATGGCACACATTGTGAGTTCAACTGCACGTGCAACATGGACAACACGGTGTCTTGTGACCAACATACAGGCAACTGTACTTGCAGACCTGGCTGGGAAGGAGACGACTGCAGTGAAAATGTCAATGAGTGCACACAGACAGACCGCTGCGGAAATCACGCCACATGTCATGACACAACTGGAAGCTTTGTCTGCACATGTGAAGGAGGGTACAGTAAAACCCCAGGAGGTCTCTGCCAAGGTAATTCATTTCAAACTATAGACATCACAACCAAAGAACCAAAGAATCGCCCGCACACAAAAAAATGTATGCTACACAGTACGGTCATCTCGCCACCTTGCTTGATTCTAAATATAGTTGTTGTTGTGTTTAAATATGTTTCAAATGTTTTTACGTTTCCTTCGCAGTTTGCCAACATAGTTCAGCAAACCGACACACTTCAAACAGACAACCTTCTTAACATCTCCCATTCCTTTCAGCTGAAATCAGCTTGTTTAGTCCGGTCGGTAGCTAAGTTCATATCGGTCTAAGGATGTGCAATTGACATGGGGTCAGTTCTTGATTGACAGGACTCAGAGTGCGCAAACGAGACACGTGTAACCAGACAAGCATGTGGGTTAGCTTGTCGGTGTATGTGTCTGACAAAGAGATGTGAACTTTAAAAAAGCGTGCCATGGAGGATACGTTTTAGTCACTGAGTGTACACAGGCGTTTTGGTTACATGTCAGTTGTATCAGTGAACTGTACATGTCTTGCGCCAAATGTGTTTGCAGTCTGCCGAAATGGAACCTATGGCGCACACTGTGAGTTCAACTGCACGTGCAACATGGACAACACGGCGTCTTGTGACCAACACACAGGCAACTGTACTTGCAGACCTGGCTGGGAAGGAGACGACTGCAGTGAAAATGTCAATGAGTGCAAACAGACAGACCGCTGTGGAAATCACGCCACGTGTAATGACACAACTGGAAGCTTTGTCTGCACATGTGAAGAAGGGTACAGTAAAACCCCAGGAGGTCTCTGCCAAGGTAATTCATTTCAAACTATAGACATCACAACCAAAGAACTAAAGAATCGCCCGCACACAAACAAATGCATGGTACACAGTACGGTCATCTCGCCACCTTGCTTGATTCTAAATATAGTTGTTGTTGTGTTTAACGCAGTTTGCCAACATAGTTCAGCAAACCGACACACTTCAAACAGACAACCTTCTTGACATCTCCCATTCCTTTCAGCTGAAATCAGCTTGTTTAGTCCGGTCGGTAGCTAAGTTCATATCGGTCTAGGGACGTGCAATTGACATGGGGTCAGTTCTTGATTGACAGGTCATGCTAGCCACTCAGAGTGCGCAAACGAGACACGTGTAACCAGACAAGCATGTGGGTTAGCTTGTCGGTGTATGTGTCTGACAAAGAGATGTGAACTGTAAAAAAGCGTGCCATGGAGGATACGTTTTAGTCACTGAGTGTGCACAGGCGTTTTGGTTACATGTCAATTGTATCAGTGAACTGTACATGTCTTGCGCCAAATGTGTTTGCAGCCTGCCGAAATGGAACCTATGGCGCACACTGTGAGTTCAACTGTACGTGCAACATGGACAACACGGCGTCCTGTGACCAACACACAGGCAACTGCACCTGTATGCCAGGCTGGGAAGGAGACGACTGCAGTAAGAATGTCAATGAGTGCCAACAGACCGACCGTTGTGGAAATCACGCCACGTGTAATGACACACTTGGAAGTTTTGTGTGCACGTGTAACGCAGGGTACGATAAAACCTCGGATGGTGTGTGCCAAGGTAAATATGTATTCGACACATAATTATGTGACGTTATTAGTCTCAAACGCTGCAAACTTCAAATCATTGCATAGAATTTATCAATTGCACCTGAGAGGACAGTTGTCTTGTGATCTGGTTGGCACCTTTGTAAACATAATCTTTCATTTAGGTCAGCAGAGGATGCGGGCTGTACCTTGATGACATTTTGTTTTTGGTTTCTTCAAGAAACCGTTGCTACCGTTACAAGGCTATATATTGGGAGACTAAGTTCGGTTTTGGCACAGCTGTGCTTGTGACCGCCTGTCCGCCCAAAATAGCCTGTCTTAGATCTTAGTGTAGCTCCGGATACAACACACTGACGTTTGACGGCTCTGCGAAAGAGGAAAACTCAACCGTCTGTATACGACGTCCGCCATCAATGTCGGTTATCGTAAGCGACGCTGTCACCGGCTGCTGCGTCCAATCAGCTGAACTCCTATATCATGTGCGTGTATTTGTGCAAGTGTCATAGTGGTGTGACGCTGGACACCAAAAACAGATCAGCTGTGTAAGGAAAAAAGACATCGACTTTACCCAGAAACCGCATCCAGAGGTATTTCATACGCATTGAAATTCAATTTGACATACGAGGAAATGGTGTCTAGTAAAGTAGGGAAAGTGTTGACCGTAGCGGGACGCGTTTCGCCGGAATTTCACGGGCTCATCAGCCACCTTAGGTCAAGACGGAGCGGGAAGAATTGGTAAACTATGTTTCGGAAATACCGTGACTGAATGCTAACGTTCAAGACTTGCCTACCTTACTAGACTCTATTTCCTTGTATGTCAAGTTGAATTTCAATGCGTATGAAATACGTCTGGATGGGGTTTCTGGGTAAAGTCGATGTGTTTTTTCCTTAAACAATCAGACCGATCTTTGAGCCTAAAAAAATGGAAGCAATAGGGCCTTTCATGGAATTTCTTCTATCGCAACGTTTGATTGTACTAGGTGATCCTCGCGGGACGTTGTGCCGAACGCTTTCTTCTAAATAACTCTTCTGGTGTCTCTCCGTGGATGTTTCAGCATGTCCGGCTGGTACGTTCGGTCCTGGTTGTGTAAAGAAGTGCAGCTGCCCTAAACAGCACCTGAAGTCATGTGACAATATTAATGGCACGTGCTACTGCCAGGTTGGCTGGTCCGGTACAGACTGTGACGTGGATGTTGATGAATGTAAACAGCCTGCTACACACAACTGCGCTGCCCAAGATCACGAAGTCTGTCAGAATACTGACGGCAGTTTTGAGTGTATCTGTGTGGACGATTACCTGCGGGATAAAGCTGGAAAGTGTTTCCGTCGTGAGTCTCTCTCTCTCTCTCTCTCTCTCTCTCTCTCTCTCTCTCTCTCTCTCTCTCTCTCTTTCAGCCTTGAGACATTAATTTGTACGTTTTTCTTTCAAACTCCCGTAGCTTCTATTTTAATCAGCTACCATAGTTTTAAAAGAATAGAATTTTGAAACGTGTACCCATGAATCGATTAAAAATTTATCGCAGTGAAAGCGTTCAATAACAAAAAACCTATTAAAAAAAAAAAGAAAAAAGAATACTACATTTTCTGTTGAAAACAAAAATGAATTTCAGACACAAAATTTTAAACGGTGACGCGGTTGTATGAAATATTTAATATGGCACATTAAGCATCTTATAACGCCTAGACTCCTGTCAATATGAAACTCACCAGTGTCTCGTTTCGCCATCTGTTTGCCTACTCGCAACCGTACGACCCCAGGCGTCAATATTTGCTCCATTCCATTCTTCTGATGCTAAGTCAAACGTTTGCGTTTAGGCGAGAAAGTAAAGTCTTTATTAATGTATCTCCTTCAGCGCTACCAGCACAACGTTATGGGTTCGAGATCTCGGTTGACGTTACTGTCAGCGACAGTATTGACCTCAATGACACAACCACGCCAGAATACCAAAGTCTAAAACAACAGGGCGAGCAACAAGTACGTACTTTTTATGGGACTTTCAGAATCTTCTGTTCAAAGAATGTGCTTTTGATTCTGTTTCAAATACGGTTTGCGGTCACGGGTCGCGTTGGTGTGTGTGTGTGTGTGTGTGTGTGTGTGTGTGTGTGTGTGTGTGTGTGTGTGTGTGTGTGTGCGCACGCACTTCACTTCCTCGGTCTTGCAAAGGTATGTTTGCTAATGTTTAAAAGAGACCAGAGGTCACGATGACGCCTCTGCAAAATCATGGGCTTTACCTCGAAACTAGGGCTACAAAAAATATGTCTCAGGTAAATGACGTATTTGTGTTAGTATTCTTAGGGTTTTCACAAAGCTAGAACAAGGATGTTACTACAGGTGTATTTGTTAAGTTAGATCCTTATTTAGAACCTAATGTGAACTGATTGTGCTGGCCTTTTTCTCGACGTCCCGTCTTTGGTCACCCATACGTGGTGGAAAGGACGTTAACCCCAATCCCTCCCCCATCCACACACCTTATTGGAACTGATAATGAAAATGTATTTTTCAGCTGTTTGAAAAACTCAGTGCAAGCGTTCCTGACCTGGTCGCCGTTGTGGTAACTGCTATCAGGTATGACCATTAACCCTTTCACTGCCACCGTCGCAAAATTTCATGAATGACACGCGTAGCCCCATTGTCAAACTTGTTGAAAATCCAGTCACTCGAGACGCCGAAGAAAACTCTCTACCGGCAGGGCAAGTTTCTTTTCCTTGTTAACACTATCTGATTTGAAAGGATGCTATCTGTGAGTGACACATAATGTGTGTGGCAGTGAAAGGGTTAACAACACCCATCAGAATCACGTTTACTTTACTAATGCTCAATCCAGTCAGAGGTACATTGTTTCAGCTCTATTTCAGTAGAAACGGAAACGGTAATGACTGCGAAGTGGTTACAAGTTAAGCAAATAAAAGCGACATAAAAGGGACAGAAACCACTTAACTTTGACAAAGGACGGCACAGGTCGACGTGTCGGCTTTCGCCTTCTTCAGGACATAAACAAATGGGACATAACTTCAACAAACAAACAAAAGGTAACTCTGCGGACGTACTGACATACACGGCGCGGGGAAAAAAAAAAAAAAAACAAAAAAAAAAACGGTGGGCGAGAAAAGGACCAGAAAAAATAGTAAAAATATCACAACACCCATCCTTTGGTGACAAAAGACCATGGACTGTGTGTGAAAAAAAAAAATGTTGGGCAGAAAAGAACCCAAAAAAAATAGTATTTATTCTTTTTTCCATCGTGAAAAGAACTATTCTTTTTTGTTCTTTTCTGCCCAACATTTTTTTTTCACACACAGTCCATGGTCTTTTGTCACCAAAGGATGGGGTGTTGTGATATTTTTACTATTTTTTCTGGTCCTTTTCTCGCCCACCGTTTTTTTTTTTTTTTTTTTGTTTTTTTTGGGGGGGGAGGGGGGTTCCCGCGCCGTGTATGTCAATACGTCCGCAGAGTTACCTTTTGTTTGTTTGTTGAAGTTATGTCCCATTTGTTCATGTCCTGAAGAAGGCGAAAGCCGAAACGTCGACCTGTGCCGTCCTTTGTCAAAGTTAAGTGGTTTCTGTCCCTTTTATTTGCTCTATTTCAGTATTTATATAAGAATCGCCTAAAAACAGCCCTCTGGCTGACTCTGCGTGCGTGCGTGCGTGCGTGCGTGCGTGCGTGCGTGCGTGCGTGCGTGCGTGCGTGCGTGCGTGCGTGTGTGTGTGTGTGTGTGTGTGTGTGTGTGTGTGTGTGTGTGTGTGTGTGTGTGTGTGTGAATGTGACTTCGACTTCGACGTCTTTATTTGTTAGGCATTGACCTATGACAAAGTGAGTTGTGCCACAATCAATCAAATCTTGTAAGCACAAAATTAAACGGGGACCACATGAATGTGAGAGAGACAGAGAAACCACTGAAACAAAAATGCCCAAATCAGGATAACACATATTTTGAATTTGAATCTTGATTACTGTAATGTGTTTATGTCCAGTGTGTGGGAGAATGCGTGTGATTCACGTGAGCGTGCGTGTTGGGTTCAGTTCGCTGCGCTTTGAGCCGATTCGTGAAATTGGGTAAAGCGCCTATACAATACTCATTATTATTATTATTATTACTGTGACTGTTTCAAGACGGGGCAGCGCGCAGTTTAAAGGAGAAGCTGTGACGTCAGACACAGAGTCCCGCACATCAGCAGCCAACATGGCAAAGGCTTTCACAGAATTGCAAGGACAGCCCCTGACCATCAATAATCAGAGCGGTGTCACCTCTGTACAAAAAGTCGGCAATGTAACTGGTAAGATTTGGGGCCAGTGACTTGTGTTACAGTGGTGATACATAACTGATCCTAACGTTGTGTTTGAAGAACCAAGAATCAAGCTGTTTCAGTCAGTGGCTTATTCGGAACACACATGTATTGATTCGAATAAATTGGAGTGTGTGTGTGTGTGTGTGTGTGTGTGTGTGTGTGTGTGTGTGTGTGTGTGTGTGTGTGTGTGTGTGTGTGTGTGTGTGAGCTCGCGCGTGCGCTACGGAGGACTGTTTTGCATTTGCGTTCCTGATATTTATTTCTGTATTTAGTGAACGAAAACACATCTGCTTGTGACATCTTCATTGCAAATGGAGCTGCTTGTGGAATAGATGCGTGCGAATTACAAGACGAAGTGCCTTCTTGCAGGTTTGTGGAATCCAATGCCGTAATCATACTGTTTACTCACTAGCATTTTTCTTCATAAGTTCCTCAAGACTCATTCGCGACCAAACGTAAAATTTACGTACAAATTAGGAGGCGAAAGCCTTTTCTTTCTTTCCATCACATCCTCCATTGACTTTGACTTTGAGATCCCCCGTGCCACCACAGAAGGCCTTCTACTCCAAAATGTTAGTATCAACTTTTTAAATCCGGTTTTTAACACGTTGATGTACTTAGTACGTGATGGTTATATTTTTCTTTTCTTTTCAGGTCGATAGGAGGTGGTAAGTAATAATAATAATAATAAAGGGTATTTGTGGCGCCCCATCTCGCAAGAGCTCAGGGCGCGTACATAAACATAACATAAAAACAGCGTATATAACTTACAACACACACACACACACACACACACACACACACACACACACACACACACACACACACTGATTTTTTGCAGGTGGCATGCAGAGATGGAGGGGGGGGGGGTTGGTTCTACTGCATGGAGTACGCTTACATTTCGCTTTCTGGGGAAGGCATAGTTCATAGCAATGAACGTACCTTTACTTTACTATTTTATATTAAGAACTTTAACGCCTGTATATTATTTCTGTCTTTTTATAAGTGACATAGATGTGTGAGTCCAAAGACAATTTTCTATTTTAGATTTTACTTCTTAAACATCTATGAAGTATTTTGAATTGAACTGAATTGAAGTGTAAAAAAAATGTTATACTAAGATCAGTAATATCGCTGAAGAGCGATCTCATCGTTCCATAGACGAACAGCGTGGAATGGGGCCCTGTCACACAGTTTCAAACCACATGGACCTCCATAGTTTCATCATACCATCATCCTCATCATCCTTTGCATAATAAAAATTGCCCCGGCCTCCGAGCCCTCCTTGGGTTCCACCCATAACCTGGGAGGAAGGCCACTGGTGCTGACAAAGAAAAAAAGGAAATCAGTCGACCGGCAGTAATCAAACCTGTAAATACCAACAGATTCCCAGCTGTGGCTGATCGTGGGCCTGGTAGTGGGCGTTCCCCTGGTCATCGTCGTGATGTGTATTGTGGGCGCGTGCTGCTACCAGAAACGGACACGCATGCGCAAGAAACAGGAAGACCAGAAGAACCTTGAACGGTACAGTATTTCACAAAGTACTTCCATCGTGTGATGTATGCCTGTTTGAAAAAAAAAAAAACCAAAAAACATTTACTGCATAAACAGATTATGTAAATGTAAGTAAATACAAGACTAAATGTCTCGGCCTGAGACTGAGTTTAGGGCTGCTTTTCCTTTATTTCGTATTGTTTTTTTTTTTTTTTTTTCTCTCTCTCTTTCAAATTAAAAAAAAAAAACGAGGAAAAATGCTAATACCAGTGTGTGTGTGTGTGTGTGTGTGTGTGTGTGTGTGTGTGTGTGTGTATGTGTGCGTGCGTTCGTGCGTGCGTGCGTGCGTGTTTTACAGTGACGACCCAAGGCTGGGAGACTGGCATCAGTACTTCAACAGTGCGTTTAAACCTGATCAACCGGCGTGCAGCCTGCCACGCGTACAGCGTAATTTTAGCGACGGATACGAATACTGCGGCAGCTTCCGCAAGAACAACTAGAGGTTTTTCACAGGGCCATGCTCCAATACCTTGTCAAAACCCAGGACACTCATACCCTAATTAATCCTGTTTTCTGTAACACGTTCGAGAAATGCTTGCTCTCCAACTAGGCGTGAACATTATATTTGTACATATATTTGTATTTTAAGCAGAAAAGGTTTACGCAAGCGGAACATTCATTTTCATTGTGTGAAACTACCCATTCACCTTCTACATAATCTGCATTGACTGTGATAGCAAGTGCGCGTGGAAAATTGTAATTATTTTGTATGCACTCCATAATACACTGTCATAAATCGAAAATATATACGTCTATAATTATATTCACATATTATTGGTGCAATATAGTAGATAACTTGACTGATCGACATTTTCGGTATTTTTCTTGAAGAAGACTTAAAAGAGATTTTATGATTAATATATTTTTACACGTTTTGTTTGTTGCTTTTTTATTATACTATGCAAAGAGACTTTAAGTCATTGCGGATATGTACGTAACCAGAACGTTATCAGTGACGCTGTATCGTTTCAGTCTTTCATTGTGTAACTAATTCTCCCCATACGACCTAAAACAGAGGTGCTGTTGGGGGAAAGAAACGAACAAAGGCTACCAACTATTATCCAATCCAATCCAATCTAATGTCCGTTTATATATAGCGCAGATGTGTGCGAAACAGTTCATGCTTATGAAATTCATGCTTATGAAATACAAAATACAAATGCATATGAAATTGGAACGGTTCATGTGTATGAAATTGGAACAGTTCATGCTCATGGAATACAGTTCATGCCTGTGAAATACAATTCATGCGTATGGAATACAGCAGAGACAATGGAAAATAGTAGATGAGGTGGAAGACCACTTGCTGTACGATGTGATTTCAACGTTCTTTTACTTTCTCTGTGGTACCCTAAATATCACCATAATTTGGCTTTCTTCCTTATACATATATTTCAGCATATAAAATGCAGTCCAGATGAGTGACTTCCTTCAAAATTGTTTTACATAAATATTAGTCATGTCACCAGTAAGCCTTAAATCATATACCTTGTGTTTGAATCGAATTTTTATTTGTGTGTGACCTGCTCGCTTATGCTTCATCGTAAAACACAAACCACGTACAGTGACAGGAAGCGTGGGATGCGGCCCTGTCAAGCAGTATCAAACCACATAGACGCCCCATAGCATCATCATACAATCATCCTCATCATCACGCATGATACAAATTGCCCCAGCTTCTCCGTGGATTCCACCCATGACCTAGGAGGAATACCACTGGAGCTGGTGAAGAGTTGGGGCGGAAAAAAATGTCACCTCTGCAAAGAGCGTCACGTCAGCAGTGGTAGCATAAATCACGGCACCAAGATAAAACACTCTCAGCGTTGCAAACATGTGGCATTTAGCACGTCTGATAAGAGAACTGCAAACGTCCTGATTCAAAATAGGAGTTCTAAGCTCACTTTGTGCACTGTATCAACAACAACAAAAAAAAACCCATATATTTCTCCGAGTAGGCATGTGACGTATGTCCACGAGGCAAAAAAAGGGAAAAGTCTGTATCAACGGTGACTTCCTTTTCTGACAATATTGTCTACCTTGAGTTCAAGCTGGCAATAGTTTGAAACATACCTGTATGTGCGTGCGTGTGTGTGTGTGTGTGTGTGTGTGTGTGTGTGTGTGTGTGTGTGCAGGGCCGGACGAAGCCCCCAAAGCCACCCCACCCCACCCCCTCCAACAAAGAAGCAGAAATATGCAAACAAAAGCATATCTTATGCATTTGTGATGCTTTAACCCCCCTCCCCCCCCCACACACACACACACACACACACACACTCCTCAGCCCCAACCACACCTTTCCTGATTAGGTCTCTCTCTCTCTCTCCCCCCCCCCCCCCCCTTTGCTTTGTTAATACGTTTAATACTGCAATCCGTCCCCAACGGGCGAATGAATGGGTGGACGTGTCGATCTGACCCAGCGATCAGCACAGTGGTAAAGGGGGGATAACTCCGCACTTAGAAGCAACATTGTTCTCTGGCCTGATATCTGTCCCTGTCCTAACAGGTAGGGGTCACATTAACTTCACGCCACGTGAATCTTCGCTCAGCGATTGATGGAATTCAAACGGGATTAACCTGTAGTCTTTAGAATAAGCAACATTATTTTTTGCCTGATTACTGCCCCTGAACCAGATAACTGCAGCAACCCTAAATTTATAAACGCAGTACAGAGTGTGACATGCTTATTTGCATGGTAAAGTACAACCACACAGAACACGACGTTTTCCACCTTTTACGGTTTAAAACCTGGCAAATATTACCACCGACTAAGTTTGTTCAGTGTATCAAGCCTCTAACTAGAAATAATGACGTATTTTACAGTCGTGCGTAGTTTGTATACAGAGTCTTCAAGTTACGGGCATGTGCATTCAACTAATATAACCTCTGTCTCCACTTTACTCGAATGATATCTCATGTATTTAGATTGTACCTATTATATACATTGTATAAAGATTTGTAGTAAACTCATAAACTTGGTCTCTCAAGTAAACTCCTCTCTCTCTCTCTCTCTCTCAACCCCCCAACCACTCACCCACCCACCCAACCGGGCCGCACTGGGTGAGTTACGGTGCACGTGTTATCTTGAGTAGGCTACTGTTATAGCGTTCTTGAAAAAACAAAGTATTATCGTTAAGGTCAAAGAGGGTGCTGCAGATGTCATCTGGTCGAGATTTGCAAATCGGGTTGTCAATAGAATGAGTTTCATCTGAAACAGAATGTTTGCTCCGTTCTCTTATCGGTGTTTATGTTTAACCGTTATGTTTTGTACTGTCTGGCTGTGAGCCCATACTCTACTGCAGTTTGTGTGTCCTTCATGTTGTTAGGGACGTGTTCAGTAGATTACATAATTAAAGATATTTTATTGTCGACAGGGAAATTGGTCTTTGGGTGTGCTGAATCACATGTACACTCACCAGTAAGAATTAATCTTAAAGGTCTACTGTATCAATAAAAGAAGCCACAACCTGTGTTTCGTTTTGTTTCTTTTGTTTAATGTCCGACTGTGTTTTGTGCACAGTTAACTCTATCACAGTTAGAGTTTTCGGCGTGTCTGAAAGATTAAAACAGCAAGCTAAGCTCGAATTCCATAAACATCTGAATACCGTACAAAACTGAAAATACACTACTTTTTAGTGTTCTGAGTACGATGACACCTCTTATAATGAAATTGATCTGAAGAGGAAAATGAAACTATAATGCAAATCTTGT
Source organism: Batillaria attramentaria (assembly GCA_018292915.2). Taxonomy (NCBI): domain Eukaryota; kingdom Metazoa; phylum Mollusca; class Gastropoda; family Batillariidae; genus Batillaria; species Batillaria attramentaria. The sequence continues at coordinate 319,303 of JACVVK020000378.1, forward strand.
AGTATTCTGTTTTGACAAAACCAAATATTATAACGGGTGTAAGCACCATGCACGGTTTTTACCAGAGAAAGTATTTGTAACCCGTTCTCACAAAAGGGACCATAAGTCGAAAATTATCAATTTTGCGATATGTATATCATTGCAATCTACTGGTTATGCAGTTTAATTCAATATAAGAATGAAAGCTGTACTACTAAAATTGACAGAGATATCAGCAGTTGAAGCTGGCTATCCACCAGGCGATCATACTGACCCCCCAACACTCTTTTCACCTGTAGCGGCGTTCGGCCTAGCGCGACGTACGGTCCCTTTCGCGATAACGGGTCACAAATATTATAACGGGTGTAAGCACCGGCACGGTTTTTACTAGAGAAACTATTTGACGCAATGCTATTAAAGGGGAAATGTAAAATAACAGAATCGGAGAAGCAGTATTTTGTGGATGGCTGCCCTGTCTGTCAAATATAATTATGTAACAGAAATCGACGGACAGACAGGACCAATTGGGAGAATCTCTACATCACTGTTTGTCTTCACTGATTATTCGTGCAAAACTTGATTGATGGCGCATACAGTGGAAAGGAACAAATTACAAAAATACTAAATATAATATCGTGAGAAGTATAACGACAACAATTTCCTTTATGAGTTGTTAAATTAAAAGTTTACATGGCTTAACTCACACTGACAGTGACGCTAAAAAGTGCATGGGGTATATCTCCCTAGATAGTACATGAAAAATAGAAACAAGCGGCCTTGGAATGGCACAGAGAATGTTTGCTTATAAGTTTTCATCGTGGATATATACTCGGTATGTAACTCCACTTGCAAGTGAAAGGACACATGTGATTCAAATTGACAATAAAAAGATAACTGATAAGCAGGCGGCCCGTGTGGTTTATGGATGAATCGCCCGGGCGTGTCAGTAACCATTATACGCATCCAACCGACACCATCCATGCATCCATCGACACCGACAATTATGGACGGACAAACAGACCCATGGACATTGGGCAGATTTTGATCTTACTAAAATCCACTAGAAAAGTCAGTGTATTTGCTGCTGCTGGTTGGGCCACGCTGAGGGTTGCCATTACCACCCGGTTCGTTCCCGGGTACCCACCGGAGGCGTGGCAGGCTGTAGTAGACGTGTTCTGGGTGCTCAGGACTCACGACTTTGTTGTAGTCGTTCTCCTGTCCCGGGTCGCGTGTACGTTGGATTCTTTTGTAGTAGTGTTCATCTCTGTCCATTCTTTGGACTCTGCTGTAGTCGTGGTACTCGTCGTGGTAGTCGTAAATGCCATGCCCTCTGTTGTAGACTTGGTGCTCCTGTCCCGCCATCCCTTGCCCTCTGTTGTAGACTTGGTGCAGATGTTCCGCCACCCCTTGAACTCTGTTGTAGTTTCGGTGCTCGTCTGTGTCCGTCCTTTGCACTCTGTTGTGGTTGTTCGCCTCTTCCTCCGCGCTTTGGGCAACACACACACACACACACACACACACACACACACACACACACACACACACACACACACGTAAATATCTGACAATCGAAGTCAGGGTTGTCCACCTACGACAACCACACAGAAGTACAGAATACTAATTAAAAGAAAGGACACAGCTGGATTACTGCAACACCAACGCATGATAATGTTTATGAAATAAGCTTATACTCGGCGGCAAAAGAAACGTGAAAAAATAAAGACTGCTAGTATTATCGATCAGTAGTTGAGTGGCGACCAGTGGAGCGCTACGGGCACTTGCTTCACTGACCGAGAAATAAAAGCATCCTTGAGAATTTACTTTCAAAAGAAATGGAGAGAGAGAGAGAGAGAGAGAGAGAGCAACAGCAGCACGATTACGGGTGGGTGGGTGGGTGTTTGGGAGTTTAACGTCCTTTTCCACCACATGCGGGTGATATCAAAGACGGGGCAACGATGAAAAAGCCAGCACAAATATTTGGCCCCAGCCGGGATTCGAACTCACGAGCCGAGCATTGGAAGTCCAACGCTCTACCAGCAGCACGATTACAGGTCTCCCCAAATTACCCATCAGTTCAATTTTACGTACCTGGTAGATTTTTGCGTTTCTTTGGTTTCCTTCCGATTTCGCCTCCGGTAGCAGCACACGCCAACGATACATGCTGTGACGACGGTCAGAGGAACACCCACAGCGAGACCAATGATCAGCCCCTTCAGGAAGTCTGAATCTGTAAACCAAACATTTTTTGTTAGCTGTAATTATGAGACGTGCGTTAAACCAAACTTTGAACCCTAAAAAAAAGAGAAAGAACAATGGTGATTGGTCCAGGACCTGAGGATAATCCCAAGGTCTCAAGCGCGGTTGGAGGATGACTGTTTCAGCAAACCTACACTCAGATTTACCAACCAACAGCTCCTTAGACTGTGATAAACAGTGTTGGCCCTAAAATTGAAGTTTGCATCTTGCCCCCTAAACAAGCCTTTTTGTTTGTTGGTTGTTTGTTCGGGTTTTTGTTGCTGTCGTTTGTTTGGTTGCTTCCATTCAGATAATAATCAATCACAAATTTTAATAGGATATGACTCACCTTTGCCTTCGGTCGTCTTCACCAGCCTGAAATGGAAATGGAAAATGCAAAACAGTCCACACTGAGATGAGTCGATTATTTTAAAATGTCATTAACACATCTTTAAGTATCACCACCCCTTCACTCCCGCCCCCCCCCCCCCACCCCCTCACACACACACACACACACACACACACACACACACACACACACACACACCCTCGCTCATCCCCCGCACACACACACACACACACACACACACACACACACACACACACACACACACATTACCACCCCCTCACGCCCCCCCCCCCCCCCACACACACACACACGCTCATTCATCCCCCGCACACACACATACACACACACACACACACACACACACACACACACACACATTACCCATCCAGCCATATCTGCTCAATAATCATCAGCATCATCACAGAGACATTGTACCTGCAGGATGGCATCTCCCCGTTCGCTTCACAAGTCTCCTCTATACCGCAGACTCCTAATGCCACAAATATGTCACAGCAGGATTTGGTGTCCGGGGAAACTGAAAGAAAAAAGGCCGTAAATTTGTATCGAGAGAAATATTATACGGGTATAAGCTGAAACTCTGGGAATTGCCGGTGCGTTCGAGTCCTGCGTTGTCCCGTCTTTGATATCGAAAAAGACGTTAAACAACCAAACACCCACCCACCCACCTGCTGCCTGTGCACTAGACAAGTGCTCGAGCAAGATTTCTCAATCTGTACTCCTCCCATCTGACTCCGCCGCATTGAAGACCAGTGGTATTTTATTTTCTTGCAAGGAGTAGAGTGATAAGACGACTAAAACTCCCAGGCAGAGACAGACAGACAGACAGACAGACACGCCAAGAAACACACAGAAAGACAGACATAGAAAGGCAGACACAGAAAGACACATATAGAAAGACAGACACAGAAAGACACACACAGGAAGACACACAGAGAAAGACATAGGAAGACAGACATAGAAAGGCAGACACAGAAAGACAGACACAGAAAGACAGACACAGAAAGACAGACACAGAAAGACAGACACAGAAAGACATATACAGAAAGACACACACAGAAAGACAGACATAGAAAGACACGCACACAAAGACAGACACAGAAAGACAGACATAGGAAGGTCAACACAGAAAGACAGACACAGAAAGACACACAGTCACAGACACAGAGTGTTTACTTTCAACACCGCCAACTTTGGCAGCAACAGCACCAGTCTTCCCAGCGAGTGTCATATTCTGAGTAGTCATGCTTGCCAGAGTGTGGACGAGTGCTGTAGCCGATGCTCCAACAGACGAATTCTGCACGACGGCCTCCGCGTCAACCACAAGACTGCCTCGTCTACAACAGGAGAATAAACACAAGTGGTTTTTCTTCATACGAAAAATGACTATCAGGAACACATGTTTACGCGTAGTGGTGTGCGTATGATTATATAGCGTGTCATCTGCCTCACATACACAGCAAAAAAAAATAATAAGTCCTGTAAAAAGAAACCTGAGCACCGGCGAAACATTGTATTGATAATGCTGGCCGAATCGACTTGTTTCCGCATAATTACACAGGCTAGGGACAGAGTAGGTGGGCGTTTAAGCATTTAATGTCCGTTCCACCACATACGGGTGATGTCAAAGACAGGGCAACGAGGATAAAACCAGCAGAAATATTTGGTCCCCTGCTGGGGTTCGAACTCACGGTCCGAGCACTGGAAGTCCAACGCTCTACCATTCAACTATCCCGGTTCCCGGGTAGGTTAGAAATAACTTAGGCGCGGGGGTGGAGTAGGGTATGAAAAAAAATGACTTAGGCAGTGTCAAATACAAAAATGATATAGAGTGTGACTGTCACCTGACACGTCCGGTGAATAGTTTGAAACATCACAACACCAACTACAATTGTTCTACATAAAGCTGTCTGCAACTTTCCAAAGACCTTTTTATACCTGACTGATGTAACTGTGAAGTGATTTCGGCAGTGTCAAGCGCACCAACATTCACCTATCACAAAGTCACCTGCCATTTCCACTGAATGGTTTGATACTTCACACCAGTAATTATTTGTTGTACATAAAACCTGTCTACAGCTTTCCAAAGATCTTGTTTTACACCTGACTGATGTGACTGTGATATGATTTAGGCAGTGTCCAAATACACCAGTGATATAGACTGAGGCTGTCACCTGCCATTTCCATTGAATAGGTTGATACTCACAGCAATAACTACTTGTTGTAACTAAGCTGTCTACAACTTTCCAAAGATTTTTGTAATACCTGATTGATGTGACTGTGACGGCCAGCAATCCAGTGACCTCCAGGCTCATTTTTTGAAACAGCTGCAATATAGAAACAATCCAGTTTATGGGGGAAAAATAGTAAATCGCTTCGGAACGTGTGTCACCGCTATTTGTTTGTCAATGGAGTTGGAGCTAAGAGGCTAAACACTAGACAACAAAGTCGTGTCAAATGACAAATATGAGAGAGAGAGAGAGAGAGAGAGAGAGAGAGAGAGAGAGAGAGAGAGAGAGAGACAGACAGACAGACAGACAGACAGACAGACAGACAGGCAGGCAGGCAGGCAGGCAGGCAGGCAGGCAGGCAGGCAGGCAGGCAGAGAGATACACATTCAGACAGCGAGAGACAGACAGAGAGGTGATGGGAGGTGGGCGGGGGGATGAGGGGGGTGTGGAGGACAGTCCTGAGAGAGAGAGAGAGAGAGAGAGAGAGATGAGAGAGAGACAGACAGACAGACAGACAGACAGACAGACAGGCAGGCAGGCAGACAGACAGACAGACAGACAGACAGACAGACAGCGAGAGACAGACAGAGAGGTGATGGGAGGTGGGCGAAGGGATGAGGGGGGGGGGGGTGGAGGACAGTCCAGATGAACTAGCAATAATTATTTTGTGAATATGCTCCAAACCATAAGTTATTACAGAAAACTACTCGTTACTAAGCAAACACTCCTTTTGAATCGTATAACTGTTTTAGTGCACTACTAAAAATGTGTAATACCAACAGCAATTCTCAACGAAACAGTATTTACCATATTCTCGGTTTGATTTTTCAAATTTTGGAATTCTGACGAGGGGCTACTCAGGTCTCCTGAGTAGGTGATGGAAAATGTCAACTGGAACCCAAGAGATCGCGAGGCTGAAAAGAAACAGCGGGGAAAAAAGCTTATGACATACGACAAGTAAAGTTTGAAATTCAAGTCTATAATCATGTCAATGATACAGTAGTTGGCTTATTCAGGTAAAAGCAGAACAGCGGCCAAAGGAAAACAAAATCTGCAATCTTGAATGTTGAAAGACGAAGGTCGGAGGCGAACGAATGACCGATAAACAAAGCAGCAATTCAAGAAAACAGAAGACATTATCTTTCTCCCAAGCATAGTTTCAAGCTAAAGTATGATTGCATGTTGTATAGTTTTCGGGTACTACCATCAAAATGATTTTAGCTATTGGTTTTAATTCATAATCCACGCGTAGGATGTCCTCCAGTATCCAAAGTCCCCTTTTTTCGGTCTTTTATAAAATAGGTTGAAGAAATTTTAAGGAAAAGAGGAATAAAAAATAAAAAAAGCTGCACGAAGAACGCATACCAACACAAACTCCTTCACTGTCCTTGGTATAACTCTCCCCGCAGACGCAGATGTAACTTCCGTCCGTGTTCTCACACACAGCGCAATTGTGATTTCTCGTAGCATCCGTGGTACATTCATCCACGTCATCATCACATCCTGGGCCTTGCCTTCCCGGCTTGCAGATGCACGTGCCGTCAACATTGTCACATGACTCCACGTTGTTACCCGTACAGTTACATGCGTGTACACAGTCGACGCCATAGGTGCCACCCGGGCAGGCTGGGGATGAGAAAAGAAAAAGAATCATTTCAGACTTGGAACTAGTCGTTACCATAACACAGAACTTCTATTGGTGTGGTGCTCGCCAGAACTCCTACACCAAAAGACTGAGAAAACGGGCGCTCTCAAAGTTTTTCAGCTTACAGGGAGACAAAACGGCAGATAATCTCGATTTTTACTGTCGTTCGGTAATTCCGACGCTGCTTTTGGTATAAGATAGAACATAGCTTTTGGTAGAACATTCCAGATTCCCTCCTGCAGAACTAAATCATTCGGTCAGCGTTCCTTCCATTACCAGGCCCCTGTTACTTGGAATCAGCTCCTTCTTACAATCAGAAAACAAACAGTTCAAACAAGGAAGCCTTCAAGTCCCGACTGAAAACCCATCTCTTCACCTTCTCATAGCCGTGCCATGTTGTCGTTCTGCTGGTGTGAGTGCGTGTGTGCGCAGGGAACGTGTGTGTGTGTGTGTGTGTGTGTGTGTGTGTGTGTGTGTGTGTGTGTGTGTGTGTGTGTGTGTGTGAGTTTTTATTAGTTTTTATCTGTTTTGTCAGTTTTACTTGTCTTTGTTTGTTTTATCTGTCTTTTGTGTGTTTTTTTTATAAATAAATATGTATTTTATGCAAAGCGCCTAGAGCTTAGATAAGGTTAGGCGCTATATAAATATTCTATTATTATTATTATCATTATTATTATTATTATTATTACCTGTGCAGACACCTTCTGGTGTTTTAGTGTATCCTATGTCACAAGTACAGACGAAGCTTCCCTGTGTGTCAGTGCAGTCGGTGGCATGATCTCCACAATGGTCTTCCTGTTCGCACTCATTAATATTCTCACTACAGCTTTCTCCTTTCCAGCCACGTCTACAGTTGCATCTGCCTGTGAGATGGTCACATGACGCTGTATTGTCCATGTTGCACGTGCAGTTGAACTCGCACTGTTTGCCGTAGGTTCCATTTCGACAGGCTGCAAAAAAATCGTGTACGTGAAAGGCCAGTCAGAAAAAAAAACAACGTCCAAATTTGAATTCATTCTCTCTCTCTCTCTCTCTCTCTCTCTCTCTCTCTCTCTCTCTCTCTCTCAGTTGATAATCTTGGCGAAAATCTCTCTCAAATCCAAATATAGTGAGGATTCAGCTGTCACCTGCCGAATCAGCTTCAGAGGTGATTGTTTTCAGTTAAAATAGCTTGCATTGAACTCACGGAACACTTTACAATTTTACAAATACTTTTTCATTAGTCCTATAGATGACTTCCAAAGCATTTGAGAGTGATAATGTTTCTTATGTCATTTATGTTACAGCGATCGCTGGTTTTTTTTTAACAGAAATGAATAAAATTTATTTTTTCTTCCTGCTCAAATTTGGCATTAAAGTCTTTTGTCAACTGTTCACATTCTGGTCAAGGGCAGTCACTGCAGTTATAGTTACTGTCAGGTTATATGTCTTGATCATTCCGTAGGCCGCCAGCACTGGAATATACGCCTCAGGGGAATGTTATGCTGGCTACTTAGCGTTGAGTCCACAGTGTACAATACCGACCTCTACACGTGCGTTTGTCGTCGTTGAGCAAGTAGCCCTGGTTGCAGCCACACCTGAATGCCTTCCCGCTGTCTGAAACACTGCAGTGTTGTTCACACACGTTTCCCGCACACAAGTCCGTCTCTGTTTGCAGAGGAACCAGATGTCATTACTGATAACATAATTATGTAACTAATCCGTTCTTAGAAATGGAAAAGGAAACGGTAATGACTGCGAAGTGGTTACAAGTTAAACAAATAAAAGCGACATAAAAGGGACAGAAACCACTTAACTTTCACAAAGGACGACACGGGTCAACGTTTCGGCTTTCGCTTTCCTCAGGACACACACACACACACACACACACACACACACACACACACACACACACACACACACACACACACACACACACACACACACACACAAATTGTTTGTGTCCTGAGGAAGGCGAAAGCCGAAACGTCAACTCGTGCCGTCCTTCGTGAAAGTTAACTGGTTTCTGTCCCTTTTATGTCGCCTTTATTTTCTTAGAATTGATTGTGGGATACAGAAGCTCTGAAACCGTTGTTAATGCCAGCTGACAGAATTCACATTACGTAAGTCAAAATATCATGAAATCTTTATTGTTGGCCATGAACATATTTAAAATAACAAGCAGATTTTAGCGTATTTTGTATTTTCCAATTACAATGGTACTTTTGAAACACAAGTGAAAATCGAAAATCTGAAAGACAAAAATGGAAATGGTTATTCTTATATTTAATATGGGATCTGTTTGGGAGCAACACAAATCTCGCCTCCCTGCAGTCTCGTACAACCTGTCGGATCAATTAGTGTACACGATGTAAGCTATATATCTCACACAGCATCCACATAATGGTGCATACACGAACGTTTCACAATTTTTCTGGATTATTGTTTTACTTACTCTCAAAATCACAATTCGTGCCGTCAGAGTCTAGTGTGTAGCCGATGTTACAGAAGCATGTCTCGTTTGCACAGCCGCCATTTACTTCATCGCAGTCTGAGCGCGTGCAATTTACTCTCGCTAAGACAGAAAGTTTCCTTGGTATAACTCTCTCTCTCTCTCTCTCTCTCTCTCTCTCTCTCTCTCTCTCTCTCTCACACACACACACACACACACACACACACACACACACAGAGAAAGTTTTCTTGGTATAAGTCTCTCTCGCAGACACACAGAAAGTTATCTTGGTTTAACTCTCTCTCTCTCTCTCTCTCTCACACACACACACACACACACACACACACACACACACACACACACACACACACACACACACACACACACACAAACACACTTCTCAGCATTCTTCAGTGCAATGGCCGAAAGTGGACGTCACTGGTCAAGCTAGACAAACTAAAGAAACAGAGACCGAGACAGACACAGTGACAGAGGCGCGTACCTCTACAGGTTTTTCCATCGTCGTTCAGCACATAACCAGTCCTGTTGCAGGAACACCAGTAAGAACCCACCGCATTCGCACATTGCTGAGTGCACGGATGTGTACTTGGTAGTAAACACTCGTTAATATCTGTTTAGAAAGCGCAAACACATCAATATCATTCGTCAACAGCTCTTAATATTGCTGGTAAAAAAGGAGCACATGTTTCGCCCCCCCCCCCCCAAAAAAAAAATCAAACTGAAGATGAATCATGATAAATTATTATTATTATTATTATATTTATTATTATTATTATCATCATCATCATCATTTGCGTGAGGAGAGATAACGATAACAATGCTGTATTTTCCAATGTTGGAAGATTTGTGGATTATGATGATAATAATGAGAGAGACAGACAGACAGACAGACAGAGACACACACACACACACACACACACACACACACACACACACACACACACACACACACACACAAACAGATATATGTCTCACCCTCACAGTCGCCCGTTTCCGAATTCGGAGAGAATCCTTGCTTACAAAGACACCGGTACCCACCAGGATAGTTTTCGCAGGACTGACTACATGGTAACGATTCACACTCGTTGACATCTGTAATAAAAATACGTTCCAATAAAGGTTTAGACATGAAGGATATTAGTGTCACTGAGTCCTATCAAGTCTTTGAATACCGCACAACGGCGGGCTCGGTAGCTAATGGAAAAGTGAAGGTGCGTTCGGAGGGTGATTTACATGATGAGCAGACACCCAATAAAAGTATTGTCTTATCTGCGTATTCTTGCTCACCAGCCCATTCGCCTGTCTCTTTCTCTTTGAAACCTCCCTAATGTAGCCGCTCTGTCCTTCCTCTCATCTCTCATCTGATTTCTATGTTCGGCCCTTTCATATATATTTCTTCTTTTTAAGCCCCTCAAACACGTCTCCACTACCAGTAGCTAGGAATAAGTAATGTTGGGCATATGCTGCGAACTGGTTTATTGCGCCTAGGAGATGATAAGTTGCAATATTTGCTGTATATGCGCTTAGTATTTATCTTTGTTTTACCTAGTTGTAACTGCCATTAGTTTTCTACGCTTTTTTGTAATAGGTAGTTCGAGAAATTAGCATGAAGGTGCAGCGTCTCCTGCATGTCCTAGGTTTATATTGCCCCGTATACCAGTTTGTATCCTTTGTCCAACGTTACATTTTTTTTTTTCATGTAGTGCAGGCACACTCAGCCGCGAATTAGTCTTTGTGGCTTGCATGGCTTTAAGCCCCCAAAACTCACTCACTCCCGCGTATTCTTGCTGTGGAGATCGAGAAGCTGGATTTAGGGCTGGTATTGGTAACAGTATTCCTTGCTACACAGTGGTAAACAGTGTTCTGTTTTATTGACCAACAGTTGTAAGGGGAAATCAGCCTGATTCCCCAGGAGACAGCAGTCTCCATTTGTGAGTTTGATATGTTGATTTTGTTGTATCTCATGGAAATAATTAACAAAATCAGGGAATCTCTCTCTCTCTCTCTCTCTCTCTCTCTCTCTCTCTCTCTCTCTCTCTCTCTGCATGCATACTTGGCACAACTTGTTTAGGAGGGAAGCTGGACGCAAAATGGCAGTCCATGTTCACGGTGGCCTTTCATTTGACAGTTTTCCGACAGGCTACGCTTGCCTAAATTTTCTCATGCTCAGTGACATTAAGGACCAGTCCGTCAGTTTAACAATTTCACCTTGACAAGTGCCGCTGGTACCGTTGTAAAATCCCTGCCGACACTGACATCTGTAGCCGCCCCGGAAGTTAAAACACTCGGCGTTACGCTGCTGGCAGTCCTCTTGCTTTTCTTTCGTCTGACACTCATCGATGTCTTCATCACACTTGTCTCCTTTCCATCCGTCCTTGCAGACACACCCCCTTGTGACGTCACACCGGTCAGCTCCCGGACCGCAGTCACAGTGATGGACACAGTTCTCTCCCCATGTACCGTCCGGACACTCTGTAACACACACACACACACACACACACACACACACACACACACACACACACACACACACACACACACACAAAATACTGTTGATACCTCTGACCAAAAACAACATTTATCTCTAAAGCATTGAACCATCCATACGATTTTCACGTTATCAGAATGAAGACACTCATATCCTAAATAGTGACTGTCGTATCACGTAAGAAAGCCGAGGTATGAGAAGGGAGAGGACTCACCGTGACATGTAGTATGGTCGTTACCAAGAGTCATACCGAGAGGACAGGCGCAGGTAAACCCGCCCACTGTGTTACTGCACGCGTGGGAACAGTTACTCGCTCCTGTGTTACACTCGTCGATGTCTGGAAAGTGTACATAGCAATCGTAAACAGAGACACGACGCAAACAGTCTAGTGCTTGTATGTCGTACTATTTCTCTCGAATACGATTACAATGTCAATGAGAAATCTGCAGGAGAGACGCCGGTTAATGTATTGGGGGCGATCTTTGTGTGCAGTCCTTCACACTGTCATACTATTGAAATAAAAATCGTCAGCTGAGGTGAAGGCTTGCGGGCGGATGATAGTCTGGGTGAAAAGGGTATTTCCAGAATGTCTTGTAACCTTTCCAGGAATTACAAAAACAAGCTATTGCAAACAACGGTCACAAATGACAAGAGCAAGATCTTACGGGGAATCGATATGAAGACATGCCTACAGCAGTGAGTCACTCACCCGCACAAGAATGCTTGTCAGGTTGCAGTGCAAAGCCAGAGCGACAGAAGCACACTTCGCTGTCCGCATCGTCCAAGGTGCATCCATGGGAACACGAGGTGTTGCTGCAGGGTTCGGACGCTGAAAACAGAAAAGGGTTATTGTCAGTGCTTTAAAAATGATAATAATAGGACTATACTACTACGACTACTGCTACTACTACTACCACTACTACTACTACTGCTACTACTACTACTACTACTACTACTTCCACCACTACTGCTACTACCACTGCTACCACCACTACTACTACTACTACTACTACTACTACCACCACCACCACCACCACCACCACCATCATCACCACCACTACTACTACTACTACTACTACTACTTTGTGTTGGCTGTTTCATCATTGCTCCGTCTTCGATATCACCCTTATGTGGTGGAAAAGGACGTTAACCCCCAAACACCCACCCACCCCCTCTACTACTAATAATAGGTATTTAAGGGGCGCCCTCCTTCCCGCCGGAGCTCAGGGCGCCTTGAAATCAACACATACTCACCAAGAAACACACACAACACGCCTCCATACATACATTTAACTACACTGAAACACATAATGTGCAGCATACACATAAGTCGAATGCGCATGTCCATAACATGAAGTTTCATGGAATGTCGTATTTAGAGTTCCAAGGCCCGAATGTAAAAGTCGAGGTTAATTTAACCCACGGCTACGGGCCTAACCCAGACTAGAATAAAAGAAAAAAAAAAAAAGAAGAAGAAAAAAAAGATATATATATATATATATATATATATATATATATATATATATATATATATATATATATATATATAATAGGAACAAAGGCGTCGCTAAAGCCGAAAACATGCGCTCAATCGGGTCAATTTGAAAGTAGGGGAAGTATATGCTGCGAACCCTCCCATTGTGGCTTGTAGCCAATATAGGGCAAGGCGGACTTGTCCAATGGCATACAAAGCACACACCTCCTAGATCTAGGGAGCGCTCTCAGCTTTACTTACTTCCCCTACTTTCAAATTGACCTGATTGAGCGCATGTTTTCGGCTTTAGCGACGCCTTTGTTCCTATTCTATATTAAATGTAATTACATGACATTACACCTAGGCAGTTGCTCCTTCTAAATTATTTAGTCTTTTTCCGCTGAAACCTCTTGCAGAGCTTTAGGGTAGCGACGTCTGCTAGTACTGGAGACGCACCAGATTATTCTGGGGCAGCCTTTTAGTGCTGGTTGGACGCTGCAGCCCTCGTGGGTATCGCCGCATACTCACCTGATGAGGGTCCCATTGACCCGAAACCATGGTAGTGAGCGGCTAAAATCACCAATTCATATGGCCTTGGTCGTACCGACCATTTTCCTCCCGGTGGGAGGGGAATGGGGGCACTGTGAATGGTGAGATACCCTTAGATCTGTTAGACGTTTCAGCGGTAGGATGGTAGGTCCCCCCCCCCCTCCTATTGTGGCTTGTAGCCAATATAGGGCAAGGCGGACTTGTCCAATGGCATACAAAGCACACACCTCCTAGATCTAGGGAGCGCTTTACTTACTTCCCCTATATATATATATAAGGAGGCGAAGAAAGGAAGGAATAAATTCTTCTATAACGGCTTAGGCATCTTTCTGGAATGGACGCGCTTCCTGATTTAAAACAAAAATAACCCCAGAGCTAGTTTAGTTCTAGGTTAGACTCTAACCCGGGGGTTAAACCCCTAGCCTCGACTTCTACATGCGGAGCCAGATTCCCAGTGGACTCTTCGTACAGCATCAAGAGTGAAATAAAGAAACGTTTGTCGTGTGTAAATGGGTCATTTATGGGATGTAAGACGCTCACTTTTAGTGCATGTCGAGCGGTCTGGGTTGAGAGTGTAACCATAATGACATTCACAGTTGAAGGACCCATCAACGTTGATACACTTGTGCTGACAATCACCTTTGTTGAGGGCGCACTCGTCAATATCTGAAACAAAACGTACGAGACAGTAGACGTTGCTGCAGCAATCATCATCATCACTGTTATGTGCATGATCATGATCATCATCATCATCATCACTATCAATATTGTCGTCGTCATTACGATTATCCTTCTCCTGATTGTTACCTTTAATATGTACTAGATGTGCCTTGTGTGTGTGTGTGTGTGTGTGTGTGTGTGTGTGTGTGTGTGTGTGTGTGTGTGTGTGTGTGTGTGTGTCTGTGTGTGTGCCTTGTGTGTGTGGGGGGGGGGGGGCAATCGAGGCGCCAGAGAATACAGTATAAACTTAATGTCACCTGTACAGGTTCCGTTGTCTTTCTTGTATCCTTCCAGACAGGTACAGTAGAAAGATCCTGCATTATTCGTGCACCGCTCGTTCTCTCCACACGCTGCACTTGCACACTCGTTAATGTCTGTTGTAAAGATAAAAACAGCAAACTGAAATCTATAACAAATATCACAAGGCGAGCACGTTTCTGACGTTTACGAAGTGCATTTTTTAGAATAAAGTATCACTGTATTAGTGATAAGTCTGTTTAAGTACCTACCTTTGCAGTCTCCACCTTCAGTCCTTTCATAGCCAAGGCGACAGCTACAGCTGAAGGATCCCTCGTTGTTGTGACACTCCATGTCTCTTCCGCACACATCCGGGTTCTCTTCGCACTCGTTGACGTCCTTATTACAATGGCTTCCGGTCCATCCGGGCTGACAGATACAGCCTCTGACTGGATGACACTCAACTCCCCGGCCATTGCACGCGCATGTCAGACTGCAGTCTGGACCATACGTCAGACTGGGACACCTGGAGCACGTGCGTTGGTCGGCGTTGAGCTGGTAGCCCGTGTAGCAGGAACACGAGAAGCTGCCGACTGTGTTGTTACACGTCTGGGCACAGATACCGTCCTTACACTCGTCGTGATCCAGGCAACTGATATTGTCTGTAAGGTCAAGGTCGTAACCAGAGCGGCAAAAACATCTAGGGACGTCAGTGCTGGACGAAGGCACAGGCCGACACCCCTGGGTACAGTTGTTGGTCTTACAAACGTCTCTCGTTAATTGTGCTCGGATACAGGTACTGGATACCCTATTGTATGTGTAGCCCCTTTCACAATAACACTCGAATCCCCCTCGCGTGTTGTTACATATCTGATCGCAGTTCGCAGACTTTTCTGTGCATTCGTCGACGTCAATACAGGAGTGCCCGTCAGAGCCGAGCCGAAAGCCTTTAGGACAGGAACACTTGTAGCTTCCAGCGGTGTTGTTACACATCTTCACCTCACACCGGTTGAGATCACGGTTCTCACACTCGTCAATGTCAAGGCATCGGTTGGACCCGTCCTCCGATTTCTTGTACCCCGCTGGACAGTCACCGCAGCTGTACCCTGTGGTGCTCCCTCCCTGCTCAGCTGGAGTGAGGTCAGTACATTCCTGCAGTGGATCGCACGGGTTGTCCATCAAGCACGCGTCTCTGTCAGCGTCGCAGTCATCGCCCGTCCAGCCCGGCTCACAAACGCACGCAGCCTGCCGAAAGCTTAATGTGTACCGCAACCTCTCTGGCCCTGGTGCCGTCACAGAAGCCATGCCCGCTACAACCGCTGCACATCCTGATCGGCACCGTTCTCACGAGTGACTGACCGCCGTGATTATCTTTGGCGTACACTCTGAAATAGAGATATACAGACGTGAATAAAGTTTAGAGTACTTAGACACTTAGACTCTGCTGCGAATTAGCCTTTGTGGCATGCGCAGCGTTAAGTCCTCAATAACTAACTAAGTAACCAGACACTTAGACAAAAATATACAATTATAACAAACCTGAATGAGTTTTAAAAGCATACCCAAGAGCAAAATCGATATAAGATACGTGTTTAAACCTCACAAGTGTTCGCATGAATACTTGACCGAAGAGTTCAGTATCTTATAAATTACACGCCTCTGTCTCGGCCATATCTAATTGTGTCTGGTTTCGTCTTTCTGCTGTTTGTGTCATCATCATCGTAATTATTATTATTATTATTTTCAACATTAGTGACTGATGTCATCAATTTGAAGCAGATCTCTTACGCAGCAGACAGTGTCAGCAGTTCCTAACATACACGGGGATATCAAGAAGGCAAAACGAAAGTTTTACTGAGGTTCGATCGGTTCCAATGAGCTGGTGTTGATTGTGAGGTTTCCAGTTTGCTGGTTTATGCTGAGTTTGCCATTTGCATTGTCCAGGAGTCCGAAGGTCGCGACATCACCAGGATCCGGGTCTTTGGCATTCACGGTAATCGTGACAGTCTGGCCCGGTGTCACCGTGACATTAGCAGGAACCGTCACTTCGGGCAACGTGTTATCTAACAAATGATACAAGAAAGATATCCTCATTTTCAGGGAGGTATTCGCTCAAGATATTTGTGGCCTAGCCAGGTCACCCTACCCATCACAGTTTTTCATGGACAACTGACATGCCCTTACATAGGAGGGTTGGGTGTGGACCATTATCAAGTACCCAACCACGCGGGCAGCCACAGTTGGTCTTCTGGGGTAGTTATCAATGTTACTGATAGTTGTTATGCTCGGAATATGCCATGTCTGACCGGATAATCCCCTACACAAAATCTATAGTAATTACACCATTTTGCTGTAACCTCACATCTCTTCGGAGTCAGCAGTGAGAAGACCCTTCGCGCAATGCGAAGAACTTAACCATACAGGAATGTGCTTCTCTACACTCCAGTATCTGCAAACCCAACCCAAAGATTTCGAACCGGCTGGAGAAAAAAAAGGTCACCAAAAAGATCGAGTCACGCTCACAAACATGTAAACCACCAGTCGACTCACTAATCTGATGGTTGTCTTGCGTGGCCTGCTGGTTAGTCTGGTTGGTGGATGCGGCAAAGTTCTTATCGCCCGTTGTGATGTAGTCGTAAATGCACGCATTGTTAGCGACCCCGCACACTTTTTCTGCAGACTTCTTGTCAGCCGGCGGAACTTCATCCAGAAAGAGGGGGTTAAAGTCTGGGTGGGAGAGGTCCTCTGGCCCCTCCCTCGGGCCGTATCGAAGTACCGTGTTGTCGTTTGTCACAGCCCCTGTGAAGTCACAATAATGCAAGATGAGCGAGCACCACACTACAGCTGACGGGAACGAAGCCGTTAGACCCGATAGACGTACATGAACTCAGACAAAAAGTCCGTCGCATGGCAGAAAACACCAGGAGACTAGTACTAGTACGTGAAGAGACATAGAACGGAGAAAACACCGGACGAAGTCGTGTCAAACAACATATAACAAATGAGAGAGAGAGAGAGAGAGACACACACACACACACACACACACACACACACACACACACACACACACACACACACACACACACACAATGACAATTCATTTTATTTCAGTTAGGCTTTCGGCCCATGACAGGGTTGGGGGTAGGGGGTGGAAGGCATCACACGAATACAGTGCCAAGCATTATAAACGTGCAGTAAACAACATAAATGATATACATGAACATCACATTCACATTCACATATATACATGTAGCACATGACTGAGACAGAGAGGCAGACAGACAGGCAAATACCCACATTGCTGACCAAAGTTGTTATGTAACTGTCGGTCTGTCATGTTGTCACTGAGGATCCTGCCGTCCGGCAACACGAACTCGTCGTTCTTTATACCGTTGAAATTTCCCAGCAGCCCTCTCGTCTGACCTCGATACTTCTCAGGCATGGAAATGGTTAAGGCCAGAGACTTCACTTGCACGGTGACCCTCGTACTGATACCTGTTGAAATGGCAGAAAGTTTAAAAGTTGTGCAGAATTAAACCTTCCTAAACGCATTTTGTTTGTCGCTGTCGTCGTCGTCGTCATTGTTTTCTGTTTTGTAGTTTGTTTTTTTGTTGTGTTTTTTGTTGTTGTTGTTTTGTTTTGTTTCTTTTGATGATGTTTTGTCGTGTTAGTTACATCTAGGGACGGACAAAAAGGGTCAAACAAGGTCAAACTGTCTCAGGGCCATAGTTTAGTGTTTTGGGGTCTTTGTATTGTTAAAAAATCAAATAGACGTTTTTGACGAACATCATGATAGCCTTACTCTGACCAATTACTCAATGATGGATGTTTCATGTTTCTGGTGGGTGGGTGGCTCTTCCACCACGTTTGGGTCATGGTGTTTCTGGTATATTGCATACAATGAAAATATACTAAGAACATACCCCAAGAAGATTAATATTTAATTTTGCCCACCTGACGGGAAGTCTGTGACAATGGCGTCGCCATCTCTGTGCAAGGTGTAATGATCCGCTTCCACAACAAAATCTTGACCTTGTTCTTCAAAGCGTCGACTGTAATCTTGCCTATCTCCGTATATGATAAGAGCTAGAAAAACGACAGTAGAAAAAGACTGAATAACGACAACGAAGAAGAACAACAAGAACAACAACATCAATTTTTTTTTTTTTTTTTTTTAGAAATAAGGATTGGACTTGTTTCCAAAACAACCGCCCGATAGAACACAGTAGAGTACTGGATGCAAGATACAAAATTAGGTTGAAATCAGCACACCCGCGCACACCCATTTAACTCGGACACACCCTATCGTGGAAGACCTACTTACACAGCCAGTTCTCAAATCAGTGAACCGCCTACATTAGTTAGTTAGTTAGTTAGGGCTTAACGCCGGGCCTCCTACATAAAATGTGGTACAAAACGTATATTGGATCAACAACAAATGGAACATTTTACATTTCTTTGTGATGGGGTCAAGAGCAGTATACACCCTCGTGACGTTCTCCTCAGTCGCAAATGCCGTGAACACAGTGGCGTTGGCGTGCTTGCCGTCATCCAACTCCATGGGCTCCATGCGACCTTGAAGGGTGAAGGTCAGGTCTGCGGTCTTCAAGGCCAACAAAGTGTATTCCCCCCAGCCGTTGAATATGGACTGGCGTTCATCAAACGTCAAGATATGAGAGTTGCCGAACAACCAGGCTGAAATAGAAGTGCGAAATAAGTGTGACATCTGATATCAAATTACGATAAATATTAGGTGGACGGTTGGACGACATTTAGTAAGACGAAAAAACCTCTTTCTCTCTCTCTCTCTCTCTCTCTCTCTCTCCTTTGGTGCTTGCGCATTCAGCAGGTACAAACACTTAGAGGTCGCTAAGCAGCCCCGAATATGGCTTAAAGCCCGAAAAAATCTCTCTCTCTCTCTCTCTCTCTCTCAAGCCCCCGCCTCAACCCCCCATGCAGTAATGGAGATGGTATGTGTTCGACTGTCCTGCGGGTTTTCAAATTGTCTGGCCGCTGGTAACAACTCACAGAATCTGAAAGGGTTATTGGGGCGACACTCCCCGACCGGCCTCAGTTGGTAGTACAGCTGACAGTAGTGCGGGTGCGATGATTTGAGGCAGCACATTTCATGACCCTGTCTGTCTTCCCGCTGATATTGCTGCCGTTGATCATAGTAAGCCGGGTTGTAAGCCACGGCAGACCCGGCATACGGGGGGTCCATGATCAGCTGCTGGTACGTCACTTGGTTGGTCTCGTCAAATGAATAGCAGCATTCCTGCACAAAGACAAGTCGCGTTCACCGGTCCCCGTAGTGTGGTGGTTGGCACTTCGGGCCATGGACCGGAAGAACCGGGTTTGAGTCCCAGCCGAGGCAAGCGGGATCTTTCTTACCTAGGTCAGTTCCTACCCAGAGCGGGTGTGCTATGGGCCCATTTGAGAGGCTGTTGCCATACAGCCGAGATTCACCCACTTCACGGGCGCGACTTTTGGGGGTGCTTCTCTTGGTATGACACGTCTTATCAAGTGGATGATTACACGGCCGGCACCACAGGTACCGTAGTTCCCGGGCCTGGTTAACGCCGGGATATTTATGACAGGAAGCGTGGGATGGGCCCTGTCCCGCAGTCCCAAACCACACGGGCCTCCGTGGCATCATCTTACCACCATCCTCATCTCCATCATCATGCATAATAAAAACTGCCCCAGCTTTCGAGCTGTCCGTGGACCTGGGAGGAACACCACTGGAGCTGTCAAAAAGAGTCGGGTGGGGTGGGTGGGTGTTTGGGGGTTTAACGTCCTTTTCCACCACATAGGGTGATATCAAAGACGGGGCAACGATGAAAAAGCCAGCACAAATATTTGGCCCCAGCCGGGATCAAACTCACGACCCGAGCATTAGACGTGCAACGCTCTACCATTCGACCACCCCGGCTCCCCGCAAAAAAAAGTCGGGGCAAAAAAGAAAAAAAAGAAAAAAGAAAAAAAGACAAGTTCTGTTCATGGCAGATGCTACACACAAAGTGGTCCATTGCTTCTACTAAAAGGGCATTTGCAGTTACTCCAACAGGCCTCGGATGATAGTAGAGTAACTTCGTAGTCGACTAATGTCTGCAGGTTTTGCCCAGTTTAAATTGGCACGAAGCACGTTCTAGTATGTTGCTGGTCGCGGAAATTTCGGTATTGCGAGTTACTTTTATTTCACATTATTGCATCATGCATTTGTAACTGTAAGTAACAAAATACGTCCTAAGGTTACGTAGGCGCCGTACCAGGTTTCTTTTTTCTTGACGGGAAACGGAATGAAATAACGAGCACTCTACCTTCCCAAAAGGATAAAACTGGTAACTGCTGGCTTTATTCAGGCGGTAGCATTTGACTTGGGCCGCTACGTCCGTGCGACTCCAGGTCCACATGTAGCTCGTCTTCCGCCAGGCGTCTCTTACAGAGCACGGGCATTTCGGCAACTCGGCAAAGCCTCCTGACCGGTCTGACTTCAGTATAATGTTCCTGGAGAACCACTGCTGACAAAGCTGCTCTGGGCTGACAGGAACTTCACCCACCTTGTAGATCCAGATCCCCTTGCGACCTATGAAGAACCAAATTTGAGATATCGCCAGGAAGAAGTTATCAGATCATAGCATCAGGCAGCTTGTACAGAAAGCTCTGCTGGTGTATTCAATTCAAGTCACATTCAAACATACTTCACTATCCATTAAACAACAGGTTTGAAAATAAAAATCGTCCTTGGATTCACAGCTCGAAACAAAATAAGAATTGAAAATGAAGAGTCTAAGACAAGAAAAATAACATCAAAATGGTTTGGTATGTGCAGTTAGAGTGGTTGACCACGAAATAAGTATTTTATTTTGTGCATAGGTCATAAAACAAATCCGGCCAAACAGGGTCCATGCGCGCCCCGCGACCGGTCACACGCGACCTGCGATAGGTCATGAGTGGCGGCCGGCAAGCCAAAATTGGTCATAATCGACGGGCGGCGATGGGCAACTGATCATTCTCCACTCGGGGGTGGCCGCGACCGGTCACGGACAGCGGGTGACTGGTCATGGGCGGCGGGCGACCATCCATATGACACTCCATTCCGTAGATGCGACAAAAAGTTTAAACATCGAGTGACCCACACTATGCGATTTGTAGACGTAAAACACTCACAATTACCACCACCCCCCCCCCAATGGATGTTTACAATGATGAGTGGCGCGAACTAGAATAATTACACTACGTTTGTCTCAACGGTAGTATGGGATTTCTGGGGAGCCGGTGTGGCCGAATGGTAGAGCGTTGGACTTCTAATGCTCGGGTCGTGAGTTCGCATCCTGGCTGGGGCCAAATATTTGTGATGGCTTTTTTATCGTTGCGCCGTCTTTGATATCACCCGTATATAGTGGAAAAGGATGTTAAACCCCCCCAAACACACATATGTTTTCAGCGTACCAGTATTTCCTGTAAAGCTATCCACAACGTAAGCCCTGCTGGTTTTGGAGTACATGCTGAGCTGATAGTTGTCTCCTGTGCCGTCAGAGACACCCATGATGACGTAAGACCAGTGACCTCTATAGGTCCACGTCATTGCTCCCGTGAGGTAGTAAACCAAAGCATATGACGTCACTCCATCAGTAATGAGAGCTAACTGGAATGTTGCCTCGCCTTTTTCCTGTAACACAGACGAGAAATGCGATGTCTGTACTTGAATGGAAAGACAGCCGAGAAATGTTTAGAATTATGGCAGGGTACACAAACTGACACAAACCGTTGCCAGTTTCTTCTTTTATTTTTGGTCTGCAAAACAAAGGGGAGCACTTTGAAGAGGACAATATGGCAAACGCGCCGTTTTCAACTTACAGGCGTGATAGAATGTTCTCTGAATTGTATCCCCCCCCCCCCCCACACACACACACATACACACACACACACACACACACACACACACACACACACACACACACACACACACACACACACACAAACACACACACACACACACACACACACACGGCAATTTTCTGACTGACGTGCATGTACGCGGCAAAGGGTTTGTTAGCTAGTTAGTTAAGGCTTAAAGCTGAGCAAATGTGATTAAGCGATGTTCAACAGTTCTTATTGTGCACGTAACAGACATCTTGCATAAGTTGCTCACATTATCAGGCTGGAAGTTGACGTCAGAGTACCTGCCCTGCTTCACTCTGTCCCACGTGACCACGAGAGCGAGAGTGGCGGTAAAGTCAGGTGACTGACTAAACTCGCGCACCTCGCGTGTTGCCTTTCTCATTGCAGCAGCATCTGACTCTTTCTCTCCGTACACGTGGTAAAAAATGCCTGGGATACCATTGAAAGAAACTAGTAAGTGCAAGCAATAAATATTGAATGATTACCCACCATACCAAAAATTAACTCAATTCGTATCAAGGAATTTATGCAGAAATCGATTTTCCACAACAAGCCTATGTTTAGGAGACTGGAAACTGTGGCTCTCTGACATCTCACATGACCACAAAAGCAAAAGTAATGAAAAGACAGATGATGTGGGAAGATAACAGGAAGAACAACAAAATCACTCTGCGCGGTACGTTATGTGTTAATAGTGCACCCACGAGATGTCGCACGATTGACTGCATTCATACTGCATCTTTTTATAACCTCCGCAACAACAAAGCAAGGTATTGATTTTTTTTTTTTTTTTTGCTGCCAACTCTTTGCCGGCTCCAGTGGTGTTCCTCCCAGGTAATGGGTGGAATCCACGGAGGGCTCGGAAGTTGGGGCAATTTTTATTATGCATGATGATGGAGCTGAGGATGATGGTAAGATGATGCCGTGTGGTTTGGGACTGCGGGACAGGGCCGCATTCCACGCTTCCTGTCACAAATATCCCGGCATTAACCAGGCCTGGGAACTACGGCACCTGCGGTGCCGGCCGTGTAATCATCCACATCATAAGACGTGTCATATCAAGGGAAGCACCCCCAAAGTCGCACCCGTGAAATGGGTGAATCTCGGCTGTGTGGCAACAGCCTCCCAATTGGGCCCATAGCACACCCGCTCTGGGTAGGAGCCGACCTAGGTAGGAAAAATCCCGCTTGCCTCGGCTGGGACTCGAACCCGGGTCTCCCGGTCCATAGTCCGAAGTGCTAACCACTACACTACGGGGGCCGGTTAGCAAGGTATTGATTATGTTGGTTGAATATTGCATACCTCCAACGCTGTCAGAATTGTCGATGTAGGCACAGTAAGCACACATCGCCATTCTGTTTCGCGGCAGATTTGGCCATGAATAGTGACTCCCGATAGACACTATGCCGTTAGTTCCGATCTGTATAAAAACAATATGAAAAAAACGCTATTGCTGATTGAAGTTTGCTTGGTTTTGTTGTTGCTGTTATTGTTGTTGTTGGGGTTATTGTGATGCTATTGTTGTTGGCCACCTCAGTTTTTAAATTTAATACCTGAACACATTTCTTCCCGCTTAGCGACAATCACACGCCTTGTTTGTATCCTAGACATACTTTCTTGCCCCAAAGTGAAACGCCCACGTTGTTGACGGTATGACTGAAAACAGTTTCCAACCAGTACATAATTTACGTACGTAAGCCAGCGTTTGTCGATGTCTTCCGAAAGGAAAACCGGCATGGATTAAGACTTCTTCCATTGTCTCTGGCCTCTGTACTACTCGTTTATCTCCTTGCTGAAGTCCATACGGAAACAAGACTGCGGCAGAAAGGATACATTTACCAATCTGGATATGAAAACTGAGAACGGTACTATCATAAGGTGTGGCTTTCATGTGTACGGAGTACAAAAGAAGACATAATGAGGGATTATCATCTTGATGCAATACATAATCTTTGGTTGTTATGCACCCTCTCTCTCTCTCTGTGTGTGTGTGTGTGTGTGTGTGTGTGTGTGTGTGTGAGAGAGAGAGAGAGATAGAGGGCATACCGTATTGGCTCACGTCGGCAACTGAAACAGAGTTAAACATATTTTACACATTCTAATATAGTATAAAATATATATACAAAATATAAAATTAATAGAAAAAAGAATAGAAAGCAAATGCAAATGAAAAAAAACTATTTAAAAACATCTTCCATCTGTCCACATTTTTGAAGACTCAAATTTTGTAGATGTACTGTGTCGTGCGCATTGAAAGTGTGGAGCCTTTTAACCAATTCTCCTCTTATTTCCATTTTTCGTAGGTTTATCTATCTTTACTTCAAAGCTGAAACAGTTTACGTACCTTTTTGATTTATGCTAACGTATGAAGCATGGAATCCACTTGAAGTTGTCCATGACGAGGAAAAAGAGTTGAGCACAACCGTAAGGCTGTTATCTCTTGTTGTGATCTTGGGAACTACTGCTGATCCACAAAGTCTAAATAACAAACATTACTGGTAATCTTTCAGCCACATCATTCTACTCTGTCTAGAATCGCAATCTAGTAAGTCCCCCAAAGGTCAGTTTACGAGTTTGGGTTAACTCACAGTTAGTCATAAGATACTTCTCATCTTTTGAAAGAAATACGAATGTCTTGAGCTAGAGACAGACAGACATAGATGGGGGTTGGGGGCCAAAGTTGCATAACACCTTACAATCTAGAAAAAAAAACATACGAAAAAGAACTAGGCTGAATTGGGGATGGTGGTTTCCGGTGCACCAAACTTTCTGACTATATCTTTTAGCTCAATTATGTCCCCATTTCAGGTTTTGTTTACGATTTGTGAGGGCAGTGTGCGACTGATGTTTTGTATGTATTTTACGCTATCAATTCATCATTTCATCCCTATTCCCAATAAATGGGATGACACAAATTTAGTGAAAAGAATGGAATAAACTCATGAATGGTTCTTACGTCGTAATGACTCTGTCAGCATCTACAGTGTAACTGTCATACACTCTGACGTTGGCGTCCATACATTCGGTGGCTGACAGGCGGCCGACGGAAAATTCGTCGAAGGTGGCCTCGATGGCATATCCAGGATGCACTGTGATGGTCCAGATGCAGTATGTATCACGTGGGTACTGAGACGGGAAGCCAGGAGACGTGAAGTTTCCCTCTGAAGCCGTCATCATCTGAGATGCACAATCTGCATTACACACAGATACATCAACTGTTAACTTGTGATTGTGAACGCTTGCTAAATAAGGGATATGGAATACATAAACATAAGGCATACCAACTCAGTCCTGTATTGGTTTTCTTTAGTTCCTGGCTTTATTTCTTTTATTTCTTTTAGCTCTTTTTACTACTTTTTAGCTCTTTTACTAGTTTCAGTTTATGGCTCTTTTACGTATTTTAGTCCTTTTAGCCTTGCGCGCGCTTTTGAGCTGTCTGAGAATAGGCGCTATTATTATTATTATTATTATTATTATACATAAAAAGAATCACAATAAACAAGAGCGACCAACTAGACACTTGTGGTCTCAGTATATGCTGTTGTTCTTACTTTCTTTAGTTTGTTCAAGATCTGGAAAGAAGCAGCCTGTCATAAGATTTATGCAAAATGCCCTAGTGTAATAATGCATAGGGATGCAGAATAAAAAGAATCACAGTAAACAAGAGCGACCTACCAGGCATTTATGATCTGATCTGTTTAGTAAGTTATTTTGTTTAGTTTTTCAAGATCTTATAAACGAGAGCCAGTCACACACTTATTGTAAACTTCTAGTGTAAGAATTACGGAAAGGTAACTCGGTTTTCCTTCTCTTGCCTTTCTTAATCGCCTTGTACGTGGCAGTGAAGCCATTGCTGTTGGCGTTGATGAAGCTGTCGGTGTGGAAACGGATGAACATTGAGGTTTCGTTTGATGACAGGGAGGGTGGAAGTGTGGAACCACAGTATGGTCCACCGATGATAGAAGTGGCTGAACTCCCGTCGTAAACCTTTAGATAAACACAAATGTGTTTATCTTGATGCTCCTGTTTTGTTTGTTTGGTTTTTTTTAAATTTTTGTTGTTGTTGTTGTTGTTGTTGGCTTTATATATGAGAGAGAGAGAGACACACACACACACAGAGAGACAGAGAAAGACAGACAGACAGACAGACAGAGACAGAGAGAGACATATCGTATATTTCATGAACATGCAGTTTTAGCCTACGTTTTATCAGAAGCATCAAAATTGACAACTGAGACTTGTCTACAAAATTGTGTTTTCAAGTGAAACCATTTTTTTTCTCGAACTGTGTGGCGTGATGCTGCGTTTATTTACAGAGAGAGAGAGAGAGAGAGAGGAGAGCTTTCATGAACATGCACTTTTAGCTTACGTTTAATCAGAAGCATCAAAATTGACATCACTCTGTTCTGACAACTGAGACTTGTGTACAATATTGTGTTTTCAAGTGAAACCATTTTTTTTCTCGAACTGTCTGGCGTGATGTTGCGTTTATCCACACTCATTTTGTTCCCGTTTCGCAAACAGAGACGTAAAACGTGATCATACCTCTACGTAGTCTTGACAGTGTCCGTTCGTGCGTGTGTCAAGATGGAAAGAGGTGAAGTTGAGCTGGACAAAATACCCGGGATGCTGGTTGATGATAAGTGCGAAATCCCTGCTTTGTGGGTACGGGTGTGGGTACTCAGGTGATGTAATGCTTCCACTTAGACCGGTGAAAGTCTGTTTCCACACTGAGAAAAAAATACAGTGCTTCTGAAGACAGAGGCGCGTTAGCCTTAACTGCCAACTGTATACACATTAACACAGTCTAAAGATGAAAAAGGAACTGAATAACTGTTTTCCAGTTCTTCAAGATTCAAGATTCAAACGACTTTATTGTGTCCATCAAGAACAAATTTGTTTTTTGTTCAGAGGCATGAATAAATAAATAAAGGGTTAATAATTAATGGTAGCTTCACTATGTATAACTAATATAAGACGAGCAAACTAAAACTGATAAGAAATGACACAATGCATAAAATTGATTAACCACTAATTTACCAACTAACTAGTCTGAGGTTATAATACTGGTGGGTAAAAGTAGACGCACGCACGCTCCATTTACATGTACTTTCGGTGGAAGACGTGGTCCGCATGCTTAAAGCCGACGCCATCGCTTCCATTTCCAAAAGTATTGAGTCACTGAGCCGACGCAAGCGTACTTCATCGTAATGACACTCGATAAAAGTCAGCTAAACAGAAATGACCACACTCCCTGACCAAAATCTTCATGGTTTTAAAATGCGATTTTACTAGCCGTTCCAAGGGCTAGGTCGATGTTTGACGAATTGAGCCTGTGAGTAAGAATCATGGGTATTTTGCACAACCGCACACACACACACACACACACACACACACACACACGCGCGCGCGCACACACACACACACACACACACACACACACACACACACACACACACACACACACACACACACAGAGAGAGAGAGAGAGAGTTCTGAACCGCACTATAGCTCTTATTGGTTCCTGTTATTATATATTTCTATCTGAGAACCTGTTGTCCAAGAAGCTCTGAACTTTATGCCCATCGCTGTTGTGCCACCGGTAGTGGAGACCAGTCTGATGTACATCACGTTACTCCGAGATCTTATTGTTGAAGGAGTTGTAAAGACACAAAATGAACCCAGCCGAGGGTACGAGCCCCTATTGTTGTCCCAAACCTGAAAAATATA
The DNA here is from genome assembly GCA_018292915.2 of Batillaria attramentaria. Lineage (NCBI taxonomy): Eukaryota > Metazoa > Mollusca > Gastropoda > Batillariidae > Batillaria > Batillaria attramentaria. The sequence goes on from JACVVK020000378.1 coordinate 347,315, forward strand.
CCCAAAGAAAATAAGCAAACCCAGTGTGTGTGTGTGTGTGTGTGTGTGTGTGTGTGTGTGTGTGTGTGTGTGTGTGTGTGTGTGTGTGTGTGTGTGTGTTGCTGCTCTTGTTAATTTGTTCGGTCTACGAAATCGGCAAAGAGTAGTGGTTGTTAGTCCTCAAGTAAAGCTGATAACTGTTCACGTGAATGAACGTGCTCTCTGTAAATGAATGCTTGTGATCCACGTCAGCTTGCAATTTGAGTTCGGGTATCGGCACTTTGAGCAGTGCAACCGGCTAAAGAACGTTCAATAATTCACAATAGTAGTAGTAGTAGTAATAGCAGTAGCAGATCAAGAAAGAAATTAGCTAGTCCGTGCAGAGACCTCTAGTTTAGTAGCACAGCTGAGTGAGTTGAAGTCAGAGAAAGTCAGCTCAACGATTCCATACGGTTTGGTGGTGATATACCACTCGTAGTCTGTCTCGTTGCCATACAAAGCCGGGTAGCCTGGTGACTGAATGGTCCCAGAAGTAGAACTGAAGCGAGTGGAGTTCACTGAAAGCAGACAATGTTGTAGGATTATGCGTAACATTACTCTAGGGCTTTGGGGACAAACTGTGTACCAAAATGCCTATATTTCTGTCAACGCGCTGATCTTTCGTTTTCACAGTGGTTAATTATGTCTCGGTAGTACAAAATAATGACACAGATTTTCTTCTCCTCTACGTCGGAAATAACTATTTTCAAATATATTTTTGACAATCAAATTTAAAAACAGATAGTGACCCCCCCCCCCCCCCAATTCCTGAGCAGCCCAAATTTCCAGTAATGGGATAATGGAGGTACACCAGTACCAAGAGCATGGGTCTTCAAGGAGCCTTTAAGTCAAGAACAATAACGCCCCTTGAATTGTGTCTTTAGTGAAAATGAGTAGACTAAAAAAAAACTTTCACGTTAGCTGGTAGTTTATATTTGGTTCGCTTACCTGGTTCCTGTCCTGTGACAGAAACACGGAATTCGCGCCGAGAAGTGCCACTAATGCCGTCAGAGTGAAATTTGATCAGAACAACATTTTTGGTGGACGTTAGTGATGAAGGTGTAGTGTCCCCACAGTAAGGACCGCCCAGTACAGGGGACGACTCACTGTCTCCGTCATACACCTGGACATTTTAAAACATGTGAATATAATTTGAAGATGGACCTTTGTTACAAGATATATTCAAATGCAAAAGAAACGGAAGCTAAGAGGTAAGCGTAACCAGGCATTACAATCTTAGAAGTTTGCTTTCGCACCGGTATCGTACAGTCGAAATTTTGTTGGCAGTGCAAATTGATCTTTGTTCAACTTATCCTTAGTTTGACGTATCCGTGGACGCCGGATGAGTCGAATTTTTAAGAATGCGCAGATACAGCTTTAGCCTTTTGCACATTGGAGCTGTGTATTGTGGTCATTTAAATCGTACAAGACGTGCTGCTGGCGTCGGGCGTATACACTTGTACGTTCATGACCCGCAGTTAATAAGCATGTTCAGCAGGACTTCGTCAGGAGGACTTCGCTGAGCAATGTAACCGATTTAAACGTAAATTAGGCACGTTAGGGGTACCAGTAGCTATTCGCAGGGCGTTAACCGCTTACGGCCTCTGCCATGAGAGTCTAATTTACATGTGAATGGGTTACGCAGCTCAGCGAAGTCTACCTTAGGAATCCTACTAAACATGGCTAATACTGAATTACCTCACAGAGCACTTAAGAATAAAGTGAGAATTCAGACCGTTAAGAAATCCAGGCAGTTCGTGTTCTCAGCGTCATCGAGGGAGAAACTGTAAATGTTCAGTTGTATAGTGAACTCTTGTCTGTATTGAACGAAGTAGGTGCAGTCCATGTTTGGGGGATAAGGATCCGGGTTTCCGGGCTGATAGATGTTTGCGTTAGATGTGAGGTTTCTAAAACAGCGGGCATCAACTGGAAAGGGAGGAAAGGTGAAAAAACGAAGGCTTACAACAGTTGAACAAAACAGTGAACAGACAGGTAAAGAAACCAGTACGGTTCAAGGAAAACACACACTTTTTTCCTTCTAAATTAACGCATAATTGCACATCGACCTTTTACAATGATTGCTGATCCTAGCTTATGGAATATGAAAGAGATGTCTATTAATATACTCTCTCTCTCTCTCTCTCTCTCTCTCTCTCTCTCTCTCTTATTTCTAAAGACAACCCACTTCCATTATAATGGACGTAAGTCCGAACAGTAAAATGTCTGGGTCTGAGTCTCTGACTCAGTCAGTCAGTCAGTCAGTCTCTCTCTCTCTCTCTCTCTCTCTCTCTCTCTTATTTCTAAAATGGACGTGAGTCCGAACAGTAAAATGTCTGAGTCTGAGTCTCTGACTCAGTCAGTCAGTCAGTCTCTCTCTCTCTCTCTCTCTCTCTCTCTCTCTTATTTCTAAAGACAACCCACTTCCATCATAATGGACGTGAGTCCGAACAGTAAAATGTCTGAGTCTGAGTCTCTGACTCAGTCAGTCAGTCAGTCAGTCTCTCTCTCTCTCTCTCTCTCTCTCTCTCACCCGCACCCACACCCACACCCACCCACCCACTCATCCCCCCCCCCCCTACACACACACACACACACTGTTACAGTGACACACAGTGATTCAAAGAGCAAAACGTAATTTCTTTCCCGGAGAATTGTTCATGTGCGTTGTGGCCATCATGGGACTCACACGAAGCTGTGAACTTTATCCCTGTTGAGTTGGCAGCCGTCTTTTGTCGAATGTAAAGGGTTTTTTCTTCAATGGCAATATCACGAATCAAAGCTCCTCTCGACGTTGCAAGAGTGGTGACCGCGTTGTTGCGGGTGACCTGAATAATAATAATACTACTAATAATAATAATAACAATAGTTCCACTTAATAATAATAATAATAATTCCACTTAATAATAATAATGATAATAATAACACTGATATAGGCGCTTTATCCCTGTTGTTTGGCTCAATATTACAGCAACGCTAATTGCTTTTTATGCTTACGTAGATATAATTTGCAGTCGAAGTTTGCGGGCCCGCTTCAATAACAGAGAAATTAAGGCGGATGGTCTCCCCAGTGTTGCTGCTGATTTTCCACACGCAGTCTGTGTCATGAGTGTAGTAGTGGTCGTCTGGAAATCCCGGGGACACGACCGTTCCGTTATCTCCGTGAACATGTCCACCACAACCACTTGGTACTTCAATAAAAAGGAAAGTGCAAAATCACGATAAACTCTGATATACCTAGAGCAATTTCATTCATTGAAACGCCACTTACAAAGCATTAGGGCAGTTCGCCGAAAGAGCTGATGGTCCATTTGGTACACAACGTCGAGGCATCTAGTATTGGAGAAATATGGCTTTCTATGACACCAGGGCCCGCATGTAAAAGTCGGGGATAGGGAGTCTAGCCCCAGGTTAGAGTCTAACCTCGAAGTACACTAGCTCTAGGGTTAAAATTAATTTTCAGGTTTTTTTTTTTGTTTGTTTTTTTTAAATCAGGAAACAGGCCCATTCCAGGAAGGTGCCTGAGCCGTTATAGAAAGACTTTTTTCCTCTTTTCTTCTCTCCCTTTTTTTTCTTGATTTTTTTTTTTTTTTTTTTTTTTTGTCTTAGTCTGGGTTAGGCCCTGGTGCTTTATATACCATCCCAGCCAGCAGCTTCGCGGCTTACACTAGACTTAGGGTAATAATACCGCGACTTGAGACTTCACGCTGGTCTGTTGTGCTATATCTTCACACAAACGGTTGTTTTGAAGCAAGGAGTTAAGCGCATTCGACGAAACGTTTTCCACAACAGGCCAGAAATAGAGGCTTTAACTTATCATATCATATATTTAAATTCTGTATTTATTTTCCGTGCAGCTCTGAGCGGCACATTTTCAATCTCACATATCGAACAAGGCTGATTTCAACAAGAGTTTCAGTAATATATGTTCAAAATCTGAGCCTTTTCCGAGTCGTCGTCGCTGAAATATGGGTTAAAATGTACAACTGCAGAAAAAGAACATTCTGAAATAAAAGACGATATAGACTTTTACCTGATTTTTTTTTATGTTTTGTAAGTGCCCGTCATGTCCGACACTGTATGTGTAAAACACAAAAATGAAATAAAATAAAATAAAGTCTTTCTAAACGAGAACCTTCATAACATTCCACCGTTACGTCGTCTTCATGGCTGTATCTGTTTGTACTGCCGTAGGGACAGTCAAGAAAACTGCTTTCATCTCCCTCACATTTAACGTACGAACGGACAATTGCACCAGATGTGAGCAGACCGAACCGTGAAGACGTTTGTCGTGGGAGATATGATCCCCCGAACCTGTAAGCAGAGGGCAATCTTTCTCAAAGAACAAACATGAACTGTACTTTCACGCAAAAAAAAAAAAAAAAAAAATAATACAAAAATAACCACAGACACAATATCGGTTTTTTTTGTTGTTGTTGTTGTTTGTTTGTTTGTTTGTTTGTTGTGTTTGTTTGTTTTTTGTTTTGTTTTTTTGTTTTGTTTTGTTTTTTGTTGTTGTTTTTTTTTGTTTTTTTTTGGGGGGGGGGGGGGCGGGGGGGATGGGTTTTTTGTTTCTTTGTTTGTTTGTTTTTGTTTGTTTTGTTTTGTTTTGTTTTTTGTTTTTTGTTTTTTTCAAATAAAGTGTAGGGACACTCCGAAAACACATGGCTAAATGGCGATTACTCATTTTGACAATCAGAATTAGTGAAATCGCAGAGTCCAAAAAGCGTAAGAATAGAAGTCTGAATTTGACTTTGGTCACCATGCCGCCTATAGCTGAAACCGCTCATGAAAGCTTGTTCAAAAATCTAAGTCTCTAATAACAATCTTTCACAGAGCACGTAATGTAGTGAATTCAACATGCTATGTGTAAATCTGATTACTACCGAAGTTGTGATACATAAAAAATGCAGCTACTTGCGAAAATGTTATTCATAACAAGATGGCCACCAGCACAATATGTTGTTTCCATTCAGTGACCTGCTGTCGTCGTGGTCGTTGTGTCATGTACGCTGCCCGCGCGCAAACGTACGCAAGCTCTCTGACATCAGGCATGTTGACACAAAGAAAGAACTGGAAACCCTCTCCGTGCCTCTTTGCGCTCGCAAAGCCACAAACACATGAGGTCGTGATAGTTCGCCTAGCTGGATGACGTCACTAACTTTTTGACGTATGCGAGGTTCTACATGGGTGAATGAATTCTTTTAACGAAGTCGTTCCCCTTTGATAGAGTTACTTCCCGCAGGCCTGATTGACAGGCGACAGACGAATACTTACTGGTATCGGAGAAGAGAAACTAAAATAAATATTTCGCCTTTAAACGCCAGATAGCCAACTTTTCTGAAAAGGGCGATAACTCGCAAATCATTTGTGCAGTCATTTCTAGATCGGGCCCTCTAGTCAACGATTATGACTCATTAAGAAACCCCACATTTGAAATCGATTGGTTGAGAATTTTCGGAGATACAGGCATCTAAACTGGGTTCACATGCGATGTCAACTGAGGTACGGTTTACATCAAAACTATAAGAGCGACCAATTCCTAATAGTCACTCTGTTCAGAGTCCGTATTCATCCTATCTACTTCCCAAAAATTGAGTGATTTTAAATAAATATTACGCCTGTAAACGCGAGACAACCAACTGTTCTCAATAGGGCGATAACTCCCAAATCACTTAAGCAATCGCCAAACGCTCGTTTGCTCTAATCTATGATTTTGATATATTTGGAGAACCCAAATTTGAAGCCATTCGGTTGAGTATTTTCGGAGAAACAGGCCTGGACACATATCACACACATCCGCGCGCGCGCGCGAGGACACACACACACACACACACACACACACACACACACACACACAGCACTCACTGGAGACTGAGGAGAAGTGTGTTCAGGAGCACCATGCCCGCCAGTTACAATGTCGCCATTGTCAGAGTTAGACTTACATCATGTCTCTGCGGAGAATGCAAGCGACGTGAGTTTGTTCCACAAAACTTGCCTCTGAACGTAGAAAAATCAGCCCTTCTTGTGATGTTGTTTTCGTTACTATGGAAACAACATAAAAACAACTACGAGAAAATTCGTTTGACGCTTTCTTTACCGTGAGCCGAACAGTTCTCTGCACGCCACGTGTGCGTTGATGTAGTGGTACATGTAAGAGTCACTGTAACCTCGATACGAAGTTCCCCACACACCATTCATGAAAAGTTCCAGGCGACCCGCGTGCATGTCGGTACCGCCACTGAGTCGAATGGGTTTTACAACTGTAATGTCTGGAAAAGAAAATGTGTACAGGGTGCATGAGTTTACACTTAGGAGGAAGAGATCAGTCTCATGCTGAAAACATAATAAGGACAAAATAACGCTCGGAAATAAAGCAGCCGGAAACGCGTTCTTTGATAATAATTATTTGAAGTCTTCCCCGGGAATTGGCACAGATATGAAGAGACGACTAACATGCCTCTTGGGTCAATGCAGCAATGTTGTGAATCACCAAATTTGAAAAAAAAAAAAAACTGAGCTGACCCTTCGCACCACGTGATTGTAATGTGTATATGTCCAGTGTGTGAGGGAATGCGTGTGATTCACGTGATTGTGTTTGGTTCAGTTCGCGGCGCTTTGAGCCGATTCATGAAATTCGGCAAAGCGCCTATATAATACTCATTATTATTATTATTTATTATTATTATCTAACTCTTTGACAGATATATGAAAACTGCGCTGTGCGCCCGCACGGACACACCACATTACTTCAGAACATTTTTAAGTGTAGTTCAATCAACATGAGTAAACATTAGCTGGCATAACGCTGCATGTAACCAGTATAAAACCACGCGTGGACCATAAAATACGTATCTCTTACGATACAAACTTTAGGAATCAAGATTCATACTCGTGTCACAGCTGACGCCGAGTGCGTCTGCGGGGTTACAATTAGTGGTCTCTTCGTCCGTAACTGTAATGGAGCAGTCCGAGAGAGATGTGCTGCCAGAGTTACAGCGGATTTGCCGTCGGTCCATCTCGCCAGGCGCCGGTCCGTAAGAACCCCCGTCGTACATCATCGCTCCCTCCCTACATGAAATAAAGCGAAAAATATCAAGAGATAAAAGACAAGAAAAACTGTTTCAAACGGCATGTAAATCGTCTTCTTTTTTTTTTTTAAGTGGATTCCTCACTATCCACAAATGCTTACGCTGGGTATCCCAATTGTCCGCAGATGGCGTTTTCTATATAGTTGTAGACATACGGGTAGTTTCCACACAGACTGAGCCACACGCCATTATGGTAGATCTCTGCTCGACCCTGGTAATCTTCATCGGGATTCGGCCCGCGCAGTCGAACGTCACCTGGGAGCAGACGATACATTTTCCACTTAAAATTCTCAGCATAGTAGTGCAGTCATATCCCTTCAAAATTCTGTGAATAGAGCCACGTCTTGCTCAGCCACGTCAGTAACAGTAACAACTGTCTCGATTTTTGTGTAGTTTCCATAGTAATGGAAACAACATTATAAGACGGGATGATTTTTGTACGTTCAAAGTCAACTTTTTGTGGCACAAACGCACCTCGCTCGCATTCTCCACAGACGTGATGCAAGTGTAACTCTGCGAATGACCTCATTGTTACTGGCGGGCAGAGTGCCCCTGAATGCACTTCTCCGCTGAAGTGAATGCCGTGTGTGTGTGTGTGTGTGTGTGTGTGTGTGTGTGTGTGTGTGTGTGTGTGTTGTCCTCCCGGATACATGGCATTACAAACGAACGACCATGACGACAGCAGGTGATCATATGGAAACAACATTGGGCTGGTGGCCATCTTGTTTTTATGTTGTTTCCATAGTAATGGAAACAACATAATAGGACGGGCTAAAATTTCCACGTTCATAGGCAAGCATCTGTGGTACAAACGCACGTCACTGCCGATCTCCCGCAGAGACGATTATGCAAGTGTAACTCTGACAATGACGTAAGAAAACCTGCGTCATCGATGCTGGCATGTATGCTGTTCCGAACGCGCTTCTTCTCCTCACTGAGTGCCGTCTGTGCGGATGTGTGTGCGTGTGTGTGTGCGTGTGTGAATTGTGTCCAGGCCCGTTTCTTCGAAAATACTCAACCGAATGGCTTCAAATTTGGGGTATCCAAATTTATCAAAATGTTACATTAGACGATTCAAGCGTGTGATGATTGCTTAAGTGATTTGGGAGTTATCGCCCTTTTGAGACAAGTTGGTTGTCTTTCGTGTACAGGCGTAATATTTATTTAAATCACTCAATTTTTTGGCAGTAGATAGCTTGAATACGGACTCTGAATTGACTCACTACTAGAAAATGGTCGCTCTTATAGTTTTCATGTAAACCGAGCCTGAGTTGACATTGCATGTGAACCCAGTTCAGATGCCTATTTCTCCGAAAATACTGAACCGATCGATTTCAAATTTGGGGTTTCTAAATGAATCAAGATTGTTGAATAGAAGGCCCGATCCAGGTACAATTGCACACATGATTTGCGAGTTATCGCCCTTTTCAGAATAAGTGGCTTTCTGGCGTTTAAAGGCGTAATATTTACCTAAACCACTCCATTTTTTGGACATAGATAGCATGAATACGGACTCTCAACTAAGTGAAGTTTGGAGGTTGTCGCTTTTATACTTTTGGCGTAAGCCGTACCTGATGAAAGTGCTGGTGAACACACTTTAGATCTCAAAATCGCTCCTACTATACATAGATAATGAGCCTGGGGTGCCATAAAAAATATACAAAAAAATTAGAAAAATTCACTGCAGCCGTTATCGTCAGTTGACTCGAAAATTTGTACTCACAGCACATTTCCTCTGCAAGCCACACGCCTCACAAACATCGAAGAAGAGACGCACGCGCACTGACGTAAAGTAAGTGCGTCATGTTTGATTGACGTGATGCTGTTTTTTCTTGGGGGTGTCTCGCCACTTTCTTTCGGAATTCCTCTGTTTGGAGACGTGGTGTTGTATTTTACTTATGCTATGTCGCCATCATCGTGCACTCGCAGAGATGATACGGGATACAACAGACTACAACTCCAATACTTTATGAACAGAATATGCGCGGAGAACAAATTCATGAAAGAAGAAGAATCCAGAACGCTGTGCAGGGGGGCTGCTTACGTCAGATCTAGAACATTCCTCAACTTACTGGAAGGCTCGAAATCTCTCCAAGGTGACGTAATCTACTGACGTTACTGCACCAGCATGTTCTGGGATGGTCTAGAAATTATTTTGCATCGAAATGCAGTATCTTTTCGCAAGAGTCTCTACAACTTGACATGTGGAAAGCGGGAATTTCAGTGGGTTTCGTTTTTGCCACTGACTCACACTCAGAAGCATAATGCAAAGATCTTGGAAACATAAAGATAGTTCACTTACCTCCCTTTGAGGGACAACGCGTAAGAGTTGTCTGCGCGCATTAGCGCGCATCCCGCAGATCTACGCAGTTGTTTGACCCAACCCTACACTAGCCGCCGTAAAACATTTTAAGAAAATAAACAAAAACGAAGATGTCAGCGACTGCCAGGTGGTCTCCCCCCATATATTTCGCATGTGTTTTAGGCCTATGGAAAACATAAGTACTCTCAAAGTTCCGGAGGACGAAAGAAAGATCTAGTTTGGCTTTCACTGCTGTACGTAGGCTACGCAGTGCATTTCGTTCGATGTGTTCAAGTAAAACTAGTACGGAACACAGAAAGATCGAATGTGCGAGAGATCCAAAGATGGACGCATCCGCTGAATACTTCCTGCTAACTCAGCATTAATCATATCTGCGACCGACGATCCAGCAGATTCTATGTTGTGATATGGTTTTACAATGGTTAGAACGAAGTTCAGCCGGATGATTTTGTTCTCTGTGTGTGTGTGTGTGTGTGTGTGTGTGTGTGTGTGTGTGTGTGTGTGTGTGTGTGTTCTGAATTTAGATGCAGGTAGACGCTAGCACAATTTAAGTCACCGTGATTTGTAAAGTTGTCAGGGAAAAAAATTACGCTGTATCTGCGTCAGCCGCGTGTGTTTACTGTTAGTTTACACTGCATGCACACGTACCACTTGAGGTCTTTTTTTTTTTTTTTTCTTTTTTTGGACAAGAAAGCGAAAAAAAAAATGTTTGTTTTTCAACAGGAATACCAAAAGAAGTATTTCCCCGTTTATATTTGTCTGTTATTTGAACAATTCGGCGCAGAACACAATTGCATGCTTTTGTGATCGCTTTCCACTTTCCGCCATGCTGTCACTATAGGGGCCAGATCTAGGATGCGCGCTAATGCGGGCAGACAACTCTTCGCGTTGTCCCGCTATATGTCTCTCTTACGACACTCTCTGGAGCACAGAGTCTTTCAGTGGAAAGTACCTCTGTGCACAGTGGGGAAATGGCGCTCACTGCGCTACCGTGACGGGCCTAAATTGTCTCGGTGCTCTCAAACACAAGGTCGCGCACTATGTCATCCTTGACCAGCTTTGAACCCAGAGGGATCCTCAGTGGCGCAAGTGATTAGCAGGCTGTCTTCAGAGTGAAAGTAGGCGTGTTTCTGAATCAGAGACATACATAACCTGTCTCTGTCTGAATGGACAGATCTATTATTACATTCAGTCCTAGAGCACGGGTGTGTATGCTTTTGTAATCGTCTCTTATTCCACCACAAGGCAGGTACGTGATCGTCTGCACCGTGCAATAATACTTGCCTGTAGAGTGCAACACCCTTGCCTGTCAGAGTGCAACCCCCTTGCCGTTTACTCACATCCTGTTGGATCAGTCTACCACGTAAACAGTGCCATCAAAGCGCAACAATAATTGTCCGCTGGCAAAGATTTTGCCCAAACGAAAAGTGGTCGGATATTCAAGACTTCGTTTCAAATCGAATCATATGACACACAAGTCTCTGCTTTTCTAAAAAAAAAATTCGCCATTTTTAAAAATGGCGCTGGGTGTAAGCAGTCACATTTTCACGCCCCGCCGAAAAGGGACTGCACTCTGGAGTCTAATCTTACGAGGGCAGGAGTGACGCGTCTTTCTGATTCCAAGGTCTTTGCATAATGTGTGTGTGTGTGTGTGTGTGTGTGTGTAGGGGGAGGGGGGGTGCGTGCGTGCGCGCGCAAGCGCGCGTCTAAGGCGAGAGAGAGAGAGAGAGGGTCTCTTCTCCGATACCAGTAAGCAATCGTCTGTCAGTCAGGTCTGCGGGAAGTAACTCTGTCAAAGGGGAACGACTTTATTACAAGAATTCATTCACCCATGTAGAACCTCGCATACGCCAACAAGTTGTGACGTCAACCAGCTAGGCGAGCTCACACGACCTCATGTGTTTGGGTTTTTGCAAGTGCATAGAGGCACGATAAGGGTTTTCAGTACTTTCTTTATGTCAGCATGCTTGATGTCAGAGAGCTTGCGTTCCGGCGTGTGCGCGCGGGCTGCATACATGACACAACGACTACGACTGTGACTGCAGCAGGTCATTGAATGGAAACAACATATTGGGCTGGTGGCCATCTTGTTTATTGTCAAAGTGTTTTCTTTGCGACAATATTGGTACCAAAGTATCAAATCGCTTGTAGTCTGTTTTCGCTGCGAATGATGTTCGACCTTGCCTTACGTCAATGGAGGTTAAGTAGAATACAGGCGGAGGCTATATATATATAGGCATCTGGTCTTTTTTCCACCGCCTGAATACTACTATTTTGTGTAAACTGGCCAGCGGAATAAAACGGGAGCGGTTTAAATCAAAGCTAAGTAGATTCTCTTTATCAGTTTATCCCCCTCACACCTTACCTCCTCGAACAAAATAAAAGGCCTACCTTTGTTGTTTCTGGTTGTTTTTTTTTTTGTTTGTTTTTTTTTTTTTTGTTGTTGTTGTTGTTTTTTTTTAAGCTAAACAGATACGCCCTTTTAGTGGTAATAACACGTTACCGCTGAAAACGTTGACAATGTCCATTTCTCGAAAATCGCTACTGAACTCAGCTGACGCCTCGTGTAGCATTGATACTGTCTGGATTCTTTCAAGTCTTGCTGTAGTCACATATTAATGATTTTTTTTTCTTTACGACGAACTGACATGAAATGGTGTATGTGTTAAACAAATCATAGCGTTGACTGTTTACAGAAACAACATTTATCACGCATGGTAACTTGAACAGATTCCAAAGGTGTGCACCTCTCAACTGAAGCACGTACCTGCACTGCTAAGAATGAACTGACAAATGTAACGCAAACAACACGTTAGAGATAAGTGAAGAGCGGGCTTGGGGGGGGGATATGTTAACAGAACTTGATCCCTCCAAAGCCCTCCCATTTATAACAAAAAGTGGGTTATCAGGCATGGCCGGCGCACATCAAACAATTATTTTCAAACAAGTCTGTCTTACACAGATTACAACGTGAACATTGTAGACAATAAATCGCAAACTGAAATGAATTTTTGACAATAACACAATAGTGATAATATCAATAAACCAACCGGTACCATTTCTTCTCTGCTACTGTGGCAACACACCAGACACGAAGGGTGAAAATGAATCCACGATATCCCGACAGCCCAATCTTCATATGAATGTCTTGTAATTCGTTGGATATATGAGTCGGTTGTTTTGTTGTTGTTGTTGTTGTTGTTGTGTTTGGTTGGTTGTTGTTGTTGTTGTTGTTGTTGTTGTTGTTGTTGTTGTTTCAGAAGTACATGTTATGTATGATTGTTTTGTGTTCAGTCTGTTCTGTAAAACACCTAGAATACTGCTCAATATCGCTAGATAAATGTCTTGTAGAAGTGGTAGTAGTGGTGGTAGTAGTATTTGTTGTTGTAGTAGTAGCAGTAGTAGTTCCAGAGTGAGTCTATCACTCAATCTCTTGTACCTACGACCCGACAGCTCAAGTTACAAATAAAGTTACAATCCCAATATGTTGGGTTGTGACAAACCAGTTCTTAACAATAATTATTATTCCGAGCGTCTTACCTTCCTTTGCAGCATTGGCTATCACCAGAAGACCGAAAGTGGCAAGCAATGCACACCAGGGTCTCCGGTGTACTGAAACATAACGTGTATGTATCCTGTGATTAAACAATAACCCTGTCCAGAGAGAAGCGGAGAGAGAGAGAGAGAGAGCTTAATTTTTTTTTTATATAGACATGCACAATCATGTAAGTAATACAAAACTGACAATGAATGCACAACATTTACCTACAGCGGAAAAACATCCCCAAAGAGAAATTTTTACATTGTGTCTTCACAAATGGCCGTCCAACAAGAAATCCAGAAACTCAAATATGTATGATCATTACAATTTGTACCAAGTCATGTCAGTCAGACATTTAGGAGGAAAAAACACAGAAATTACTGCTACTATGCTTGCTTTAAACACACAATACAACACAATACAACACAACACAACACAACACAAATCATAGCAATATAATAACAACACAACACACAACACAACACAAATCATAGTAATATATTAACAACACAACACAACACACAATACAACACAACACAACACAACACAAATCATAGCAATATAATAACAACACAACACACAACACAACACAAATCATAGTAATATATTAACAACACAACACAACACACAATACAACACAACACACAACACAACACAAATCATGGTAATATAATAACAAAACAACACAACACATTACTTACAACCAGAAAGTGGCATCGCGCCGAAATGCGTTGTGGTCACTAAATAAGTCTTCACAATTCGACGGTTAACCACAAACTGCCTGGAACGTTCTCACCTCGCACTTCCTGGTTATGCCCAGGCTTCAACAGGCATTGGTCAAAGAAAAGTACACTTGCACGGGGAAGAAAGATAACGGCTGAAAGGGCCCAGTACAACCACCCGTTCAATCACCCACCACCACCCATCCAACACCCACAAGTTGAGAATGTTCACATTTAACTCTATGTTCGAAAGTGAACGACTTAGTTATGTTCGACAGCCTGGGAAGCCGGGTGTTTTAGTTCTAGAGAAATGCGAAGCTCTAGCACTGAAATTAAAGGTCGCCTGATTCTGTATGGACATTAAGAAATGAAAATTATAAACGTCCATCGTCATTTGACGATACATGTACTAATAGCGCATCAAGATAAAATGATTATGTGCATGTACTTGTCCTTCGCATTCACTCATAATAACGTAATAACAACGCAACGCCACACCACACCTCACCACACAACGCCACACACACACACACCACACCACACCACACCACACCCCACACCACACCACGTACACCACACCACACAACACATGTACTTGTTATCATCGCTATCATCTCCTAACTTATTCTGCCCGTGCAACGACTGTAGTCATAACAGTCATTAGTATGCGAAATCTTCGTTCTGTTCCTTCGTTGCTAACCGTTACCAGGTTTTCTTGGAGTCAGTTATCTCCCTTAGAAACGGTTGCGCTTTTTCTTTTTTTTTTTTTTTCGTTGGTTACCGTTGTCCGCGTTTTCTTTCGGTCGTTTATGCGGTATAAAGAAAGGCGGTTTGGTCACGGTGTCACCGCGGGAGCTTCAGGCATATAATGGTAGCGTTAGTGTTAAAAGTGTTAAGGTATAGAAACACTCCAGAAAGATCTCTCTCTCTCTCTCTCTCTCTCTCACACACACACACACACACACACACACACACACACAGCCACACACACACGCGCGCGCGCGCGCGCGCGCCGGGTGTGAACGTTCTTTTCAAGATATTGCATTAGCTGCTAAATCGATACTGCTAAAACCGGTGCCTTGGGGTCGTTCCTACATGACTATGTTACAGTAAATCTGTTTGCAGTACAGTTGCATTTGATACACCGCCAGATAAGGACAGACAATAAGTGTTTGCTGATAGCTCGAAAAAGGGCCTAACTTGGCTTGCGTTGTCCTTGTTTCGACCGATATTTCATGACATTGTCCGCGTATTGGGAACAACTACAAATCACACCAGGACTTTCGCGTAGCCCGACAACACTCTCGATAAGAAGGTATTTATTTTTCAAAATTACTTTCCCGTCTAAGCCACTACGTGCGTATCTTGCGTGCAAAGCAATTCAGGGCCTACAAGAGCTATGCACACAGAGGGTTATCTTGCTAACAACGAGAACTTTCATGAATAGGAGATATGTTGCCATAGACAGCTTGTGCAGGTAGCTTAGAACTCGCCTTAATTTATGTAAAAATTTTGCAGGCAAATCTTCCATTTCTGGTCGTAATTGTGTAAAGTAGCTCAAATCCATTCAGCAGAAAGCAGTTGTTTTTAATGGTTTTCATTAAGTATGGCAAATGTCGTCAGCACACAAATGTGTAGATTAAATCAAGACAGGCTTTGTAGAAAACATCGTGCACTCCATAAGAACACTAGTGCACTGCCTGAGCACACTAAAAGGTCTACAAAAAAGGCACAGCAATATGAAGTCACGGAGGAGAGATTTCATATTTATAATGGTTCATTGTCGTCCCACGCTCTGGATGAAAACTCGATTGTTAGGGGTTCTCCTATTCAACGACTACACGAAAACGTTATTATTGTGTTCACAAGAAATGCCCAAAATGTAAAACAGAAAGATAATTATGACAAAATGTATATCTCAGAATTTCCCAAGCTGCAATAGTTGTGCACAGGGCTTCAGAAAATTTTAACCCTTAACAAAATTTGAGCAGTAGACATGGGCTAGCTAGAAATGCATGGTAATATGAAATGCTTCCATACTCTGTGTGTGTGTGTGTGTGTGTGTGTGTGTGTGTGTGTGTGTGTGTGTGTGTGTGTGTGTGTGTGTGTTATGTTTTGTGTCAGAAAGTCGTGTTGTGTTTCAGAAAGTCGATGGAAGTACTGTGCGAGACTGGCAATTAAGAATTAAGTGCTTCAAGTTGGTTTTGTGATTAATTGAAGGAAAATTAGCCACGGGCGGAGGTGTTTTGCGCATTCTATTTCCACGCAGTCTATAAGTGATAATTATTGATAGTCACAATTTTTTTTTAATTTCTTTTAAAAAACAAACAAAGTCTCTCTCTCTCTCTCTCTTTAACACACACACACACACACACACACACACACACACACACACACACACACACACACACACACACACACACACACACACACACACACACACACACACACACAGAGAGTATGCATCTATGCGGTATGCACTGGCTTCAGGTGATTATACACCCAGTAAGGCGGACATCCTTTCAGAAACTAAAACACCGAAGCCATGGCGTAACTGGCTGGCACTGGCCCAAACACTCCCAAAACAAGTTGTCAGAAGTCCAGTGCTAGGCAAACATAGATCTCAAACAAACTAATGAGAGTAAAGTAATCTGCTTTCGGAATACAGAATTCAACACTGACACTGGATGGACAGAACAGCACGGGCAGCCGTAAAACTCCACCTAAATGCAAACAGTTGAAGTTGATTTTTTTTTTTTTTTTTTTTTTTGGGGGGGGGATTTGTTTGTTCATGTCGATGACATTAACATGTTACGCCCGCACCGAGATACTAAGTGGCTGCACGATCATAATTTATAATGCACTCAGAGATCAAAACCGTAACGCTGAACACACATCAATAAGCCAACATTAAGCTTCCTGTTCAAAATCGCTTTTGAACTGCAGCATGAAAAGGCACCACTGCATGGGTACACTGTTTACCTAAGCGGGAGGAGGGGGTGGGGTCATGAGAGTGGAAGAGAGCATGATTTTTAAAGCTATGGCAGTATGAGCCTTGGGGGTGCAGTTTCTCGACTTTGTGAAAGTTCTACTCCTTCCTTGTCTGTCTGTCTGTCCATTGCTCAGAACCAGGACATACAGGAAAGCTCCACTGTTCACATGTTTATGTCTAATCACTGCCTACACAACTGCCGTCTAGAAAGCTGTTCCAAACGACAATTGCCAAGGAACACTGGCACTAAAACGTAAAGTTTGGTTTTCACACTTAAATCAACAACTAACTAGCAAACATACACACACACACACACACACACACACACACACACACACACACACACACACACACACTTTCGATTATAGCTCAACTATCGAACTGGAAACTCGAATGGGGTACCATGTTTATTACGCTGTGGATAGCAATACATGATCCGTAACTTTAAAGAACAGTAAAGTGTATGTTTAAAGATCGTAATATGCAGTTTTCCTGTCAAATGTACACCAATTACATTTTCTGCAGAGTCATCACATAATACTCGCGCAAAGCACAAGCCCATTTCCGCCTTCATTCTGCGAACGCTCAAGCCTTCAGGTAATGTCCCGTGTAAGTCGTCAGTTTCACCAGTGTACGTCTGTCTATGTTTGTAAAATTAATGTGCGTGAGTGTCGGTGAGTGATCGGCGCACTGAGTTTTATGCTAAAGAAGTGCGTCCTACAAATATCATTTATGACGATGATGATGATGATTATTATTATTAGTATTAGTATTATTTACTAGTGTTATTAACTAGTTGTCTGATAGGACTGATGCACATTATAGTAAATAATACTATAATGTGCATCAGTCCTATCAGACAACTCGAAAATCCGGGTTACTCTCTGTATTACACTTTTTTAACAGTGTACTGTCTTCAAAGTCAACACAGTTTTTTACTTTTAATTTCAGTGGTGTTCATTAACCTTGTGTCACTGCACTAGTTACACACTTTATACTTTGTATAACAAGAAAAGAAGTTGTTATAAACCAGCAAAGCTGTGTGTATGTGTGAGGGTATGAACGAGTGTGATATACATATAATTATGTGTATGTATTTGTGTACTATGCCAGGTGTCAATTTTGTGTTTGTTTTTGTATGAGTTGTGTGTGTGTGTGTGTGTGTGTGTGTGTGTGTGTGTGTGTGTGTGTGTGTGTGTGTGTGTGTGTGTGTGTGTGTGTGTGAAATGTCAAAAACAAGAATTAAAAAAAGAAACAATACCAATAAAATGCAACATTAACCTAGATATAAGAATACACTTGTATACGTGTAAAGAAACGGTTTCTTGAAAGGTGCCGTTAATATCAATGAGTGATATACGGTAGTCCACCTGAATTTCAGGAGATTTTTTTAGCGGAATTACAACTTCAACTTCATCCTTAAAGACCTTATCTTATTTCCCATCAGTTTTCAAGCGAAAAGCTTGGTCACAAGGAGATGCCCCCCCCCCCCCCCCCCCCGCCAAAATCCCTTCAATGAAGTATTAAACAGCAACAACGAGTTGCTATTGTTAGCCAGTTAAGTTCTGTATTTGCAGTTTATTCCACTTTATCTTATATTTATTACACGCATTTGCAAAGCCGCTCATTCTAAATATCTTTACTGTGAAGCACACTTGACAGAGGTTCTTACAGTTCGAAATGTCACTGAATCAATGAATGGGGTCGCTGTTTTTCGCCTATTACATCTTGTGTGCGGGAAACGCCGCATTGCACGTGGAAATTGATATCATCGTCACATGCGTGCATGATACATGTACCATGTTAGTAAACCAGTTAAGTCAGTAGCACATGGGTCCAAACAAGAGATGGTACAATGAACAAATCATTTAAGAAATACGTCAATGAACTTTTCACTATACACATTATCCTATCAGTTGAAACCAGAAGGCTCTAAAATGGCATATCTCCACTGATGTAGGGACAATAGATGTCTTGAATCTTGAATAATTAGAATGTGGATAGGTGGGTGTTCGGGAGTTTCACGTCCTTTTCCACCACTTAAGGGTGATATTAAAGATAGGGCAACGAGAAAAACAAAAGGCCAGCACAATACTTGGCCCCAGCCGGGATTCTTGAATAAAATGGTTTAAACAGGTTTATTCAAATTATATCTTGAATAATTAGAAATGGACACATCTTGAGTGACCCTGAGGAGTACAAAGGCAAAAGCTTATGGGTCATATTAGACACTCTCTATGACTACATGGTTTTGAGCGGTTTTTTTTATCTCTTCAAGACATTGTGGCAGCGAGACAGGGCACGCGTCTGACCAGTGTTTACTGGCTTGTAGAGAACCCGGCGTTATCCTTGCCAGCAGGTTCAGAATGAAACATGTAGCTGCCGTAGTAGCGTTGACCGTTGCCTGGGTCCTTGTGAAGACGTGGCAACTTGACCGCCGGTGGGTCTTCCTGCGTGTAACGCTCAAGTGTACTGTAGAACGACTGGCCCGCTGGCTCCTTGGGCAACTTTGCACTGTAAACAAGCACACAGTCACGCACGCACGCACGCACGCGCGCACACGCGCACACGCACACACACACACACACACACACACACACACACACACACACACACACACACACACACACAATGTTCATTTTGGGTTTTTTTGTTGTTGTTGATAATCAAAAGTTTATTTTTGTTCCGTTGATCGTAGGAAGTAATTGGCGTTGTTTAGCATGTCAGTCGAATCAGTCATACACTACACTGGAGCTTCAGAAATGTCAGTTTCTGATCAGCGCCTACATACTGTGTAATAATTAAACATTACACAAAATGGTTTTCCCTGTAATCTCGATTTTTTTTTTGTGTGTGTGTTCTTTATGTTAGATTTTTTTTTTTATTTTTTTTTTTTTTGGGGGGGGGGGTATTGCTTTTTTTTTCTTTTCTTTTTTTATTGGGGGGGGAGGGGGTGCTTTTTAGCTTTTTTGAGGGGGTGGCTTGTTTCTTTGTTTGTTTATGTATGTAATTTTGTGTTCTGTTGGGGGGTTTTGGGTGTTTTTTTTTTTTTTTTTTTTTTCGTTTGTTTTCTATACGGTTTTGGTATTTATGTCGCTCTGTGGGTAGGAAGGGGGACGAAGGTTATAACAGGCTCACCTGTCCTGATCTGTGTCCTTCTTCTTGTCACCAGCCCTTCTCCTGAAGCGGCAGGCAACCACCACACAAACAAGAACGACGAAAAGGGGGATCCCGGTTGAGAGGCCGATAATGAGCAACATATCTGAAACAGACAGAGTTCAGCTGGTGTTCCCACTAATCGCAGTGCTCCACCTCTTTGGTTCTAAACACAAAGCCCAAACTCGAGGTCAGTTTTGATGTTTTCTTTTTCTCCGAAAAACCGCTGCCAAAACCTGTGGCATTCCACCGAAACTGAGGCAGACCTAGTATTACAACTATTCATTGTAACGCCATTGCAAGGTTGCCATAATGGAATTTTTACTGATCATATTCTAAGTTTATCTTGTTCATGCTCAAAACTGTTTCTCTGTATCTCCAGCATACGCAACGAAATAAATCTGTTTAAACCAAATCTGGAACGAAAACAAACCTGGGGGAAAAGTGCCAGACAAGTACGGTGTGCAGACAGATATACATGCAAACTCGTATTATTGACCGAACCATGTTCGTAAATACGGGAGGAAATTTCACAACTCTGCCCAAAACAATAGGCATGACTCCTTTAATTTAACTTCCATTCCTTAAGCACTGCTAAAATTACTTACCACTGCCGTTACTTGTCAGCTTGACCAAACTACGAAAAAAAAAAAAAAAAGAATTGTCATTAAGAAATGAACTGCTGAAATATATATATAAACTTGTTACATATCGATGACAGAAATTCTCTGTCCATGATCACTCATGAGAGATATTATATTTACAATTTGAAAGTCAAGTACCACCTTATGTGCGTCATCAGTGTAGTATGTTCTGTATATTACATTGAGCTTGTAAAGCACATTATGCTGATGAGGTTAGGCGCTGTATAAAAAAAGTTTATTATCATTATTATTACATATATCATTATTACCATTATTACTATTATTATTACTAACCCCTCCAGACTGACCTGCAAGTCGGAACGCCGCCCTCTTCATGACATATCTCTCCTTCGGCGCATCCTATCCATTCCTCGTACAGTTCACAAGCGGATGTGTTGTCACTTGCTGGTGTCAATGAAAGGAAGTGTTTAATGAACTGTGTTACAGATTTTTGCACGAGGGCGGGGGTGGACTCTAGTCACAAAGACTGCACTGCTGGTTTAAAAGAGTACAGAGCGTCTCCAAGGTGCGCGGAATCTGAATGGTCTTTGATTTGAAGTATATGGCCTATGTGGCCTGTTCAGACACTAATAATTATCGTTGTCAGAGGAAAGCTCTCTCTCTCTCTCTCTCTCTCTCTCTCTCTCTCTGGCTGGGAGCCAAAACTTCGTTTTGTTTTTCGCTGGACCATAGTATTTGATATCACCCACATGCTTTACACGTTAAAATCGATAAGAACCAACCAACCAACCAACTCTCTCTCTCTCTCTCTCTCTCTCTCTCTCTCTCTCTCTCTCTCTCTCTCACTGGGAGCCAAAACTTCTGCTTTGTTTTGTGTTTCGTCTCCCCCTCCCCTCCCCCACGTCGTCTTTGATATCACCCATATGTTTTCACACACACACACACACACACACACACACACACACACACACACACACACACACACACACACACACACACACACACACACCACTCTTGGTGCCTTACACACAGTTTACCATTCATTCCGCCAAGTTTAACTCCCGTCACGGACCCATTGTAGCCCAAGACGGATATATTCTCCTTTCTGATCGCAATCAAGGCCAGGACGAGCGAGGCAGCTGATGAATCCACTGCGGAATTCTCCACAACCCCTTCGTTATCGAATATCAGACTGCCGCGGCTGAAAACAACAGAGAAACTCGTGGAAGCGGGGGATGTGTGTGTGTGTGTGTGTGTGTGTGTGTGTGTGTGTGTGTGTGTGTGTGTGTGTGTGTTGTTTTTTTTTTTTGTTTTTTTTTGGGGGGGAAGGGAGGGAGAGGAAGGGGGGGTTGGGGTCCGA
Source organism: Batillaria attramentaria (assembly GCA_018292915.2). Lineage (NCBI taxonomy): Eukaryota > Metazoa > Mollusca > Gastropoda > Batillariidae > Batillaria > Batillaria attramentaria. The sequence goes on from JACVVK020000378.1 coordinate 369,120, forward strand.
GGGACGGAGGCGGGGTGGGGTTGGTTGGGGGGAGGGTGGGGGGTGGAAGTAGACAATACTCTTTTCATGAAGGGAAGTAATGTAACTGTTTGTGATTTTCCCTTAGTTTTGACTTCTAAACCTTGAATCGGTTATGAAAACGAGTAGCTCTCGAAAAAAACACCACCACCACCACCACCACCACCAACAACAACAACAACAACAACAACAACAACAACAACAACAGCAACAACAACAACACTGCTCTCGCAAAACACACACTCGTTGCATGAAACACACACACACGCACACACACACACACACACACACACACACACACACACACACACACACACACACACACACAGTGTACCTGATGTTCTTGACAATGACAGTGAGCAAACCTGTGGCGTCGTGCTTTTTCAGAATGGCGAAAAACTGAAACATCAGAAACACATGTTATGAACGGACACAGTTTCCAAAAATGGATCACATTTTCACTATGTAACCGGGCGTAAAACCCCTGACATACATAAGTATAAGCACACTATAAGCAAATTACAAAGATCGGTTGGCGGAAATGCATTTAGCAAAACAAAAAAAAAAGTTTAGTAAGTACTTGTGCCCCAGCTTCCTCTTTCAGATCCTCAAAGGCTGCGCTCAGATTTCCGCTGAAGACGATGTCTACTGTAATTTCGAATTTCAGATGTCTACTGCCTGTAACACAGCAATGGATACAATTATGCTGATTGTACACACACACACACACACACACACACACACACACACACACACACACACACACACACACACACACACACACACACATGCAGAGTCAGAGAGCTGGACAAACCGACAGACAGACAAACAAACGGGCAGACGGGCAGACAGACATAGAAAAAGAGTCGATTCGAGGACCCGGGAACGGGCTTTAACGTGCTAGGAATCGAACAAGGCAAAAGCCAGCACAGAGTTGGGGTTCTCAGCCAAGAATGGCACTCTCAACCCGAACATCGACAGTCTGGGACAATGCTCTACTCCCTCGGATTTCCTTGTTCCCAAGAGACAGACAGAGAGGGGAAGGGTAGAGGCAAAAACACACAGACACAGAAAGGGGTGAGTGGGTAAGGGTTTAACGTCTTTTTTTAAGGGCGATATGAAAGACCAGCACAAATACTTCTCCCCAGCCGGGATTTGAACTCACGACCTGAGCATTGGAAGTCCAATGCTCTTCCGCTCGGCTATCCCGGCTTCCCACAGACGGGACAACGAGAAAAAGACCAGCACAAATATCTGTCCCCAGCCGGGATATGAGCTCACGACCCGAGCATTGGAAATCCAACGGTCCACCGCTAGGCTACCCCGGCTCCCCACAGACAGACAGACAGACACACAGACACACAGACAGACAGACAGGAACAGTAAGTGTCAACGTGTCAGGACTCGGCTCACCAACACAACGTCCATCCTCCTTCATCGTGTAGTTCTGCTGGCAGACACAAGAGAAACTGCCTTCAGAGTTCACACAGACCAGGTTGTCCTCGAGGGAGCAGTTGTGGGCGTTCCTTTCACATTCGTTGATATCGTCGTCACAGCTCTTCCCTTCCCAGCCTGGTTTGCAGCGGCAGGTGCCGTTGACATTGTCACATGACTGGACGTTGACTCCGGTACAGTTGCATTCAGATTTGCATTCTTCCCCGTAAAAGCCGTCCGGGCAGGCTGGATATAAGATAATAACAACAGCCTCATGTAAAAAAAAAAAAAAAAAAAAAGTCGTAAGTGTGTCCCTCAATTCTCTATGTGTCTTGATAGGAACAAGCTCCACAAAACCGTGTTCGCTTCCATCTTTCTTTTCTATTTTTTTTTTCTTTTTTTAATTCTTTACTCTGTTGTTGACATTGATGTTTTGTCTTGTAATGTTGTAATTTCTATAGTTTTTTTTATTTGTCTTTGTTTGTTGCTGTTTTGCTTGATTGTTTTTGTTTGTTTGTTTGTTTGTTTGTTTGTTTGTTTGTTTGTTTTGGGGGTGTTAGTTTTTTTGTTTGTTTGATTGATTTATTAGTTGTTTTTTGGGTTGTTGGGTTTTTGTGAGGGTTTTTTGTTTGTTTGTTTGTTTGTTTTTTTGGGGGTTGCTTTTTGTTTGTTTGTTTGGGGTTCTTTTTCTTTGGTTTCCGGTGGGGTGTGGGGGTGTCTTCTTGTTGTTTTGGGTGTTTGGTTTGATTTTTGTCGTCTTTGTGTGTGTGCTGCCTTTTTCGGGAGGGGGGAGGGAGGGCAGAGCCGTGAATCCTCTAAATAGGCAAGCTGTCATTCAATATCGCTTGACTGAGTAATTGCCAGAGAGAACAAAAGTGAACTGAATAATTTCAGAAAGCAAGCGAGTGAGCGGTTGAGTTAGAAAGTAATGACGCTCAACACTACCAGTGCCAAAAGGATCCAAACACTCTCACAAAGAATAAGAATAAGCGCGTACCAAAAAACAAGAAAAAAAAAATACAAAGCGACCAACAAGCCCGTTTTCGTATCTTCCTGCGTACCTTCGCACTGGTCATCAGCATCTTTGACGTAACCAGTTTTGCAGGTGCAGATATAACTGCCTGGTGTGTTAAGGCAGTCTGCGTTCTCACCACATAGTTTCTGGTCGCACTCATTGACGTCATCCCCACACTCGTCTCCGCCCCAACCTTGCCTGCAGTTGCACGTGCCGTCGACTGGGTTACATGACGCTGTGTTGGTGGAGTTGCATGTGCAGTTCGATGAACAATTCTCGCCAAACGTTCCCTCTGGGCAGGCTGGGTAAAAGTGGAGCCACAAAGACAAATCAAAAGATTTCTGTGTCATCGACAGATTAGAGAGAAAACAAAATTAATATTCCGAACTTTACTCAGAGAGTTTCCCTCAAATTACAAAGAAAAAAATCACGCGCTTTGTGTAACTTTGACGTCATGTTTGCCGTGCGAAAATGAGGCACAGGAAAAGTCGAAAAACCGGGGGAGAACATTTAGGTGGTAAGACAAAACTGAACAGGATCTTCTAAAAGAAAGTGAACAAAGAAAAAGAGAAAAAAAATGACAGCAATTTCGTGTAGATGTGGCATTCCTCCACGTGACCGATGCACATGACGTCACTGTTCAGTAACGATCGTCACGTATTAGTATAATATATTAGTCATGACAAAACTGCCAGATCAGTGAATGGCAAAGTAAGCGTCTGACTTATCCCGTGATTCACCTCTGCACGTGCTCCTGTCGTCGTTCAGCAGGTAGCCGGGGTAACAGCTACATGTGAAGGTTTTCCCGTCGGAAGATTCCTGACACTTGTGATCACATGTCCCCATTTTACACCATTCCACCTCTGGAAACAATAAGACTTAGGTTCTTGAACATACTTCTTTGGTCATGGAAGACTCTCTCTCTCTCTCTCTCTCTCTCTCTCTCTCTCTCTCTCTCTCTCTCTCTCTCCTTGCGCAGCGTAAAGCCCTAAATAACTAACTAAATAACTCTCTCTCTCTCTCTCTCTCTCTCTCTCTCTCTCTCTCTCTCTCCCCCCCCCCTCGCGCGGCGTAAAGCCCTCTCTCTCTCTCTCTCTCTCGTAGTTGTAGCGACGGCAAGTTGTAATACTGGTTTGCGGACCGAAACCTTCCTACGTTGGAAAATAAAGGTTCATTTTAGTTCATGCCCCCCCCCTCTCTCTCTCTCTCTCTCTCTCTCTCTCTCTTTCTCTCTCTCTTCTGTGCTGTGGGTTGTTATCCCAACACAGTCAAAATCTTTTTGGTACCTCTCTCTTAAACGGCACCATCAAGGTGGAGACAGAACTTTAATACCATCACTCCATTTCTCCCTCCATGTCCGTCCCTCTGCCCTTCCTATATACATTAGCCGTGAATGGAAAAGTGTAACTTACTTATGAATGTGCACTTCACGCCATCAGGGTCCTCCAGCTCGTACCCACTGTTGCAAAAACACGTTTCGTTTCCATTTTGTACCATGCAGCCGCCATTCTCTGTGTCACACTGTGTTTCCGTGCATTCAGTCTTTGCTGCACGGCAAACAAACGGAGCGAATCTATGGTGATTCCATTAGACACCGAAGAAATGTTAAGATCAAAGTGTTGACAGGTTGGTGTCGGATTCATTCGTAATACAGGAAGGTCAAGAATGAAGGAAGGGTTTCAAAATGCAATAACTCTCTCTCTCTCTCTCTCTCTCTCTCTCTCTCTCTCTCTCTCTCTCTCACACACACACACACACACACACACACACACACACACACACACACACACACACACACACACACACACACACACACCACGCGCGAGAAAGACACAGACAGACGACATTATAGGATGGACAAATAAAATGGGATGGGTGAGGGTGGGGGGAGGTGCAAAGTGTCATGTTTCAAGTTATATTTCTGCCTGGAAACCCATGTATATTGCATTTTTTTTTTTAAACGCGAATATTAACCAATTCAAATGTAAAACATTTTACTTATCCCCCCCAAAAAAGAGAAATTCTTTTTCCAAGAGAAGAAAATGGTAAAATGAAAGTATTGAAAAATAATCCCAGAAAATGCACCAGAGCGAAATTCACACCTATACATGAGGAGCCATCGTTGGCCAGTACGTAACCAGGTCTGTGACAAAAACATGTGTAAGATCCCGGCGTGTTCTGACATCCCTGAGTACAGCCGTGTGTGACGCTCAACCTGCACTCGTCAATATCTGGAAAATACCAATGAGTGCATAAACAACACGTTCAACTCTCCGAAACTGTTGTAAGTATTAACTTCCAGTTTTATGGGTAGAATGGCAAAACGCAATGAAACTGTTGTAAGTATTAACTTCCAGTTTTATGGGTAGAATGGCAAAACGCAATCAAACTGTTGTAAGTATTAACTTCCAGTTTTATGGGTAGAATGGCAAAACGCAAAACTATTGTAATTATTATTAACTTCCAGTTTTATGGTTAGAATGGCAAAACGCAATCAAACTGTTGTAAGTATTAACTTCCAGTTTTATGGGTAGAATGGCAAAACGCAAAACTATTGTAATTATTATTAACTTCCAGTTTTATGGGTAGAATGGCAAAACGCAAAACTATTGTAATTATTATTAACTTCCAGTTTTATGGTTAGAATGGCAAAACGCAATCAAACTGTTGTAAGTATTAACTTCCAGTTTTACGGGTAGAATGGCAAAACGCAATCAAACTGTTGTAAGTATTAACTTCCAGTTTTATGGGTAGAATGGCAAAACGCAATCAAACTGTTGTAAGTATTAACTTCCAGTTTTATGGGTAGAATGGCAAAACGCAAAACTATTGTAATTATTATTAACTTCCAGTTTTATGGTTAGAATGGCAAAACGCAATCAAACTGTTGTAAGTATTAACTTCCAGTTTTACGGGTAGAATGGCAAAACGCAATGAAACTGTTGTAAGTATTAACTTCCAGTTTTATGGGTAGAATGGCAAAACGCAATCAAACTGTTGTAAGTATTAACTTCCAGTTTTATGGGTAGAATGGCAAACCGCAATCAAACTGTTGAAAGTATTAACGTCCAGTTTTATGGGTAGAATGGCAAAACCCAAAACTATTGTATGTATTATTAACTTCCAGTTTTATGGTTAGAATGGCAAAACGCAATGAAACTGTTGTAAGTATTAACTTCCAGTTTTACGGGTAGAATGGCAAAACGCAATGAAACTGTTGTAAGTATTAACTTCCAGTTTTATGGGTAAAATGGCAAAACGCAATGAGACTGTTGTAAGTATTAACTTCCAGTTTTATGGGTAGAATGGCAAAACGCAATCAAACTGTTGTAAGTATTAACTTCCAGTTCTATGGTTAGAATGGCAAAACGCAAAACTGTTGTGAGTATTAACTTCCAGTTTTATGGGTAGAATGGCAAAACGCAAAACTGTTGTAAGTATTAACTTCCAGTTTTATGGGTAGAATGGCAAAACGCAAAACTGTTGTAAGTATTAACTTCCAGTTTTATGGGTATAATGGCAAAACGCAATCAAACTGTTGTAAGTATTAACTTCCAGTTTTATGGGTAGAATGGCAAAACGCAAAACTATTGTAAGTATTAACTTCCAGTTTTATGGTTAGAATGGCAAAACGCAATGAAACTGTTGAAAGTGTTAACTTCCAGTTTTATGGGTAGACTGGCAAAACGCAATGAGACTGTTGTAAGTATTAACTTCCAGTTTTATGGGTAGAATGGGCAAAACGCAATGAAACTGTTGTAAGTATTAACTTCCAGTTTTATGGGTAGAATGGCAAAACGCAATCTGACTCTGAAAGGTGTACGAAAGCCTTTCAAATTCTCATCTAAATGAATACGCGGTGCGGTATCTTTTTTCCCGGAAGGATGTCCAATCAAATTCGATCCGCAGGGAGAGGGGGGAGGGGAATGGTGTTAATGATTTGTGGTGGGGATCGGGTGTTAACAAGTGGTACTAACGTCACTTGTTCATTAACTTGTATAAACTGTTTTACCTAGAGAGAGAGAGAGAGAGAGAGAGAGAGAGAGAAATAAAATGAGGCTAAATTTGAAGGAAAAAAAGTGTTGACAAATAAAATATTCAATGCCTTTCTGGATGAGAAAATACTGCAGGAGATTCTCCCATCCTGATCACAGATGAAGTTTATATATGTATCAGTGAGTAAAAAAAAAAAAAAAAAAAAGACAAGGGTTCCTCACCAGTGCAGTCTCCTGTGCTGTCGTCCAGAGAGAAGCCCTGGTAACACAGACAGCGGTAACTGCCTGGAGAGTTCTCACAATGCTGACTGCATGGTTCTTCGTCGCACTCGTTTATGTCTTCAGGGAGGACAAAGAACAAAATAATGTGACAAAAACAAAACGTGAGCGTTTACAAATGTACGACTGCACAATCGAGCAACCTGTTTGCAAGTTATTTCACGTGAGCACACAAGGACTAATGTCCAAAGGAAATAAGTCCTTCATAGCCAAGACGGACGCATAACGAGAGCGGGGTGGTCTAATAGGTAGCGCTACTGAACGGCCGTCACCGTTGTCACGACGATGAAGCGTGGGTTCGAGGCAAGTTCGAGCTTGTGATAATTGTGTAATACCGGGATTTCCTGGCTACCGGGCTGCCAGACCGTGGTTTCTCTCCGGGTTATCCGGCTTTCCTCCCCCAGCAAAATTGAAAAATAGGATAGGTATTGGGTGGCGCTGGACCGCGGCGACGCGCTTCCCCCGGGGGGGAAGCAGTCCGAATTTCCCGAAAGGGATAATAAAGTAGTACAAAAGAAAACCCGACCTACCCTCACAAGTCGTGTTGTGCTGTCGCGTGAATCCCTCCCTACATCGACAGTCGTACCCGCCCCGGAAATTGAAGCATTCGGCGTTCAGTTCCCGGCATTCCCTGAGGCCTTCCTCTGTCTGACACTCGTTGACGTCATCATTACACTTGTCTCCTGTCCACCCGTCGTTGCACACGCACCCCGTTGTGACGTTACACACGTCTGCACCGGGACCACAGTCACAGTGATGGGCACAGTTCTCTCCCCATGTACCTCCCGGGCAATCTGAAACACATTAGCACATTTCACTGTTGTTGTTGCTGGTGTTAAGGTTGTCACTGCTACGGCTGCTGTATCTGTAGTTATTGTGACTCCTGCTGTTGGACGAACTGATTCCATGGAGTACTTTGTTTTCAAGTTATTTGTTATTTCTTGTCGTATGTAACACCTATACCAAGTCCTTTCGTCAAAGATCTTTTCAATACCAAGCCCCTGTAATTTGGAATTCTCTTCCCGGGGGCATTCATAATGCAACTTACTTGCTTGATTTTAAAGCTAAAACTGAAAACCTTTTTTTTTTTTCGACTGTCCTCTGACTAGGTCACGTAAGATCTTCCACCGTTCTGTATTATTCTGGGTCAATTGAAACCGTAAAGCATTTTCCCAGCCCCAAAGAAAAACAGCCGTTCGTGGTCACTAACCGTTTTTTTTTCTTTTTCGACGTTACTAACTCTTCTCTCTATGAATCGTCGACTTCCAAAACAAATCAGTCAAATTTATCTGCAAATAATTCTTATCGCACACCTACCTTAAAAGAATAAATAAGAAACAAAACAACAACAACAAAAACAACCAAAGAAAAACTCACCATCACAAGTCAAGTGATCGTTGCCGAGCGTCATGCCGAGAGGACAAGAGCAGAAAAATCCGCCCTCTGTGTTGGTACAGGTGTGTGAACAGTTACTTGCTCCTGTTTCTTCGCATTCGTTAATATCTGCAGAAAGCATAAAAGCCAGTAATCAATTTATTTCTTTTATTTGTTTGATATCTATTATTAATTGAATTGTTTTACTTATATTGCATAGTTCTGATGCGCTGAAGAGAAAAAGGATAAACTATACTACACGTGAAAATGTATCCTGGATTTGTGTCTCACGAGTTGATGCCACGTGACAGCTAACTTCGTTTTATGAATGAAACTTAAATGAAAGCATTAAATGAATGTAGCCATCAGATGGTGATGATACACGTGGCGTGCATAGTATCTGTATCATTTGTAACCGTTTCGCTTTCCGGGAACGAGCATTTCGATGAAAATAGCACGACAATATCGCGAGAGCTGACTGGACTGTAGGGCGGGATACATTCGCCCCGCTGAGCAGAGAGCTTGAGTACATTTGCTCGCCCCTGCATATAACTGGTATACATTTTCACCCCCTCGCGGGCGAATTATACAAACTGATCACTAATAACATGTGCTTTCTACCATTCCTTTGCGGTTCCGTGCTTCTCTCAGGGGAAACAAACCGAACTTCCCCACCAAAACGACGCTGAAACAGGCTGTAAGTTGTTCTACTCACCTAAACAGGACTTGTTGTCATTCTGCAGTTTGAATCCGGTAAGACAGAAACAGGTTTCTCTGTTGTCCGCATTATCCAGAGTACAGATGTGGTCACAGGATGAGTTACTGCATGGCTCAACGTTGGCTGGATATTAAGAAGAAAATTCCATTCATTTTCATTGCTTAGGTAAATGTATGCTCTCTCTCTCTCTCTCTCTCTCTCTCTCTCTCTCTCGTGTGTGTGTGTGTGTGTGTGTGTGTGTGTGTGTGTGTGTGTGTGTGTGTGTGTGTGTGTGTGCGCGCGTGTGCGTGTGTGTGTGTGTGTGTGTGTGTGTGTGTGTGTGTGTGTGTGTGTGTGTGTGTGTGTGTGTGTGTGTGTGACCTTGTTTACTGCAGGAAGAGCGATCGCTGTTGAGCAGATAACCATAGAAACATTCACAGTTGTAAGATCCATCCACGTTCTCACACTGCTGTTGGCAACCACCCCCGTTCTTGGAACATTCATCAATGTCTGGGGGAAAAAATGGCAGGATTTCAAAAGAAACAATAAAATTATGCTGGAAGTCCTCCATACAGACAAAATAAGGCCTGAGATATGTTTTGTTCCTTTTAGAGGTTATTATCTTCTTAATTCTGGTACAAGAGAAAAAATTCCATGTGGCTTAACGTAACTATTGTGCAAATATAGAGTAAGTTATTTAGTCATAAGTAACCACCATGCAAATATCAAGGTAAGTCAAGCACTCACCATATTGAAATGAAATAGTATCCATGCAATAAGTACAGAAATTATTGCATAGAGTGCATATAGTTATTATATACAGCTACATAAAGCGACGTTCAATCAAAAAGGACCAAGTGACTGACACAAAAGTGCTCCAAATGGTCTTTGAAAAATAAAAATAATAAACCATTCGGCCAGTTGTTCAATTGATCTGTCCATTCCAATTCGTTTGCGTACGCAAGAAATTCGTCAGGCTTTTTTTTTTTTTCACGGAACAGATCTGCGGAAGAGTAATGGCAACCAGCTGAAGTTCTTTACGTTATACAATGTCTGTATTACCTGTGCACGTTCCGTTGTCCAGCTGGTACCCTCGTTGGCACTCGCAAATATAATATATTATGTACCCGGAACGTTGATACATCGTTCTAGTTCCCCGCAAGCGGCGCTGCTGCTGCACTCGTCAACGTCTGAAAAAAAAATAAACACACACGCACATGAATCCCATGATTGATTCCGACGTGGCCGCTCTCATTTTGAAAACGGTAAGAAGTACCTACTGAACAAAAGCAAAAATACATCACAAAACTTTTGTTCGACCCAAAGTGAAATCTAAAAGCCTTCAAGTGTATGATCAAGTCCGTTAAAAAAAAAACCAAACAAACAAAAAAAAAACTATTTGAAAAGTATACATAGCGCTTTTTTTTTTTTTTTTGAGGGCTCAGAATGGGTGGGTTGGTATTTAAGGGTTTAACGTCCTTTTCCACCACATAATCATGGGTGATATCAAAGACGGGGCAACGAGAAAAAGGCCAGCACAATTTAGCCCCAATCGGGATTCCAACTCTCAGCCGCTCGGCTATCCCGGCTCCCCAGGGCTCAGAATAGAAGTGATAGTTTGAACATGTAAGATTTATATTTTGCTACGTATTCTGTACAACCAAACGTATTAAGATTTCACCTGTGCATTTTCCACTGCCGTCAAGCTCGTACCCAGCACGACAGCTGCACGTGAAGGAACCCTCGTTGTTGTTGCATCTCATTTCAGTCCCGCACACATCCGGGTCCACCTCACACTCGTTAACGTCAACTTTGCAGTCACTTCCGGTCCAGCCATCCTGGCAGATGCATCCTCTGACTGGGTGACAGCCGACTCCCCGCCCGCTGCACGTGCAATTCAAGCTGCACTCAGGTCCGTAGGTGAGACTGGGACACGGGGAGCACGTGCGTTGGTCGGCGTTGAGCTGGTAGCCCGTGTAGCAGGAACACGAGAAGCTGCCTACTGTGTTGTTACACGTCTGGGCACAGATACCGTCCTCACATTCATCGTGGTCTTTGCAGGTTTTTCCGTCCTCGTCGAGGTCATAGCCGGCGTAGCAGAAGCACTCAGCACTCGTTTTGGTGTGGTCTGACACTGCACGACAACCTTGAGTACATCCGTGGTTTTTGCATACTTCGATTTCTGTGCCTTGAGTACAGTTTTTGTAGTTTTCGTCGTAAGAGTAGCCCTCATAACACAGACACTCAAATCCTCCCTCAGTGTTGTTGCACTCGTGCTGGCAGTTGTCCGACCTCTCCGCGCATTCGTTGATGTCAATACAGGAGTGTTCGTCATAGCTCAGGCGATAACCGTCATCACAGAGACATTCGAAGCCACCGTCAGTATTATTACACCACTGTTGACAGTCGTTCAAGGTGACGTCCGCACACTCGTCAACATCCAGACACTGGTTGGATCCGTCGCTAGGTGAAAGTTCATAACCGGACGGGCAGTCGCTGCAGTTAAAGCCTCTACCAAGCGCCGCTTCATCCGCGGGACTCAAATCAGTACAGTTCTGTAGCGGATCGCAGGGACTGTCCAGGCACGCGTCTCTGTCGTGTTCACAGTCATCGCCGGCCCAGCCTTGGTCACACGCGCAAACAGCATGCTGGTAAGTGAGTGTACCGACGGACGGCCTCATTTTAGTGTGGTCACACTGACCCTGTCCGTTACACCCAGAGCACATCACTATTGTAATTTCTCGCACAGTCGACTGGCCGTCCTTTGAATCCACGGCGTATAACCTGCGAGACAGTGATTGTGCTATTTACTGACGAGTTTCGTCCAGAAAAAGCACTGGGTTTTGCAAAACGACCGAGTTCTTCAATATAAGACGCCGCAAAGCCTCACTATGTCGCAATTGCAAAATGGAACATGACTTCGTTCGCAAGCAGAGTTATCTTGAATTGCACAGGGTGTGTGTGTGTGTGTGTGTGTTGTGTGTGTGTGTGTGTGCGTGCGTGCGTGCGTGCGTGCGTGTGTGTGTGTGTGTTGTTGTTGTTGTTGTTGTTAACACCCACCCACCCCTTTGGTTTGGTTGTTGCTTGGTTATTCTTTGTGTTTTTCTTTGTTTTTGTTTTCAGTTGGCGTTTTTTTTTGTGTGTCTATTTTTGTGGTTTTCTGGTTTGTTTTGTTTCTGCCCTAACAAACCCCTCTATTATATTTTTTTTAAAATATGGTAGATCAGCATCACAGGCAAGAGAATACTCACAGGATCGGTTTCTGCGAGCTGATATTGGCTGTGACGTTACCATAGCTGGGGTCGACCTGTATCATACCGTTATCATCATCTGCCACTTCATACGTCACTTTGTCGCCATCTGCATCACTGGCCACCACTTGGAAGACAGCCAGCTCGCCCGTCATCACAGTGACGTTAGCAGGGACCTCAAGCTCCGGCAGGGAATTCCCTGATAATAATAACAACAATAATAATAATAATAACACACACACGCGCGGTAGGTAAATGGTGCAGCCTACAGGAGACAGAAGAGGTGGGCTTTGAGGCGTGCTTTGATGGAGTCGTTGCTGGAACTCTTCCTAGGAAACGGAAGCTAAAGTGTCAGCTTTCCACGAGCAAATCGCCTGAACCTGCTGTGGTTCTTGTTTTGAGGGGCTAATTATGAAACGATCTATGTCCGTTAGGTCTCTCCGGCAGTTAGTGACAGAGCAGCGAAACTACACGTGTGCTCGCCGACTGTCTTGAGGTTTCGGCGAGGAACTTTCAGAACTTTTTCAGAGAAAGAGCGGAAAGAGTCTCACTTTTGTCACTTTTGATCATCAGGATCAACCAAGAGTGCGTTGCTATAGTACAGTACCGCCCAGTTTTTTTTTTTTTCTATTTCCTGCATGCAAGGTCTTTAATCAATTGTTTTCCACTCCGCGGACCCTGAGGTATATGGTATGGGATCTTTAAGCGAACATTTGATATCTGTGGATTTCAAGACAGGAAGACAGGGACCGTAAACGAGTCTACACAAGAATTTTGACCTGATTTGACGAGGATAAAATCCCCAGCCAAATTCCTGCCCACCAGGGGTATCTGTTGATTTGTTTAAAACTGTCTATTGGTCTGTTTGTATCACTGTACCCTACCCCCCCCCCCCCCCCCCCCCTTTTCTTGCGGCAGGATAGTCTTGTTGCTTGGGCCGTCCTACTACTCCTGCCTAGCTGCAAGGTAGTCTCTGATGCTCAGTTGCGCGGCTCTCCACCCCACCCCCCACCGCCCCATCCCGATTTGTTTGTGAGGCGCTTAGGGCTTCCAAACGGATATGCGCCATTAAATATCGTCGTCATTATTATTATTATTATTATTATTATAAATCACGTACGTGCAAGGGCGTTTTCCTTGGTTGCCTGATCTCCAGTGTCGCTGGTGGCGCCGGCAAAGGCAGCACTGCCGGTGACGATGTAGTCATAGATACAGGCCGTGTCATTCTCCTTACACACCAGATTCTCTACAGCCGACCGTTGAACAGTTTCGGGCACCTCGTCTAGAAAGAAAGGCTCAAACTCCGGATGAGAGTAGTTTGCGTGTCCCTCCCAGGGCCTGTAGCGAAGGACTGAGTTGGCCTCTGTCACAGCCCCTATTGTCAAACAAAAAGGTCTTTTACACACAGGCAGCTTGGCGAATTTGTTTGTTTTGGTGTTTGTTTGTTTTTTGTTGTTGTTGTTGTTGTTGTTTTTTGTTGTTGTTGTTTTCGCTATCCGGGCTGTAATGGCCTCTGTTACAATGCCTATTGTCAAAAAAGGTCTTTTACACACAAACAGCTTGACTATTTTTTTTTCTTTTCGCTGTAAGGACTGATTTGGCCTCTGTTACAGCCCCTATTGTCAAATATGGTCTTTTACACGTAGGCAGCTTGGCTAATTTTTTTTTTTCGCTATAGCAGCTAAAAGATCAGTTCGCAGTGAAACGGTAATTTCGATATTATGTGTTGCCGATAGGTACATATGAATACGCACGAAGCACAAAGAAACTATTTCAAGACGGAAACAATAGCTCTCTCTCTCTCTCTCTCTCTCTCTCTCTCTCTCTCTCTCTCTCTCTCTCTGGGGATTGGGTGGGTGCTTGGGAAGTTAACGTCCTTTTCCACCACGTAAGAGTACTATCAAAGACGTGGCAACGAGAAAAAGGCCAGCACAACTCTCTCTCTCTCTCTCTCTCTCTCTCTCTCTCTCTCTCGGGAAGTCGGGATAGCCGAATGGTAGAGCGTTGGACTTTCAATGCTCGGGCTGTGAGTTCGATTCCCGGCTGGGGCCAGATATTCGTGCTGGTCTTTTTCCTCCTTGCCCCGTCTTTGATAACACCCATACGTAGTGGAAAAGGACGTTACACTCTCAAGCACCTGCCCACTCTCTCTCTCTCTCTCTCTCTCTCTCTCTCTCTCTCTCTCTCTCTCTCTCTTGAGAGATTACGGCAGCACTTACACTTCTGACCAAAGAGATAGTGAATGTCTCTGTCCGACATGTTGTCATCAAGCACGGTACCGTTGGGCAACACAAACTCGTCGCTGATCACACCATTATAGTTGCCCAGCAGGCCTTTCGTCTGATTTCGATACTCCACTGGTATTGACACGGACACGGCTACCGTTCTGTTGCCCAGGGCAACCGCCAGAGTAATGCCTGTAAGCACGAATTAAAATAGAATTAGCGCGCGCGCACACACGCGCGCGCACACACACACACACACACACACACACACACACACACACACACACACACACACAGAGCAGTAGCGTACTTAGATGCGCTGGTGCTGGTGACTGTCTTCAAGTCAGTGGGCGTCGAACCCACCGCACACACGCACGCACGCACGCACGCACGCACACACACACACACACACACACACACACACACACACACACACACACACACACACACACAGAGGCAACATTGTATACGACGCGCCTTGTCGCCAAAACTACACGATAGTGGCCCTCGCAACGTCGTGGCCTTGAAATCCCGACGAAGTAAAAATATTATAACATGTACGTTTTCTCTGCGTCTCTGTCGAAACTGACATCGAGAGGAACCATACAATAAGACTAAACCCTAAACTGCCAATGTATTTGCCGGCTTTAGCAGATCATCGTACTTTTCAACCTGTTCTAACAGTCCCCTCGAACAAATATAAAGTGAAAATACCTGAAGGGAATGATATGACAACGCTGTTGTTGTCTCGGAACATGGTAAAGTTGTCGGCGTCCACGTCAAAGTCTTCACCTTCGTCTTGAAAACGTCGGCTGTAGTCTTTGCGATCGGCGTAAATTTCTAAAGCTAGTGGTTAAAATAAGAAGAAAACGCTGAAAACTTGACGCCATGATTCAGGAATAAAAAAACAGAGAACAAAAGCAGTAAAACCGAAAGAACCTTCGTCATCAGGAGAAAAGGCGAAACAATGTAAAATGTACAAGTCTTTTTCTTTTCCAAAGCCACAAAATGATGTTGATGTGGGGCTATTTCTAAGCACACTATTTATCACAAGTATGCCTGAGAAGAATCATGTTCCTCACAGTATTTTAGTGAGCAAGCATGAAATAGTACGTGGTCATCACACGTCCCTATAAATAGTCATAGCCAGTCATTCACTCACAGTCCTTGGTAACTGGATGAAGCCCGACAAACACCCTGGTTCCGTTCTCCTCAGCCCCAAATGCCGTGAATATAGTGGCGTTCGCCAGTGTCTCGTTGCCTAGCTCCAAACGTCCTGTTCGACCTTGCAGGGTGAAGGTCACATTAGCGTTGTCCAAGGTCACTAGAGTATACTCGCCCCAGCCATTGAAGGTGTACTCGCGATCATCCAGCGTCTTGATGTGGGGGTCTCCGAACAACCACGCTGCAATACGAGGAGGGTGGGTGGGTGTTAGGAGTTTAACGTCCTCTTCCACCAAGTGCGAGTGATGGTACTTTGGTTCCTTCGCCCATCACATATGAACATTAATGCTCGAGTGTATGTTTTATTCGCAGATCTCCGTAATTTAATTTTCTGAAGAGTGCAAGACATTTCTGACTGAGAGCAATATGCTCGATGGTGGGGATGGGTGTTTGGGAGTTTGACGTCCTTTTCCTCCACTTATGGATCTAAGACGGGGCAACGAGAAAAAGGCCAGCACAAAATTAATATTTGGCCCCAGCCGGGATTACAACGGCCCGAGCATTGAGAGTCCAATGCTCTACCATCCGGCCCCTCGCTGCAGTACGAGGAAACTAATGAACAATACTATGGTGTTCAAAAGCGTACAACAGTCAAACATGAACAGTTAACTTCACTTAGAAAAAATTACTAACTTCATGTCACTATGATCGATGTCAGAATAAATTCCACGCCCTAAACACGATCTCAGTTAAAATGACTACACCACAGATATTGCTATGACAGATAAAATGAACTCGGAATTCATCTTATCAGGGTTATGTACAAGCTACACACCGATTCAAACCCTCTCCAACTCAGAGGGAAATACTACTACATGTACATGTACTAATAATAATCATAACAGTGATTATAATCAGGATTTATACAAAAATATCACATGAAAACCACTCCAAATACTATTCAATAAAAAGAAAGTTAGTTAGTTGTTTAGGGCTTAACACCGCGAAAGCAATAAGGGCTCATTAGCGGCTAATAGAAAGAAAGTACCTGGTCGAAATAATAATAATAATAATAAATCACATAATAATAATAATAATAATAATGATAAATCACATTTATACAGCGCAATTCTAGAAAATACACCAACTCATTGCGCTTTCACACAACACTGACACGCACACAGAACACATCCTACACCATGGGTACCTGTATCAGCAGAAGGCAAGTTGAAATAGATGGGTTTCAAGCTCTAATTTGAAAAATGACAGAGTAAGTTGCTGCCTCACGCTAGCATGCAGTGAGTTCCAGACAGTACGGTACTTTCGCGTCTAAGAGACTTACAGAATCTGAAAGGGATGTTGGCACGGCACTCCCCAACAGGCCTCAGCTGGTAGTACAGTCTGCAGTAGATGTCCTTGTAACGTGCCTTTAGACAACACGCCTCGTGCCCTTCTCTGTCCTCCCGTTCGTACTGAGGCCTCAGAGCGAAGATTGACGGATTGTAGGCCTGGGCAGACCCTGCGTACGGTTCGTTCATCACCAGTCGTTCGTATGTCAGCGGGTTACTGCTGTCGTAGGAATAGCAGCACTCCTGTAAAGACCAGAGCAGCGGATTTTTTTTTTTTCCACAACTCTTTTTTGCCGGCTCCAGTGGTATTCCTCCCTGGTAATGGGTGGAATCCACGGAGGGCTCGGAAGCTGGGGCAATTTTTATTATACATGATGATGGAGATGAGGATGATGATAAGATGACGGTATGGAGGTCAGCAGCGAATTTCTTAAACCATCGAATTCGTAACGCCGCTGAGTTCGAAAACTGCCGCTGTTTACCAGATAGAAGGATGTTTCATTTGGCCTTTGCGACCGTTATCGAGACTGAATAATAATAGTAATAATAATGAGTATTGTATAGGCGCTTTACCCAATTTCACAAATCGGCTCAAAGCGCCGCGAACCCAACACGCACGCCCACGTGAATCACACGCATTCTCTCACACACTGGACATAAACACATTACAACCACGTGGTGCGAAGGGTCAGCTCAGCTATTTAAATTTCGGAATTTAGAATTGCATTTTTTTTTATTTGGTGGGCTGAACATTTCCAAAGCAGAGGGGGAGGAAGCCGGAGTGCCCGGAAGCAACAGCCGACGATCGGCTCGAATGAACGGGTGATGAGTGAATGTCGTGTGTGCACATAATAGTACTTGAACAACATCCACAAAACAATCATCACGTACCTTTCCAAACGGGAAGAAACGTCGACTGGCAGCTAGGTTGAGACGGTAACACCACATCCTGGGGCTACGGATCCAGCGACTGAAGGTCCACATGAATCTCGTCCGTCTCCACACGTCACTTGCAGCGCACGGGCACCTCGGCAACTGAGCGAAGCCTGCAGAGCGGTCCACGATGAGATTCCTGAAGTACCAGTTTTGACAGGTTTGGTCCGGGGTGAGAGGAAGCTCGCCCACCTTGTAAATCCAGATCCCCTTGCGTCCTGTAATACGATGAATATGTTGTTAACGAAATTATTTATTTGCACCTAACTTAACCTGAATTTCCGCACTAGGTTTAAGACATTCAAGGCGTTTGATAGAAACAAGTTTACACCTAGTGAATTTACTACAGTCGAAGGAGTTGTACTTCAGGTTTTCCCTAATCTCGTTTTCTGCGATTTTCCCCTCAATGGTCTGCAATCTCAGCAAAAAGCCGCAAAGATTGCATTTTTTAAAACTGCGACTCCTTCGACTGTGCATAATCCAGGCAATTCTTTCACAACTGCAAAATTTTCAGAGCTTCGGGGACTCTTATACAACCAGCGCACGAGTTTGCCGAGACATTATTTGGCTTTTGGTCAGTAAGTGAGACACATCGCTACAGTGTCTAGCGGATGTTGAGTGCTGCACGATCTTTCTCGCTCAGTGTCAAAACGCAAACTGAGCTGTGAAATCAGGCTGCCCTTGGCTTCTATTGGGGTTTCAGGGAGGCTGAAAACTCTGCAACTGTGACAGAGTTGACTGTGCTTCTGTGACTGTGTTCACACTTCGGAAAGCTCTTTGTTGGGAGCTTACATCTTTAATGAACTAGACTGATTCGCTGAATTTGGCTATAACAGCGAAAGACCTGAAACCGATGCCTGTGTTTACAGTATGAAACAAGTCCATCTACCAATGCACTATATCTTTTTTCCGGGTTTTGGAATTGTAAATTGGACTTTAGCACGATCATAGAAGTTCAAGTTTATATAGATCATCTTCAGAGAACAAGATCGCTAGAGGTATTATATTCAGTTTGTAGAGCTCACCTGTGTTGCCGGTAACGCTGTCGATGGAGTACGCATTCCTTGTTTTGGAGTACAGGCTGGGCTGTACCCGTTTGCCATCAGAATAGCCCATGATGACGTATGACCAGCGCCCTCTGTACCTCCACGTCATGGCTCCTGTGAGATAATACACGAGGACGTGCGTCTCGAAGCCGTCTGTTATGAGGGCGATCTGAAACGTTGCCTCGCCTTCCTCCTGCGATACACGAAGTGAGAGCAAACACACAATCAAACAAACATTATTTTCTAACGGATGATTTGAAAGTTGTCTTTTTCGATCACCACTTTTGATGACAGCTGTGAGAATACGCGTACCTTTCGAAAACAAATCAAGAAGCACACACAGAATCAAGGTTGGTAGGGATAGCATTTCTCTCCTTTTCAGAGACGGACAGGGTTGGATAATCCTAGAGTGCAAGGTGTCTGTGGCGAGAGAGAGAGAGAGAGAGAGAGAGAGAGTTAATCAGTAGTACGCAATTACTGAATGGAAATTCTGGCTTCAAAACGAGGAGAAACAAATTAAAAATCATACCATCCAACCCCTCCCCCGTCCCCCTCGTAACTTTCGAAATAAAAATAACTGAAAAGCAGACACATCATATTAACATTACTGCTGGGTTTCTCTGCATGAGGAAGGAACGTCTCTTAAACTGCTCACATTTTCCGGGTGGGCATCAACACCAGAATATCTTCCTTGCTTGACTCTGTCCCATGTGACCACCAATGCGGTGCTGGCGGTGAATTCACGTGACTGACTGAACTCGCGTATTTCACCTGTGGCCTTCTTTATTATTTCAGTGTCAGACTCGCCGTACACGTGGTAAAATATGCCTGCAGTTACAACCAATGACGTATTAGAGAAAGGTAAAAGATGCCTGCAGTTACAACCAATGACGTATTAGTGAAAGGTAAAAGATGCATGCAGTTACAAACAATGACGTATTAGTGAAAGGTAACAGAGGTATAGACGGGGCGGTCGGTGGTCTAGTGGTTACGAGACTTGTCACCAATGCGAGAGGTCAGGGGTTCGTGTCCTACTCGGGGCAAAGAATTTTTCCTTCTCGTACGTGACACCGTTCATTCGGTCCGATCGTCGGGGGTTCTCTCCGGGCACTCCTGCTTCCTCCCCCTCTGCTTTGGAAATGTTCGGCCCATCAAATTGGAAAAATAAATACAATTCTAAATTCCGAAATTTAAATAGCTGAGCTGACCCTTCGCACCACGTGATTGTAATCTGTTTATGTCCAATGTGTGAGAGAATGCGTGTGATTCACGTAAGCGTGCGTGTTGGGTTCAGTTCGCGGCGCTTTGAGCCGATTCACGAAACTGGGTAAAGCGCCTATACATTATTATTATTATTATTATTATTAAAGACGTATCGGGATGTGCCATACGTAAAACAACGACTTATTCCCGCGCGTAATGCATTCTTTCCAACTGCACAATAGAAAACACCTTCGCTGATAAATTAGCTCTGATATTGTAAATGCAATCAATGGTATTATCTGTGAAAAGTCACCAATATAAAAACTGCCCTTTCAAAATGATACTTTGTTGTTGTCTTTTTCTACCTACACCTAAAGCTTTGTTTTCATTCGTGCAACTGCACAGGCGAGTAAAGTCTATAGAGTTGGGCATTCATAGTAAATTTTTTTTTCTGTTTTAGGTATACAATTTTTGTTCATGTGTGTACTTAAGCTTGATGGACAGACATTTAACAAAAAAGGACTTTTTTTGGCTGTAATTAAAGTTACTTGGTGTTTGTTAGCGTGTGTGCATTCTCTTTGGGTATATTTGTACTTGTGCGTGTGTGCGTGCTTGTGTATACGTGTGTTTGTGTATGCTGCAATCATTAACGACAAATTTGCGGAATAAGACAAACACCATTTTGAATCATAAATCATTTTCTTAAGCTGACTTCCTTTTCAAACATAATTTTCAGGTCCATTCTGTTTCCACATCTATATTTACTGACACACATGTTTGCGATCAGAATCAACTGGTTGACTACTTTTACCCAATGCACATTAACCTTCTCCGGTGTAGAGCCAAATAAAACATCATTACATGAAAGCTTCAGCTTCATACTCATAGTATTTTCTGATTATTTTTTACATGTATGCTATTGCCTGTCAGTTTTTAAGCTAACGAATCAATTCTTCCATATCTTACCTCCAGTAGTATCTGAGTTGTCGATGTAGGCGCAATAGGCGCATATTGCCATGCGATAACTGTGAAGCCTGGGCCAATGGTAGGGGCGTCCAATGGATATGATACCGTTATTTCCAATCTGAAAGACCGAAGTAATGTACTCATAATGCAAGAAACAGTGTGCCAGCCTTTTAAGACATATCTTTCAAGCCTAATAATGTTCCATATTGCTTGCGTGGCGTTAAGCCCTAAATAACTAACTAACTAACTAACTGTTCCATATTTTGTTCTGATAATCCTTTCTCCTACCACGACACAAGTATTTCGGGAACAAAAAAAAATAGTTTTCAGTACTTAAGATTGTATCCAAAATCACTAGTTTGTTTATTCGTAGACTACGAACAATGCGCCCCAGTAAGATCAGGACGTTGAAGATGTGCGCTTAGGATGATGTTACACGGGAGTGCTTTTAGTTCGAACAAACAACGAACATGGTGTTTTCTCGTGTGACATGCGGCTACAACATGCCTACTTTGCCCTAATTATTCCGGAGCGTGTTTTTTGGCTGTGTTTCATGTTTCGTCGAAGAAAAACATCTCCCGTGTGTCATGGGCCTTAAATATCTTATTTGCCAATTTGTAGGCGGGCTTTGTTGTTGTTGTTGTTGTTATTTTCTACAATGCGCTCTGAAAAGTGTTCCCCTTTGATGCAGATGAAGCAGTCCCTCCTGTGTTTCCTATGTTTTCAAAGGGAAGCCGGGAAAGCCGAATGATAGAGCTTTGGACATTCAATGCTCGGGTCGTGAAACGCGGCTGTGGCCAAATATTTGTGCTGGCATTTTTGTCGTTGCCCCGTCTTTGATATCACCAAAACGTGGTGGAGAAAGA
The DNA here is from genome assembly GCA_018292915.2 of Batillaria attramentaria. NCBI lineage: Eukaryota > Metazoa > Mollusca > Gastropoda > Batillariidae > Batillaria > Batillaria attramentaria. The sequence continues at coordinate 390,935 of JACVVK020000378.1, forward strand.
CGTTAAACTCGCAAACACTGTTGAGAAGAGAATACTTCCACCGAGCAGTTTTGAAGTACTCATTGCGTACGTACATAGACGGTTGTCTGTGTCTCCTTGCCGAAAGGGAAGCCTGCCTGGAGCTCAACGTTCGTCATACTGATCTCGGTGGGCCAGATTTGTGTGTCTTCCTGTTCCAGTCCATACGGGAACAGGTCTGAAACAAGCAAATGAACAAACGCTTCGAGTGCATGTGAACTAACTTTTATCTTTTTTTTATCACGAGTTTTTAAAAGCGCCGTAATAATTGTTCCCTGTATAAGATTTTACTTCGACCAAGATGGGACAATTATTCGCAATATTGCTTTAAAGAAACACAATTGAAAAGAACACACTGCACTTATCAGTTCCAACTATTTGAGGAGGAATTAGTATAGTATAGCAATGCAGTTATCAATATCATTATTATTTTTACTGGACTCGGGACAATTCTTTTAATGTCATTAAAAAGACCGTAACAAATTCTCGTTTCTTCTTTTCTTTTTCTTTTTTTTTTTTTCTTTTTTTTTTTTTCCTTTCGCTTCCCTTTAATTTCTCAGTTGATGGATAATGATATGGCTTACCATACTGGCTTACATCAGCATCTGCAAAAGAAAAATTAAAGAATTGTCATCATGTCGGACACGCTGGCTCAGTGTAAAATATACACTAAGGCCCTACTAATAAGTCGAATAGCCAACAACAGGGTTTGCATAATGATAGCAGAGACATATAATTATGTCGTTAAATATAGCGATATCGTAATAACAGCAATAGCAAGTTTTCCGTGTCCTCCGTTGTGTGCGTGCGTGCGTGCGTGCGTGCGTGCGTGCGTGTGTGTGTGTGTGTGTGTGTGTGTGTGTGTGTGTGTGTGTGTGTGTGTGTGTGTGTGTGTGTGTGTGTGTGTGTGTGTGTGTGTGCGCGCGCGTGCGTGCGTGCGTGCGTGTGTGTAAAAGGTATTTACTAAGTTTACAAACCTTCGTACCTACACATTATTACCTTTGATTAGCCTTACCTTCTTGGTCAATACTGACGTAGGAAGCACGGAATCCGTACGCGTACGAAGGGGAGTAACCAAATGAGCTGAGTACAACTGTCAGACTGTTGCTTCGAGTGGTAATTTTGGGTGGGTTGTTCGACCCACAGAATCTGAAGTCAGAAGGTGACACTTCTAGTTTTCAAGACAAAAAGGCGCTTGCATGCAACCCTGCTGTGGTTAAATAACAACTGGTCTAATAAGAAAAACAATCGTTGTGCCTAATTTAAAAGTTTATACCCAACTAAAAACTTTCCCAAAGCAGCTTATGCCATTATTTCACAAAACTAGTAACGACGCGATCAGCTCGTAGATTTTGTACAATATCTTAAAAATGATAATGAAAATAATGACGATAATGGGGTTGAGCGATGGTCTGACAGGTAGCTCGTCGGACTTAGCCGCTGCGCCACTGAACGGCCATCACCGCTGTCGCGGCGATGAAGCGTGGGTTCGAGGCCAGGTCTAGCTTGTAATATGTGAAACCGGGTTCTTGTTGTTCTTGTTGTTTTGTTTGGTTTGATTTGTTTGTTTGTTTGTTTGGGTTGTTTTTTTTGTTTGTTTGTTTGGGTTTTTTTTGTTTGTTTGGTTGTTTTTTGTTGTTGTTTTTTTTTGGGGGGGGGGTGTTTTTGGGGTTTTTTTGGTTGTTGTTGTTGGTGGTGGTGGTGATGGTGGTTTGTTTGTTTGGGTTTTTTTTTTTTTTTTTTTGGGGGGGTTGTTGTTGTTTTTTTTTGTTTGTTTGTTTGTTTGTTTGTTTTTGGTTTTTTGTTGTTGTTTTGTTTGGGTTGTTTGTTTGTTTGTTTGTTTGGGGGGTGGGGGGCTACCGGGCTGCCCATTGGGGGTTTCTCTCCGGGTTATCCGGCTTTCCCAAGCAAAACTGAAAAAGACAGGTATTGGATTGCGCTTTACCGTGGCGAAGCGCTTCCCCCGGAGGAAGTAGCCCGAATTTCCCGACAGGGACAATAAAGTAGTAAAGCAAAGGACAGCAGCAACCATAGTCGGGCCAGAATGAAAACAAAACCCACCGACAGCGCTTGCTTACGTGTCAATAACTCTGTCGACATCTGTGGTGTGACTGTCATACAGCCTGACATATGCGCCGTCACACCACACGTAAAACTGGTCAAACGTTAACTCAATGACGTCATCAGGGTGGACTGTCATGGTCCAGATGCAGTAGCTGTTCCCGGGGAATTGTAAGGGGAAGCCCGGGGACGTGAAATTCCCCTCTCTGTCTGTCATCGTTCGGTCCTTACATTCTGAAAAATTCGTGTAAAAAAATTAGGCGTGCTTGGATTTGCTTCACCGCAGCTATTCGGCTTTTCATTCAGTGCTTTTGCGGGCATGAGTTTTCCTGCTGCCAAAAAATAGAGGACAGGAAGAAACGGCGGCGATGTCGTGCTCCTCGCAACCAGCAACCGGGGGAGGGAAAGGGGGTGGGGGTGGGAACTGGCCCAGGGGTAAAAAAAAAAAATTCATGCCTGAATATGATACCTGATATTGATAAACTGTCATGCTTCTTCGTATTCTTTTTGGGGTCGTCGACTGAGGAATTCCATCGAACGGCTGGCAAAACTCATGCCTAATTCAATTTTTTAAACAAATTTTAACATTAAAAATAATAATAATAACAATAATAATGGGTATCTCTACGTGTTCACTTACGTCACACATAAGTGTTGTAGAGATCGCGAAAAGTCACTGCATTTGGATGGAAATTTCTAGACCATCCCAGAATAATATATTATGCTGGTGCAGTAACGTCAGTAGATTACGTAACCTTGGAAAGATTCCGTACTTGCCAGTAAGTTGCGGAATGTTCTAGATCTGACCTGTTAGTATATAAGCAGCACTGCACAGCGTTCTGGGGTCTTCCTCTTTCATGAGTTTGTTCTTACGCATCTTCTGTTAATAAAGTATTGGAGTTCTATCCTGTTGTATCCCGTGTCTTCTCTGCGAGTGCCCCGAGAGAGCGACATAGCAGGAGAAAAATACAACAATAAGGTCTAAGTGTTCTTCAATAACCGCTATTCAAAATTCTTATCTACAAAAATTAATTATAATTGCTTATGATCAAAGTCAGCTGAATATGAAGTTGCATCTACTTGAGTCCCTAATAAGTCCAGTCAAAGTTGCATCTACGTGAGTCTTTTAAAAAAATTAAGTCCAGCCAAGCCTCCCGAAATGTAGCTTTCTCAACTAACCTGTTCTCTGATAGTTCGCTCTGAATCCAGTACTGTTAGCGCTGGTCACGTTGTCGCTATTGAAGCGAACAAATACCCAGTCTTGAGTTGACGACAGCGAGGGCGGAAGTGACGTGCCACAATAAGGTCCGCCGAGTAAGGGAAAGAAATCTGAACTGCCATCTCTCACCTGAAAAAAAGTGTTCAACTTTTGCATGCACCCGTCAAAATCATATAAAAAAAACACATGCTAAAGTAGGAACTTGTAGAATGAATCAAGTGTGTGAACTGCAGCAGCAAAAAAAAAAAGTATACATATATAAGTAATAAAATTTTTCAGTAATAAATCTTACACAAACATAACTTAGGAGAAGAAAAAGCAACAGCTTTTCAAACACACACACTCCAATTATTACGTCAGTGCGCTGCTTTAGATCTCTGTGAGTTTCTAATGCTACCATCGAACCTGTAATTATTGCTGCTTCTATGACACGGGAAAAAGGTGGGGTTTTGTTGTTGTTGTTGTTGTTGTTGTTGTTGTTGTTGTTGTTGTTGTTTTGTTTGTTTGTTGTTGTTTTTTGTTTGTTTTTGTTTTGTTTTTGTTTGTTTTGTTTTTTTTGTTTGTTTTTTTGTTTGTTTGTTTGTTTGTTTTTGGGGGGTGTTACCGCGGACTGAAACCGCAACGTCGGCCCACAGAATTTGATAATGTTCTATAATTGTAGTTTTAGTTCCGTTGTGATAATTCTAGTGTGATATATGTGATAATTATAATGTGAAACGCGTGTGATGTGATATGATGTGATGTGATACGATGTGATATATTTTATGATATCAGTGATATAATCATGATAATGTAAGATAACATGTGTGAGAATTTCAACGTCAGTGTTATTTTATTATTTTTATGAATTGAATTATGCTTATGTCATGGTAAGTAGCCCCGGTTTATCTGTGGGCTTGGAAAGGTTAATTGGTGTCCCCTTAATTAGTTTAATGGCTGCTCGATTTCTAATATTCTTCATTGTACAAGAGTAATACTCATCAAGAGAATTTTAAGGAACAGTAAAATGTTCTGTAAACCTCGACGAAATCTTCACAGATGTCACTAGCAGGTTCATCCAGGTGAAAGGCAGTGAAGTCAAGCGTGACGAAGTAACCGGGGCTCTGTCTGATGATAATTCCACACTCCATGTTAGGTGGGTAAGGCGCCGGGTATTCAGGTGACGTGATAGCTCCACTTTGGCTGGTAAACGTCTGCTCACATTCTTTAAAAAAAAAAATACATTGTGCGGAACTCATTCCCCAACTTAAACTGGTGTTCAGTAGTAACGCAGGCCTGTTATCATGGGCGGTTTATCTTAATATATACGTTATACGTTTAGGGAGAGGACGGTGGTCCCAAATAACTAGGTTCGAACTCTGCATTCACAGCTGGCGAGATATTCCAATAATATTAACCCATATATGCCCGAACTTTTGTTTGGAGTTAAAGTGCGAACTGAATTTGCAGCTAAACAGTTTATCTTCCCCGAACAAGGAGCTACTTCATGATATTGTTTAACAAACAAAATGAGTAGGTTTGTGAAATATGTATGTGCAGAGGACTCGAGCGTGGAGCGTCCCATTTTTTCACGATGGGCGTTAATGGGTTCTTGGTTAAGTTCCCTTTCACTTTCCGGAGCATGAATGAATCTTTATTTCTCAACGGTAGCTAAGTTTCAACACAAAGGTGAGAGAGAGAGAGAGATATATATTCAGCATGAATCACCTGTTGTCCAAGAGGCGTTGAAGAGGTTGCCTGTCTGTGTTGTGCTGCTAGGGGTTGAGACGAGTCTGAGGTACATCACGTTACCTGTTGTCCGTACAGGATTCGGCAAACCGGCACCACAAATGTTGGTAATTGTCCCACCCGACGTCCCGTCACGGATCTTGAAGGTAACACACACACACACACACACACACACACACACACACACACACACACACACACACACACACACACACACACACACACACACACACACACACACACACACACACACTTGTCCACAGCAATGGAAATAAATCTAGTAACTCTGCCTGCTCTAGCTATCTATCACATGCATCACGTTGCACTGTTACGTGTTTGCTGTTTAAGTGAAACAATGCAGAATGAAGCTTGGTCGGGGGTAAACGATGTATTCTATATAAGGCATAGTATTTATCGACTGCTGGCACAGCGTCTGCACCATCAAAGCTACAGGGCGGGTGAGTGGAAGAGTTCTCGCCTCTGGCCTGTGCATTCAAGCCATTCCGAAAGTCGCTTCTCAGATCACAAAGGATTCATACTACAAATGAAAACATTCACACTATTTATATTAAACGCCAAGACAGGTAAGAAGGGATAGCATTTCTCTCCTTTTCAGAGACGGACGGGGTTGGATAATCCTGGAGTGCAAGGTGTCTGTGGAGAGAAAAAGAGAGAGAGAGAGAGGGGGGGGGGGGATCTTTAAACCTGCAGCATGCTGTTGCAGTCACGCGTCGTGAAGTCGTGAAACGTGAGAACGATGACGCTGTACTGTTTGCTGGCGGTGATGTACCACACGTAGTCCGTCTCATTATTGTACAAGTTTGGGTAGTCAGGAGAGGCGACCATTCCCGTGTCGTTATTCAGGTAGGTGACGATCGGGTCTAACAAGCCACAAAGTGGTACTTCTTATAATAATAATAATAATAATGACGATTTTTAGAGCGCCTATTCTAAAGAACTCTAGACGCTTCACACACACACACACACACACACACACACACACACACACACACACACACACACACACACACACACACACACACACCCCTGAAACAAACAGACCAAAAACAAAACAACTGCAATACGTACTGCCCCCTCCCCTCGCCCCTGCACGCCCCCACCCTCACCCTCTTTTCCACACACTCACAGACACATTCGCTTGGGACTACTCAAAAGCTTTTCGAAAGAGATGGGTCTTAAGACGGGACTTGAAGCAGGACAGAGTTGGAGAATGAGGGATGGAGGTAGGTTCTTGTGAGATGTAACAAGGAGCAGCCCCTCTCCCCACCCCACCTCTCCCTCCCTCTCTCTCTCTCTCTCTCTCTCTCTATGTGTACAGGGTTCAGTTATGTAATGTAGACATGTTTTGGAGCAACGCCGGACTGAGTCTTGAAGCTTTAGAGCTGTAAGAGTCTCATTTCATAAAGATAAAAGTCTGAGTACGCTTTGAATAGTTTGATAGATTATGCCGTCGTTTAACGTTTTTATTCAAGTACTTCGTGAGTTTGTCTGGAAACTATTGTTGTATGTGCATTTCCCCCTTCCAAAAGGGGCATGGCCCTCTGGAATAAATTTCATTTCATTTCATTTCATTTCATTCTCTCTCTCTCTCTCTCTCTCTCTCTCTCTCTCTCTCTCTCTCTCTCTCTCATGTGTTATTTGTCTTTTTTAACCTGCCTTTGTAGTATGTTGATATTTTCATCTAAAATATGGAGGACAAGATGGAAGAAACACATGACTGTGTCCGCTTGGAAAAATAAAGTTTTAAATACTGCTGATTCCATTTCCTCTCTCTCTCTCTCTCTCTCTCTCTCTCTCTCTCTCTCTCTCTCTCACACACACACACACACACACACACACAACAAACAAACACACACACACACACACACACACACACACACACACACACACACACACACACACACACACACACACACACACACACACACTTATTCACGGACATTCCAAGTCTCTCGTATCCTCAGTAACCTGGTTCATATCCTTCATAACGAATCCTGAATCTTCGTGTTGAGGTACTCGTTATGTTGTCAGACTGGAACTTGATCAGTACAACGTTCTGGGTGGACCTCAAGGTACTGGCCACGCTGCCACAGTAAGGACCGCCAAGCACTGAGGCTGACTCGCTGTCTCCGTCATACACCTGCAAAAAGCACACTCAAGGTTTGTTTGGGAGTTCAACGTCCTTTTCCATCACGTTTACAGTCAAGGAACAGCATGCTCATGTCAGTGGTAGAACATGGATGAGGCTGAAGTTAGCAACACATTAGCAACTAGAACAGCAAAACCTGTACGTCTCACGAGTGACCTTGACCTTTACTAGAGTTAACTCCAAAAGGCATTCTTACTATCAATGCAGTTAAGGCAAATGTTCTGCCAATATTTTGATTTCGAAAATTTTCACTCAATCACTGTGACAAGTTGTACACATGAAAGTTTGGTGTTTCTACCTTTTACAGTTCCTGGCCAAAAGCCAATGTCAATGTCACAGACAGACAGACGACGAAGGGCTAACGCACATTTAGACACTTTGTTACACATGTCAGGCAATACCATCTAGAAACTGGCTATAAGCAGTCACCTGCAGTCAAGAGGTAAAACAACACTGTTATGTTAATGGTGGTGGTGGTGGCGGCGAGTTGTGGGTATTGCTGGTTGTGTTGTTTGAACGAATAAACACAAAAAGAAACTTTTCAAACCTTGATGAAATCAGAACATGTGCCGTTATTTGGAGGATCCAGGGTGAACCAGTAAAACTGAAGGCGGATGGTATAATCCGTCCTTTGCCGGACGATGTAAGTGCAGTCCATGTTAGGGGGATAAGACCCAGAATAACCGGGTGAGTTAATATAGCCCCATGAGGAGGTGAAGGTGCCGTCGCAAGCTGCAGCAAAGAGTCATATTTCAGAAATCAAAGAATAATAATAAAAAACTAAATTAATAATTTACTATCATCCTCATCTCCACCATCATGCATAATAAAAATTGTCCCAGCTTCCGCGCCCTCCGTGGGTTCCACCCATGACCTGGGAGGAACATCACTGGAGCTGGCAAAGAGTTGGGGCAGCAAAAACATAAATAAATAAATAAATAAATAAATAAACTAAATTTAATTTGAGGTGGGGGTTGTGCTAACTGTCCAAAAATAATTCAATACCATCGCTACGGGCCTACCAGTTGCTAAGACAGCCATCCTAAACTACGGAAAACCTCTCTTTTTCTCTTCCAACTCATAAGGTGAATGAAGCTTGAACAGTTTCTGTAGTCGCTCGTCATTGGTTTTCTGCTGAGTTTCACTTACCAGTTGCAATCCTGACGTAATAAATCTCGAACCCTTTGACAGTGGCGCTAGTGTTGCCGTCGGCTCGGAATCTGATCATCATGTTGTTTTGGCTTGAGAAGAGCAGGGAAGGGGACTTGCTGCCACAGTAAGGGCCGCCCAGTGCAGGCGCTGATGTATTGTCACCGTCATACACCTGTAATACCAAAATAGTACAAGGGTTAATGTTTTTTAAAACAAAAATTGAATTAAAAGTATGACGCGGACGAGTTCACTGCAGCAACAGATGCACTGTTCGACATTGGAAAGGCAAACCTGCAATGGACCGGCATGATGTTGCCTCTCCATAGTCATCCTTTTCGAAATACGATTTTTTGTTCTCAAGGCGAAAGAGGTTTCATTTGTGTTTGCATATCTTTGCAAAAGCATGCACTGGTCATCTTGAGGGCTTTCAAGCTTTACTTTCATGTATTTACAGGTAAGTTATGTATTTAGGGCGTTAGGCCTTAACTAACAAACCTCTTGCAGTCTTTAGCTGCAGAATATCACATGTGTATGGGAGTGTGTGTGGTGTGTGTGTGCCTCGAAATGCTTACTTGAATGTCAGTTTTGTTTTTACCTCCTACTGTAATCAGTGGCGCCCGGAGCTTCTAATGACGGACAGGCGTCACATTTAAATGAATTGTATTATTATTATTATTATTATTATCATTATTAAAATGCAGTGACATTTCGCCAGAATGCTGCCCGGCACGCTCGAGTTATTCACAGATGAAATTTGTACGGCGCTGTCAGAAGCTAGCGTTGATCAGTGTGGTCCAAAAGTTGTGTACATGTACCACCTAAACACCTGGTCCAACGCACGGAAAGGATGTGTAAACTTCAGTAATTTTAAAACTTGCACTATTTGGATTAAACCCTTTCACTCGAGAAACTTACAACTATTTTCGGTCAAATCGGATTTGCTTTAAAATGAACTGGACATCATGTTTTAAAAAGGTAAGAAAACACATGAAGTGAGAAAAATGTCTTAAAGTGCCTGTAAATGACCCCCTCCTCCTCCCCCCCCCCTTTCCCCTTTAACTTATCATTAGCTCTTTAACCCTTACCTGAACAGAATCGAGACAGGTGCTGTTGACTTCTTCGTCAAGGCTGAAAACATTAAACTGCAAACGGATGACATATCCCGCAATCTGACGGATAAAGATGAAGCAGTCTAGATCAGACGGGTATGGACCAGGGTAACCAGGAGAATAGATGTATCCGCCGCTGGACGTGAAGTTTCTGTTGCAGGCTGAAAGGCACAGGCGAAAGTAATTGACAAAATGTACGATTTGGTGCTGAATGTCCTAATCAGTAAATTAGAAGTAATGAAGTAGCTTTAAAAATGCTGATTTTTAAAAATGAGTCAGGGAATATAAGAAAACCCTCTCTCTCTCTCTCTCTCTCTCTCTCTCTCTCTCTCTCTCTCTCTCTCTCTCTCTCTCTCTCTCTCTCTCTCACACACACACATACACACACATGTAATTTTACCTTATGTGTACTACCCCGTATTCTGAGGTATATACCAGTATCTGCATGTATACGCCTATTATTTCTCTTTTCCTGTACGTGTGTGTACTGCTACGCCATGTGGGTATTTGTAAACACGTGTGTAATTGTCAGTTGTCGGCAGAAAATCCTCCTCCCCCCCCCCCTCCCATCCCCCGTACCCCAACCCTGCACCCCCTCCCCCACCATGAAATGGGCCGCAGACCTGGGTAATAAATTTCGAATTTCAAGCACACACTTGCCCGTGCGGTTCTGCATGAATCCTCCTGAAGAACTGAAGAAAAGAATAGTCCTGACCTGATAAGTAACTAGTGTAGTACATCCGGAACCTCCTAAGGGCGTTGTCGGTTATGCCGTCCGAGTGAAACTTGATAGTTACGACATGCTGTGTGGACGTCAGATGTTGCGGAACGGTGCTGCCACAGAAAGGGCCACCGAGAACGGGCGCTGAATCACTGTCTCCGTCATACACCTTCAATTGGAAAACATGAAGATGACAAAGGGTGTCTCTATGCGACGAAAAGGACGAGGACACACGACATCCGGAGTTAATAATAATAATAAATTGCTCTTATATAGCGCAGTATCCCAGCAGATGCTGGCTCAGAGCGCTCTACAATTACACAAGCACAGAGAAAAAGACACACACACACACACACACACACACACACACACACACACACACACACACACACACACACACACACACACACACACACACACACACACACACACACACACACATCACTTTCATAAACTACAGCTGGGATCTTGATAAAAAGAGCTGAGGGGGAAAGGGGGAGGGGGGGTAGTATTTACAGATAGATAGAGTTGTGCAGGCAACAAAGACCATTTCGCAGCTAATTAACTAAGAGGGAGAGAAGGCTGACTGGAAGAAGTGGGTTTTTAGTTTGTTTTTAAAAACTGTGAAAGATGGAGACTGACGGATATGTAGAGGAAGTGAATTCCAAACCCTCGGAACCTGGTACTGAAAGGACCTCCTGCCAAATGTAAGTTTCTGGCGATTGCCATCGGAGTGAGCCTCTTGAACATGACTGGATGAGAGAGAACAGACTTTAGGAAGCACTAGAGGGTTTTTGCCCGGACCTTCATGACCAAAAGCAATACTTTCGGTGCCTTCGGGAATTACGAATGAAAGTTAATGCTTAAGTGTATGTTTTGATTGCTGATATGTGTAATGCAATTTTCTGAGGAGTGCAAGCCGTTTCTGATTATGCTCGATCATTAGGACAAATCGCTATTCTGATACTGAACTCAAAATTATTCTCACCTGCAAAAAGTCCGTGCACTGGGTCCCATTACCGCTATCAAGACTGAAAGTGTTAAAAGTAAGACGAATGTTGTAACCAGCGCTACGCCGTATGGTGTAGGTGCAGTCGATGTTTGGTGGATATGACCCCACCCAGCCTGGTGAGTAGATGTAGTCGGCAGAAAGCGTGAAACTCGTCTCACAGGCTGTACAAGAAAGGAGATACCACAAAACAGACATATCCTGAATAAACAAAAACAAAAACAAAATTCAACGTTAACTTGCATACACTACTGTAACGCGAACTATCGTTATCTGATTCTTGCCTAGACGTATACTGCAGTACTGAAAAAGCATGCCCCCCCCCCCCCCACACACACACACACACTCCTCTCTCTCTCTCTCTCTCTCTCTCTCTCTCTCTCTCTCTCTCTCTCTCTCTCTCTCTCTCTCTCTCTCTCGTGTATGTGTGTGTGTGTGTGTGTGTGTGTGTGTGTGTGTGTGTGTGTGTGTGTGTGTGTGTGTGTGTGTGTGTGTGTGTGTGTGTGTGTGTGTGTCTGTGTCTGTGTCTGTGTGTGAACACCTACTGACAGCCCAGGACGCCGTAAACTTGATCCCTGTTGCACCCTCGGGTGTCTGGAGCCTGACGAACACCGGATATCTGTTGTAAGTGCTAATGTTAGATATTTTGTTGCCGGTAGATGAGGCGAGAACCCAGAGCCCGTTGGTGTCTATCACCTGCATGTATGGCAAATATATCATGAAAGACATGAAACTGTGATTCCGCTCATGCATAATTTCTAAGTCTAAGATAAGCACCGCGCGCGCGAAAGTGTGTGTGTGTGTGTGTGTGTGTGTGTGTGTGTGTGTGTGTGTGTGTGTGTGTGTGTGTGTGTGTGTGTGTGTGTGTGTGTGTGTGTGTGTGTGTGCGCGTGTGCGCGCGCCAAGAAACGCTTCACAATCCACAAATGCACATCTATCCTTGTATCACTGACAGAGACAATCCCTTTCGTTCCGTACCCCTACAATTTTTCATTGCAACACACCCAAAACAAACTACGGAAAACTAGTCCGATTCATATGACTCAGGACCCTAGTCTGTAGAGTTTGTAGTATAGGAACCACGGAAAATCGACAATGGCAACATCAGTTTTGAAATCCGGACACAACTCGCTAGTTGTAACTAGCATACTTACATATATGTAATCGGAGCCTGAAGGCGACTCGCTGGCTTCAATATGAGGAAACGACAGCTGGAAATGCGTGTAGGATGGTGATGAGATGATCCACGTACAGTTTGTGTCGTGTGTGTAGCTGTGACCGTGTGGATAGCCAGGAGACTGGATGGTACCCTTTAGTTCAGCATGATGCCCGCCGCACCCTTCTGGAACTGCATGGAAATGGAGTCAAATGTAACCATTTCTTCTGTGCGAAAATTCTAAGACGCCCATGACATAATTATTCCTGACGTGATAGCAGCATGCCTTGGCAAAATGCAAGCGTGCGTGCGTGCGTGCGTGTGTGTGTGTGTGTGTGTGTGTGTGTGAGTGTGTGTGTGTGTGTGTGTGTGTGTGTGTGTGTGTGTGTGTGTGTGTGTGTGTGTGTGTGTGTGTGTGTGTGTGTGTGTGTGTGTGTGGCAAAATCATTGTAAACGCTGTACCCAATCACTGTACAGATATGAAACGTCTTTCTGCCACCACTAAACCCTTCTTCCTCCACACCCCTCCCCCCTTCCCCCGCTTTTTTCCCAACCTGGATAGCACTCCATTGTCACGTCGTCTTCATGAGTGCAGGTATAGGAAACTGAGTTGTGCGGACAGTCGATCAGTGAGTCCTCGTCTCCACTGCATCTGAGATTCCTCTTTAATATAGCTCCAGATTGTAAGATTTCGACCGGGGATTCCCACGGTAAGAAGTATGACCCGCCATGCCTGGAAAAAGCAAAATACAGTCCTGATGGAGATGAACTATGCTGAGACGGCAACATCACTTAACTCCTCTTCTCTTTCTTTCCATCCCCTTCCTCGTTCCTGCCCCCCCCCCCCTCCCCCTCTGACTCCTCCAAGCACGAAACTCTTTCCTCTACCGTCCCTCCTTTTGGGACAGCGAAATGTAAACTGTCTGAAACAAATATCCCAATGGGGAAGAATCATCAAACCAGATCTTATAGCCCAAGCAAATAACGAGAACTATATTAATTATGCTTTCGTGTCCCCTATCCTTGCGCCCTTTCAAATACATGATTTCTTTTTCAAAAGAGCTTTTCAGTTGAGCTATCGAGTCGGGAACCAAAGTATTATAATTAGGCTAGCAGACGACGTTTTGCTGGCGCAACTTTTCGTCCCACGAAAATGCTAGGGTGTTTGGAGGCAATCTAGAGTGATCAGATGACAGAGCGTGGTCCCTTCTTTCTGTTCAGATGCAAAATTTTGGGAAATTCGACCCAAAAAAAATACTATGAGCGGCATGTGCTAAGATTTCAAGCTCATAAATCGACCTGGAATGATTGCGACGACGAGAGAACGGTGTTTAAGATGTACGCAAAATCTGAGCATTTTCCAAGCCAACGTTGCGAAAAAATATGAGCCAAAATGTACACGTGCTGCATATACGACAGGGCCAGTACAGCCCAGAACGCAAGTGGTTGCAGTGATGTCATAAGCTATCATTGCCGAAAGCAGACAAAATTCAGTCTTTTCGCGAAAAATCCGTTTTTTCGCGACAAAACCGCTTTTGTCGGGGAAAAACGTCAATCTTTCCGCGAAAAAAAATATGTCGCGAAAAACGTTTCTCGTGAAAAAAAATGGTATGCACTTTTTCTGCAGAAAGTTGGTGTCCGTTTTTTTGGGCGAAAAAAACTAGCCCACTCCGTCAGGTTTTCGCAAAAACACGCCGTCAGTTTTTTCGCGAAAAAAAAACACCTCCTGTTTTTTTCCCTAAAAAAAACTGATGGCTGCTTTTTTCGCGAAAAAAAACTGCTTTTACTTTTTTCGCAGTAAAACCTTTTCTGCAAAAAAAACTGACTTTCTTCGCGGAAACCTGTTTTTTCGCGAAAAAAACTTTTTTATTCGCGAGAAAGTCCATTTTTCTGAAGAAAAACTTTTTACGCAAAAAAAAAATCGCTATCAAATGTTTTCGCGATAAAAGGAAATTGCCGCTTTTTCGCGAAAAAAAAGTTATTCGCGAAAAAGTGCCGTTTTTTCACGACAAAATCAACTTTTTCGCGATAAACTGTTGCGAAAAAAACTGCATTTTTGTCTGCTTTCGCCAATTATAATAAGCTTATGTGAGGCAAACGATGGCTGTGGCCGTCTGTCAGTGTCCGCGGTGAACTCATATTTCGGGCCGAACAAGTCACAAGGGTGAACCGAGCTCTAAAACAGACTTTGGGAAGAAGACCACTGACCCAAATAGTTGCAGCGTCTGTGGAGCTTGGATAGCCGAATGGGTAAAGCTTTGCCGACTATCAATGCTCGGGTCATGAGTTCGATTCCCGGCTGGGGACAAATATTTGTGCTGGCCTTTTTCTCGTTGCCCTGTCTTTGGTATCACCCATACGTGGTGGAAAAGGACGTTAAACTCTCAAACATCCAGCCATCCACCCTCTACGAAACAGGTCATAGGAGAGAGAGAGAGAGACAGACAGACAGACAGACAGACAGAGTAACTCTGTGGTAAGACAGCTAATTTTCTCACCCAGGCCCAAACATTTCTCTGCAGGCCAAGTCCGCGTTGATATGGTGATAGATGTAGGAATGGTCCTCCCGTTTGCACACAGATCCCCACACGCCATTTGTGAAGATTTCCAGTCGGCCTTCGCTTGTGTTACCCCCGTCGCGGAGTCGGACGGAAGACGAAACCGTCACGTCTGAAATGACCGTATTTTCACTGTACCAAGATGTGCGTGTTTCTTACTTCTGTCATCATTTCTCAGAAAAAGGCCCATCCGCCATGGATTTGTTAATCGCTTAGGCCTTTTTTCAAATGGCATGAAAATAATGCCAGAGTGAACAATAAAAGACACAGCAATTGTGACGCGCGCGCGCGCGCACACACACACACACACACACACACACACACACACACACACACACACACACACACACACACACACACACACACACACACACACACACACACACACACACACACACAGAGAGAGTTCGGTCAATCCTTCCGACATTACTGCTGCTGGGCTGAGAACAAGTGTGCTGCAGTTTTTAAGGTGAGGACCGATTCTACGTATATATATATATATATATATGCCTTATGTTTTAGGGAGAGTGTTCCAAAGGGTGGGTCCTTGATGCGGAAACGACCGCTGCCAGACAGCAGTCGAAATCACGTGATTGATGCATCGCGCCACCTCATGAGTAATCACAGTGAATAGAAGTGAGGTAAGTTACCCCAAAGAGAACAGGCCTGTAGTGTTTATAGCGTAAAAGTTAGTGCATTTCAGCATACCACACTGCCATGTTACAACGCAAGATTAATAACTGGCATTTTATGATGACGATGACCAAAGAATCAAGAATAGGGTTTTACTTACTGCTGTCACAGCTAACGCCAAGGGCATACAAAGGGTTGCAGTTCACATCCGCTTCAGTGATACGGCATTGCGAGAGAGACGTCTCAGTGCCATAGCGGCAGTAGATGTATCCACGGAAAGTCTCCCCGGGGGCCGCGCCGTAGGAGTTTCCGTAGAACCCCATCGCTCCATCCCTACAGAAAAAAAAAATTCCGAAATTGTTTCTCTCGCTTGCGGTAAAGGCAAACAAACAATGAAAACAATCAAAACCCAGCTTTTCGTTCACTCGAACATGCGCTTAAATCCACCTTCACTTCCATGAAATTTTGAAAGAGACTTGAGGAACTGCTGGTTGTGGTACTCGTAGTAGTTGTAATAGTTGAGTCTTTAGTTTTGACTTACACTTGACTTCAGCAAGTCTCATTCTCACCCAGATGCACAAGTTATAACTGCTTCAGAATATGATGTACAAATCAAGATCGGGCCATTTTCAAACTAAGACGAAAAACTGAAAACTGTCAGCCTCTCCAAGGACTTTATATCCGCCACCCTTTAACTATTGCGTTGCGGGTATAGAGTCCTTGGTTTCCATCCCACAATCAAGCTCATTTAGGTCGTGGTTCAAGTGCATGGAGGTTCAAATGAAGCAAAAATCCTCACGCTTGGTAGCCAAGCTGTCTGCATATCGCTTTGTAGGGATAGTCATTGGAGTCGATGTACGGGTAGCAGAGACTGAACCACGCGCCATTGTGGTAGTATTCCACACGACCTTCGAATGGGTTGGGGCCGTTCACCAGTCGAACATCACCTGCAGACGTACGTTAGTGAATGATATTGTTGCTATCAAAAAAACATAGTGCGGACAGTTGAAACTGCTCTCTCTTTATACAAAG